>WBNM01030699.1:4584-19632 GCA_013399055.1 Ramphastos sulfuratus
CCCTACCCTCTGCTGAGAGCCCTCCCTACCCCCTGCTGAGACCCCTCCCTAACCTCTGCTGAGATCCCTCCCTAACCTCTACTGAGACCCCTCCCTACCCTCTGCTGAGACCCCTCCCTTCCTTGTCCCAGCATCCCTCTCAGCTGTTTCAGTGAGCCACAGCAAGTCACCTGTGTATGGTCCAAGATCCAGCTCAGTCACAAGCTCAGGTGGCCAAGAAGGCCACCAGCACCCTGGCCTGGATCAGCAGTGGTGTGGCCAGCAGGGATTGTCCCCCTGCCCTGGGCACTGGTGAGGCCACACCTCTAATACTGGGGTCAGTTTGGGGCTCCTCACTCCAAGAAGGACATTGAGGAGGTGGAGCAGGTCCAGAGAAGGGCAGCAAAGCTTCACCAAACATTGAGGGTCTGGAGAACAGGGCTGGTGGGGAGCAGCAGAGGAGCTGGGGTTGCTCAGTCTGGAGAAGAGGAGGCTGAGGGGAGACCTGGATGCTCTCTACAGCTCCCTGAGAGGAGACTGGAGCCAGGTGGGACTCTTCTAAGGTACAAGTACTAGGATGAGAGGAAATGGCCTCAGGTGGTGCCAGGGGAGGTTTTAGGCTGGATATTAAGAAAAAAAAATCCTGCAAGAGTGGTCAGAGATTGGCAGAGGCTGCCCAGGGAGGTGGTGGAGTCCCCATCCCTGGAGATGTTCAAAAGCCAGGTAGAGATGGCTCCTGGGGACAAGGTTTAGTGGCCACAGTGGTGTGGGGTTGCTTGGGCTTAGAGGTCTTTTCCAACCAAACCAATTCTGTGTGTCTGTGCTTGATGACCCAAGATGAAGATCTGGAGCTAGGTTAGGCTCTGGGGCAGCCCAACAGTGAGAATATCCTCTGGAAAGCTTCCTGAAGGACTTCAGCTGTGAGGGAAGTTGTGAGCACTGCTGGGACAATCCTGGCTGCCCTGAAGCCTTGGCACAGCCCCTGGCTGGCTGCAGGCAGAGCAGGTGCCAGCTGAGCAGGGAGCACTGTGCAGCATGGTCCTGGGGGCTTCTGGCATCAGAGCCAAAGCCAAGCCCTTGCTAGGGCTGCAGAGACAGCAGCAGAACAGACAGGTGGGCATGGACTCATTTGCTCCATGGTTAATGTGATCACTAAGCAATTCCAGCTAGAGGTAGCCTGAAGATCAAACAAAATCACCCCCAAATCATCCTACCTCAATGGATCCTGCTTGGGCAGGGGAGTTGGACTCAGTGATCTCCAGAGGTCACTTCCAACCCTCACCAGTCTGTGTGTGTGTGATGCAGCAAGTGTGACCCAACAGTGAGGCTACAGCTGGAGTCCTGGGCCAGTGCTGGGCTCCCCAGGTCAGGAGGGACAGGGAACTGCTGGGGAGAGTCCAGTGGAGGCTGCAGAGCTGCTGAGGGGCCTGGAGCAGCTCTGTGAGGAGCAAAGGCTGAGAGCCCTGGGGCTGAGAGCCTGCACAAGAGCAGCCCCAGAGGGCATCTGAGCAATGCTCAGCAAAAATGAGAGGGTGAGAGGCTGGGGCCCTTGTCAGGGGTGCCCAGTGCCAGGGCAAGGGGGAATGGGCACAAACTGGAAGCCAGGAGGTTCCATTTGAGCAGGAGGAGAAAGTTGTTTGTTGTGAGGGTGCTGGAGGCCTGGAGCAGGCTGCCCAGAGAGGTTGTGGAGTCTCCTTGTCTGGAGAGCTTCCAAGCCCAGCTGGGCACTGTGCTCCTGGGCAAGCTGCTGTGGGTGCCCTGCTTTGGCAGGGGGGGGGGAGGGAATAATCTCCTGAGCTTCCTTCCAGCTCCCTCCATGCTGGGATTCTGTGGTTCTGTGATCAGCTCAAGCCCTCATCCCTCATCCCAGTGCATCCCAGTCCTGCCACAACCCTCAGGCAGGCCTGGGGGAGCTCAGGGAGCTGCTGCTGCCCCTGCCCTCAGCTCTTCCTGTGAGGAGAGGGCTCAGTGTCCAAGAGCTCCCTGAGCCAGCCCAGTCACACACTGCTCAGACTCACTTCAGATCAATGCTTTCAGCTGTGCATGAAAGAGAAGGATCTTGTTGGTGGCAACTCTTTATTTCCTTGGAAAAATAAAAAGGAAGGAAATAAATGCTGGCTCCCTGGCAGAGAAGCAGCTTGTGCACAGAAAACATGACACTGTTTAGAGCAGGCCAGGGCTGACATCCTTTTCCAGCTTGGAAAGAGGAGTTTATTTTCATACAGCCTTTTTTTTTCAATTGCCACGAGCTGGGCTTGTAAATACTGGAAGGAGTTGGGTAACAGACATCAGCTGAGCAGGGCAAGCACAGGGACATAGAATCATAATCACAGAATGGTAAGGCTGGAAGGGACCTCAAGGACCATCCAGTTCCAACCCCCTGCCATAGGCAGGGACACCTCCCACTAGAACAGGTCACTCAAGGCCTCATCCAACCTGGCCTTGAACCCCTCCAGGGAGGGAGCAGCCACAACCTCCCTGGGCAACCTGTGCCANGCATCCTCCTGAGCAGCAGGGAGGGATCACTTCTGTTGCAGTGAGGCTGGGATTGGTCTCTTCTCCCTAGTATCAGGTGACAGAGTGAGAGGAAATGGCCTGGGGAGGTGCCAGGGGAGGCTTAGTTTGGGGATGAGGAAAAATTTCTTTGCTGTAAGAGTGTTCAGTGATAGGCAGAGGCTGCCCAGGGAGGTGGTGGATTCCCCATGCCTGGAGATGTTGAAGAAAGCTGTGGCCATGGCACTTGGGGACATGGTTTGATGGCCATGGTGGTGTTGGGTTCCTGGTTGGACTGGATGATCTGAGAGGGCTTTTCCAGCTGTGCTGCAAGGTTGGGCACAGCACTGTGAGTCTCTTCAGTGCTGCCTGAGCTCCATTTCCCCAGGCCATGTCTGACAACCCTACTTTTGCTCTGCAAATAGCTGTGTCTGAAAGCAGGAGTGGTTTGTGCTGCAAACAATTTCCTGATGCAATTTGGATTTCCTTCTGAATAATCCTTTGCCCCTCTGGGATGGTGCAGAGGGATTCTAGGAAAGCTTAACTGGCCTTGCTGTGAGTTAAACACATCCCTTGTGGTGTGCAAGGCAGATGTTTGGGTAGAAAGAGAGGCTGCAGGCACTGCTGGGTGAGTTAACCTGAATCATGGAATCTGACTGGTTTGGGTTGGAAGGGAGCTTTAAACCTCATCCAGTCCAACCCCCTGCACTCAGCAGGGAAATCAGCAGCTAGAGCAGGTTGCTCACAGCCCCAAACAACCTGAGCTGCAATGGTGCCAGCCATGGGGCATCTACCAACTCTCTGGGCAACCTCAGCCAGGCTCTCACCACCCTCAGAGTCAAACATTTCTTCCTTCTCTCCAGTCTCAATCTCCCTCTTTGAGTTTTAAAGCATGCTCCCTTGTCCTGTCACCACAGACCCTGCTCAGAACTCTGTCCCCAGCTTTCTGCTCACTCTCTTGAAGCACTGCAAGGCCACCAGAAGGTCTCCCTGGAGCCTTCTTTTCTCCAGCCTCAACAAGCCCAACTCTCCCAGCCTGGCCTCACAGCAAAGCCCTTCCAGCCCTGCCAGCATTGCTGTGACCTCCTCTGGCCCTGCTCCAACAGGTCCCCAGGCAGGGGCCTGTGCTGTGCTGAGGACTCCAGAGCTGCCCCAGCACTGCAGAGCAGAGGAGCAGAATCCCCTCCCTGCCCATGCTGCCCACACTGCTGGGGATTTGAAGGGTCAGGAAGAGAACCAACACAGGCTCAGACTCCTTCTCTGTGCTCATCGTTGTGCAGGGGTCTGTCAGGAGGCTGGGTGAGGTGATCAGGCTCAGCTTGGAGGAGCAGCAGGGCTGGGAGGAAGGGTTTAGTTGCCAGGTGCCAAAGCTGGAGGCAGGAATCTCAATGCCCTCTGCTCTTTTGCAGGAATGCTGGTGATGATCGTGCTGCTGCTGATCGCCATCGCCGTGGTCGCTCTCTGGCCAACAAGCTAACGTGGATTTGGGGCACGGTGGAGCTGCTGGGCAGCAGCTGAGTCTGGAGGACTCTGGAGGAGACCATCTGTGCAGAGACCTTCTTGTCTTTTCAATAAACTCCACAGTAGTGGGATGAGGCTGTGTGCCACGGGCAGCTGATCTTCCTTGGGCGCGCAGCTGAGGAGCGTTGCCTGCTTTGGAGGCTTTGAAGGTGGCAAAGACTCTGCTCACCTTCCGTTGGCAGGGGGAGGCTGCAGCTGGCTGGGAATGAGATGGACCCCTTGGTGCCTCTGCATCTGAGCTCCTGCTGCTGTCAAGGAGCTGCTTGCCCAGTCCTCCTGAGGGCTTTGAAACACCAAGGTGTGGTTTGGGAGGACAGCAGCAGCTCCTCTGCTCTCTTCAGACTGCAAACACTCACACGTGTCAAGGGGTGGATGTCTGGGGGCATGTCTGGATCTGGATGCTGGCAAGAGTGGAGGTGAGAGCACATGGAGCTGTACAGGGAGGCACAGCACCCCTGGGAGCTGTGCAGAAGCACTGCTGAGTGAGTCCTGGGGGCTTGGGGAGAGGTCTTCACCTCCATGGGTAGACATGGAAACATCAACAGGTCTTGAACCAGGTGTGTGAGAGTGGAAAACCTTGTCCAGCACTGCTCATGAGGGGGATGTGCTCTCCACATGTTCTCTGGGAGCTCTGCTCTGCTCTCCAGGAGCTCTCCTAAGAGTTCTGCTCTGCTCTCCAAGAGTTCTGCTCTGCTCTCCCAAGAGCTCTACTGTGCTCTCCATGAGCTCTGCTCTGCTCTCCATGAGCTCTGCTGTGCTCCCCATGAGCTCTGCTCTGCTCTCCAAGAGTTCTGCTGTGCTCTCCATGAGCTCTGTTCTGCTCCCCATGAGCTCTGTTCTGCTCCCCATGAGCTCTGTTCTGCTCTCCAAGAGTTCTGCTGTGCTCTCCATGAGCTCTGCTCTGCTCCCCATGAGCTCTGTTCTGCTCTCCAAGAGTTCTGCTGTGCTCTCCATGAGCTTTACTCTCCGGGAAGTCTCCAGGAGCTCTGCTCTGCTCTGCAGGAGCTCTGCTGTGCTCGCCGTACTATCCATGAGCTCTGCTCTGCTCCCCATGAGCTCTACTCTCTGGGAACTCTCCAAGAGCTCTGCTCTGCTCTCCAGGAGCTCTGCTCTGCTCTCCATGTGCTCTCCATGAGCTCTGCCATGCTCTGCCAGGCTGACCAGAGGAGCTGTGCTGACCTTCATGCACTAATCTGGGTGACTGAGCTCTGCCTCTTCCTGTTACAACTCTTGAACCGCTGTTAACGCCATGAGGAAGGATCAACCTTTGACCAACTCATCAAAAAAAAAGACCACCCCTTGACAAACACAAACTCATCAAAAAGAGGACCACCCCTTGACAAACTGATCAAAAAGAGCTCTCTCTTCAACCTTCACTGGCCAAGAAACTGCTCATTTTGTTACCTGTGCCAGGATGATGTCAGAACTGGCAGAGCAAGCAATAAATACCCAATAAAAGCTGATCCATTTCTACAGACCCCATCTGCCTTTTGCTGATTCCTGCTGTCTGCTGTCCCACTTCAGTGCTTCTCCAATACTTCCTGAGAGCTGATCTGGAATCCTTATCCACTGGATAAGGAATTGGCTGGATGGTGGCACCCAGAGAGTGGTGACCCAAGGGCACAATGTCCACCTGGAGACCAGTGCCAAGTGGCATCCCTCAGGGGTCAGTGCTGGCACCAGTGCTGTGTAACATCTTAGTCAGTGACATGAACAGAGGAATCAGTGCACCCTCAGCAAGTGTGCAGATGGCACCAAGCTGTGTGCCACAGTCACTTGCTAGAGGGCAGGGATCCATCCAGAGGGACCTGGACAGGCTGCAGAGCTGTGCCCAGGCCAACCTCATGGCATTCAACAANGAGGTGTTCAAGGCCAGGTTGGATGAGGCCTTGAGTGACCTGTGCTAGTGGGAGGTGTCCCTGCCTATGGCAGGGGGTTGGAACTGGATGATCCTTGAGGTCCCTTCCAACCTTACCATTCTGTGATTCTATGATCTGGAGGACAAGAAGTACTTCCTGTAGACTTCATGTGTGCCATGACCTGTCCTGCTGGAGCCATAACACTTGCCAGCCCTTGGCTGGTCCTCACCTG
Source organism: Ramphastos sulfuratus (assembly GCA_013399055.1). Taxonomy (NCBI): domain Eukaryota; kingdom Metazoa; phylum Chordata; class Aves; order Piciformes; family Ramphastidae; genus Ramphastos; species Ramphastos sulfuratus. The sequence goes on from WBNM01030699.1 coordinate 10,669, forward strand.
TACTGGTGAAGTTTCTCTTCCCACAGCTCATAACAGGCTCTTGGCACTTGTCTCCCTCACCCTGCTCTCCACTGGCACAGCTCAGGTGCTGGCACATCTAGGGCTGGGCTGGCAGGTGGGGCACCAGCCTGTCCTGCTGCTGCATCCTCTCCTGATGACACATCTTGCTCCTCTGAGCTCAGTTTCCCCTCTCTCAGCTGGGATTTGGACACTGACCCCTTCAGTGCCCCTCCAGAGCTGCTCTTCTTGCAGCACGCAGTGTTGGCTGCAGCTCAGGCTTAGAGCCAGGGTCTGAGGTGGGAACAGCAGAGCTGGCTGAGACAGGGGACTCACAGAACTGTCAGAGCTGGAAGGGACCACAAGGAGCAGCCAGTTCCAACCCCCTGCCATGGGCAGGGACACCTCACACTAGATCAGGCTGGCCACAGCCTCATCCAGCCTGGCCTTAAACACCTCCAGGGCTGAGGCTTCCACCACCTCCCTGGGCAACCCCTTCCAGGCTCTCACCACCCTCATGGTGAAGAACTTCTCCCTAACATCCAGCCTGAATCTCCCCACTTCTAGCTTTGCTCCATTCCTCCCACTCCTATCACTGTCTGAGATCCTATAAAGTCCCTCTCCAGCTTTCTTGTAGCCCCCTTCAGATACTGGAAGGACACAATAAGGTCTCCTTGGAGCCTTCTCCTCTCCAGACTGCACAGCCCCAACTCCCTTAGTCTCTCCTCATAGCAGAGCAGCTCCAGCCCTCTACTCATCCTTGTGGCCCTTCTCTGGACACCTTCCAGCACCTCCAGACCTTTCCTGTGACAGAGGCTCCACAAGTGGGCACAGTGCTCCAGGTGGGGTCTCACCAGAGTGGAGCAAAGGGGCAGAATCCCCTCCCTGGCCCTGCTGCTCACACTGCTCTTGGTGCAGCCCAGGCTCTGGTTGCTCTCTGGGCTGCAAGTGCACACTGCTGGCTCATGTTGAGGCTTTGCAGGAAGCAACTGTTGAGCACCCCACCAAATACAGCCCTCTCATGGATGGGGAGGAACCATTCAAACAGGGCTCTGTGTTAGTGCAAACTCAACTTCTGCAAGGTCTGGAGGTCAGACATGGATCAGCTCCTCTGGAGGGGTGTGAAATCATGGGGCAAGGCTCTGCTGGCTTCAGCATTCTTGGGCAGAGCAGAGTCTTCCATACTTCTCCATAGGCTTTGGTGGAGAAAATTGTCAAAGCTTTTAAAAGTCCAGGCTGTGCCTGCTTGCTTGGATTTACTTGGAGAGATTCTACTTCTCTTTGCCCAGGTGGCCAAGAGGGCCAAGAGCATCCTGGCCTGGATCAGCAATGGTGTGGCCAGCAGCAGCAGGGCAGTGATGGTCTGGACACTGGTGAGGCCACACCTTGGATTCTGGGTTCAGTTTTGGGCCCCTCACTCCGAGAAGGACATTGAGGAATTGGAGCATGTCCAGAGAAGGGCAACAAACTGGTGAAGGGTCTGGAGAACAGGGCTGGGGAGAAGCAGCTGAGGGAGCTGGGGGGGTTTAGTCTGGAGAAAAGAAGGCTGAGGGGAGACCTCCTTGCTCTCTGCAGCCTCCTGAAAGGAGGCAGCAGTAAAGTGGGGGTTGGGCTCTTCTCCCTAGTATCAGGTGACAGAACAAAAGGTAATAGCCTGAAATTGTGCCAGGGGAGGGTTAGGATGAAGATGAGGAAAAATTTCTTTGCTGCAAGAGTGGTTGGGGATTGGCAGAGGCTGCCAGGGTCCCCATTCCTGGATTGGCAGAGGAGGTGGAGTCCCCATCCCTGGACTGGCAGAGGAGGTGGAGTCCCCATCCCTGGACTGGCAGAGGCTGCCAGAGTCCCCATCCCTGGACTGGCAGAGGTGGTGGAGTCCCCATCCCTGGAGGTGCTCAAGGCAGCTGGGGCCATGGTTTGATGGCCGTAGTGGTGTGGGGTCAACATTTGGACTGGATGATCTTAGAGGTCTCTTCCAGCTGACTCCATCCCATGTCTCTCTGGCTCATACCCCCACATCACTGCAGGCTGGGTGTGAGCTCAGTGCTGCTCTCCCTGCTGGGACCAGGCTGGCAGCAACCTCCCCAGCTCTGGCCCCAGGTGGGGTCAGGCTCTTTCCCCTCCTTTCAGAGCCCAGATGTCTTCTCTGGCCAACCAGCCAAGGACACAGAGCCAGAGCAATCTGGGAAACCCATTTGCCTCTCTGCAGGGCTGCAGGGGACAGCCCCAGAGCAGGACTGGTGGCACTTGTGACCCATTTGTCTCTGCAATAAAGATCTGAGATTTCTGCCCTCAGAGATGTTTTCCCATCCATAAATTACCAGGGCTGGAGGTCAGAGCAGTGACCTCTTGGCTCTTTGCAGGACCTTTTGCCTGTCTTTTGCTCCCTGGAAGTGTTTTGCTACCTCAGTCCCACCCTCACCTCCAGCTTCCCAGCTTGTCTGCACCATCAGGCCCTTGCCTGGTTCCAAGGATCAGCAGCTCCAGCAGCATCTGGCAGCTGTGGTGCCCAGTAGGAGGTAGGTGATGGAGCCCAGAGCCCTGTAGTGAATGGGCAGGAAGGGACAGCAGTGCCCAGAAACCTGTGGATGAGGCAGAAAATGGGTCTGGAAGGGGGTTGGCAGCTCCCCTGACCCCAGACTCTGGTTGTCTCCTGTCCCCATACCTCTCCAGACTCTGTCTGTGGGGTCCCACAGGCTTTGTCCCACTGCAGGGCACAGCCTCCTTGGGCAGCAATGGATGGGGATGCAGTGGGACATAGCCCAGCCCAGAGCTCACAGCAGACCCACAGAGAGCTCAGAGGTGCCAGGAAGGACCCCCCCAGTCACACCCACCATGAGCCTGTGATGATGCCACTGGCCTCAAGGGCTGGCAAGGAGTGCTGCTGGGATGGGCAAAAAGAAGTAGCTGTGTGCCAGGTTGGGCCCTGCCAGGGGACATTGAAAGAGACCCAGGGAGGCAAGGGAGACATAATCCCAGCATCNCTAGCCAAGTCCTCATCACTCAGGGTGAGCTGTGTGTGTGTGTGGGGGGACTCAGGAGACCTCTGGAGCTGGTTCCAGTTTACAAGAGTTTATTCGACTGCTTTCTGACTTTAGTTCTACCGAGTGGGTGCTGAACAGTTACAAAGCTCCTTCAGGGGTCAGTTACAGCCAATCTAACCAAACAGACCAAGGGAGAGGGAAGGGGAAACACAAAGCCAAACTGAACCAGAAGAGAAAACAACCAGGACCAAAAAAAAAAAAAAAAAAAGGAAGAAAAATAAAAGGAAGAAAAATAAAAGGAAGAAAAATAAAAGGAAGAAAAATAAAAGGAAGAAAAATAAAAGGAAGAAAAATAAAAGGAAGAAAAATAAAAGGAAGAAAAATAAAAGGAAGAAAAATAAAAGGAAGAAAAATAAAAGGAAGAAAAATAAAAGGAAGAAAAATAAAAGGAAGAAAAATAAAAGGAAGAAAAATAAAAGGAAGAAAAATAAAAGGAAGAAAAATAAAAGGAAGAAAAATAAAAGGAAGAAAAATAAAAGGAAGAAAAATAAAAGGAAGAAAAATAAAAGGAAGAAAAAAAAGAAAAGGAAAAAAAAAAAACAAACAAAAAATATCAAACCCAGGAAAGCAACAACTGGGGGAGGGGAAGGGAAAACCAATAAGAAAATCCACAACTTTTCCACGTGTCATTAAATATATTCATATATAATAACCATAATATATTAGTATGCATTGGAAAGAAAACATAGCCCAGAGCAGGGCTGCCCTGGGCAGAACTAAACAACATTTACACTTCAAGGTATTAACAGAAAGAATCCCAAAACAACAACAACAACAACAGCAATGACAGCAACAACAACAACAACAAAATACCCAAACCCCCAGCCCAACCCCCCCCCCAAAAAAAAATAAAAGAAAAACCAANAAGAGAAAAAAAAAAAAAAAAAAAAAAAAAAAAGAAAAACAAACCCAACCAAACAGAGGTTTTTGGGAGGGGGAGAGAGGGAAGGGCAGGGAAGAGGGCATGGACACGAGGGCAGGGACAGAAACGAGAGGAAAGGACCTCTGTGGGGTGCTAGAGTTGGGGGGATGATTGTTTTGGCATTTCAGCTGCTCTCCAAAGCTGTGCTGGAGGCACCACAGCCCCTTCCCTGGACACCTCTTCCACCCTCCAAGGAGCTCAGTCCTGTCCTGTCCCCCCAAGGGTGGTATCCCCCCCAAGGGTGGTGTCCCCCTCCCAGGGTAGTGGGTGGGCTGTAACTCAAGAGAGCTACACACACACACACACCCCAGCTGTTGAGGTTGATGTTTTGAGGGGGGACATCTTGTCCCTTCTTGGGTGGTGGGACAGAGGTGTCCCCCTGGGGGATGTCCTGCAGGGCAGAGTTGCATCTGCAAACACCCCAGAGCCAGGGCTGCTCTGCCTTCCCCAGAGGCTGTGGACCAGCAGCTCCCAGAGGGGGAGGTTACTGGGAGTGCACGAGGGGGCACTGGGGGACCATGGATGGAGTGAAGGAGCTGCTCCAGGCTGCTTGGAAAGAGCAAAAATCCAACAGGCATCAAGGGATGGGGTCCTGGTGGGATGGGGATGGGAGGAGACTTCTGCAGGTGGCTCTGGCTGTGGTGGGCTCCAAGTGGTTTCATATCTTGTGCCAACTCCAGGCCCTTCTGATTGCCCAGGTTGTGTCAGTGCCTGGAAGGGCCTGGCCATGGGATGGAGTTGGGAGTGGTTCTTTTGCAGCCCTCCCCTTCCCCCAAATCATTTGGATCAGGGAAGGGGCTTGGGCTTGTCCCTGGGGAGGGGGTTTGGGGGTCTCAGGGCTGTGCTGGGGGAGGACAACTGCGTTTGGCAGAGGTGGAGAATGGGAGTGAGTGTTGGGTGTCCAGGTGTGCTCCATGGGCAGCTCCCAAGTGCTTCCCTTCCTGCTGTCCAAATGGACAACTGGCTTTGGGTTGGATCTGGTGTCCTGTAGGTCACCTGAAGGTCTCCTGTGGCTCAAGGGCATCCTGGGGACAAGCTACTCCAGCTGACGTGGGGTGTCCCTGGGATCAGTCCATGCTGGCTGCAGCAGAGCACCCAAGCCACACTCTGGGGCTTTAAGCTCACTTGAGGTCAGCTTTTATCCTTCACAACTTGGTGTCTTGGGTTCCCTTCACTGCAAAGCTGTTGGTTCTGGAGCTCTGAGGTGAGGAGAACTCAAGTGGCTCTGGGTGAGGGGAGAAACCAGGCTTCATGGAGTCATGGAGTGCTTGGGGTTGGAAGGGACCTTCAAGATCATCCAGTCCCAAACCCCTGCCATGGGCAGGGACACCTCCCACCAGCACAGGTTGCTCAAGGCTTCATCCAACCTGGCCTTGAACACCTCCAGGGAGGGGACATCCACAGCCTCCCTGGGCAACCTGTGCCAGTGGCTCACCACCCTCACTGGAAAGAACTTCTTCCTCATCTCCAACCTCAGTCTGCTTTCTTCCTGCTCAAAGCCTTTGCCCCTTGTCCTGTCACTCCAATCCCTTGTCAGAAATCCCTTCCCAGCTCTCCTGCAGCCCCCTTCAGGTACTGGGAGGCTGCTCTAAGGTCTTCCTGGAACCTTCTGCTCTCCAGGCTGCACAGCCCCAACTCTCCCAGCCTGCCCCCATGGGGGTGTTGCTTGATGTCCAGGGTGGCATTTCTCTCCCAATGCCCAAACTGACCTGGGAGGGGCCTGGTGGCTGCAGGGGGAGGCTCAGCAGAGCTCCCACCCTCTGGGACTGGTAGGTGCTTGCCTGGGAGCTGAGCTCTCCTCTCCTCCTCACACCTATTGACATGGCTGCCTCGCTTTATGGTGGTTTATGTCATTATATAAATATTGTTGATTGCTATAAAACAAGGCAAAACCACTGGAAAATGTCATAAAATGGATGTTTCCAAGTTTCCTAAAGGGAAAAAACACCAGGGAGGTTTTGCTTTTTGTGATGACTAAACTTTGCTTCTCCTCTAGGTACCCATCCTGCCCTCCCTGCCTTTCCACCCCAGCTCTTGCCTGGCTCCATCCATGAGGTGAACTCAGACATCCCTGTTCCTGATGGGCTGCTGTGGCCAAGGAGCAGCCTGGCACAGGGACACAACATCTGGGTGACAAACAACCTGCCCCAGGGGAAGATGCTGCAGCCCCGGGGCTGGGGGTGTGAGTTGAAGGTGAGGCAGTCACTGCCTGGCTTAGTGCATCGTTGGTTAGAGATTGGGACATCCAGATGGGCTTCACCCCCAGCAGAAGGAGGGGAGCAGGTTGGGGAGCTCCAAGGGGGTCACCCTTTGCTCAGCCAGTCCCTGCCTGGGACCCCTTCCCTTCAGGGCAGATCTCTGCCCTGCACTGGCTGTGGCTTGGCCAAGCCTCAAAGCTCTGCACTGGCTCCATTGCCCTTGGGGACACTCCTTGGGCACACTCCTTGGGCACTCACTGCCCATGGGACTGGTCCTTGTCAGTCACTGCCCATGGGGACATTCTCTTGGCAGTCACTGCCCATGGGACTGGTCCTTGTCAGTCACTGCCCATGGGGACATTCTCTTGGCAGTCACTGCCCATGGGACTGGTCCTTGGCACTTGCTGTCCCATCTCCTTTGTTTCCCCAGGGGGTTGGCCACTTCATGCAGGGATGCCAAGGAGCTCCAGAGGGATGGAGGGCAGAGCTGGGGTGGGTTCAGGAGAGCTGGGTGAGTTTGGGAGTGAAAGCACTCAGGACCTCGGGGTTATCTGCACAGAATTTCTGTCATCTGAGGGTTATCAACCTGCTGATAGCAGCAGAGAGGCCCAAGCCTGTGAAGGAGGTCTCAGGGGTGGCCCTGGTGGAGACTCAGGGTCTGTGATGGGTGAGATCTTCCAGGGCACCTACAGGAACTGGATGCCAACTTATGTTTTTGCCAGCCTGGGATCTCCTTGGGTGATTAGCTCCTTGGCTGCTAATGGGTGGCTGGGAGGGAACCAGAGCATCCTGTGAGCTCACAGTGGCAGGGGACAGTGCTCCTCGGGGTGTGGAGGATGGAGCAAGGAGTCACTGCACAAGTTATATGCCCACATGGAACTCGTGGTCTCCTCTTTGCTGTGTGTAACCTGGGATCAGAGCATGGCCTTGGCCACTCCTGGGTACCATACAGCAGGTGATGGCTGCAGCAATCGGATACCAAAGAACCTTCAAACCACCCCCGAGGTGCTCCTTGGATCTGTCCCCAGCCATCAGGCTCTGTTCAGTTTCCTCTGCAGCAGTCGTCTTGGCCACCCTTAAGCCGCCACTAGGTGCCTGTGGGGCTGGGCAGTTGATGTCCAGCGTGGCTGTTGATCAGCTCCTTGGAGCTCTGATGTCCCCATGCCTTGCTGCGCGATCTGGTGCAGGGGATCCTGCTCTGGCAGGGGGGGTTGGACCGGATGAGCTTTCAGGTCCCTCCCTCCCCCGACATTCTGCGATTCCCGCTTCGGGCGCAGCAGATGTTAGCAGCTGGAAGGCAATTTGGCATCTCCAATTCCTTCAGCTCAAGGGGGCAGGAAGGAGGCAGGGAGGGGCTGCACCGGGCGCTGCCCACCCACGCTCCCCTCGCCTGCCATCCACTTTTCCTGTTGCGTTTTGCTCCCCGAAGCCGAGGCGCAGACCCCAGCAGCCCCGCGCTTGGCCCTCCCCGGGTGTCCCCCAAGCCCAGCCCGAGGGCGCCAAGGACCTTTCCTCCCACCACCCCCAGCACCCCAGCTCTACACAAAGCAGCATGCACAGTCAGTCTCTCCCTCTCGCTCGCTCCTGTGTCTTCTCCTCCTCCTCCTCCCTTAGGCTTTCTTACACTTGCCCTTCTTCTCCCGCTGCTGGAACTTCCTGAGCCGCCGTGCCCACGTATCCCTCCACTGGATCACCAGGCTGCTTTTGTCCGCAATGATGCCGCTCTGGTCGGGAGAGTCCTCGTTGTTGCCCAGCAGCAAATACTTCTTCATGGGCTTGATTTTGGGGCACTTGCAGGCTATGTCCTTGGAGTGGATCCAGAGGGTCTGGTCCCCGCGCCGGATCCGGTTGCTGCCCTGTTTGTAGACGGAGATGATGTTGACGGTGAACTTCCACCAGTCGGCATTTTTCTCCGCCTTCAGGATGTGGATCTGGACAGCTGGAAGGAAAAACAACCCCGAGGCAAGGAGAGGAAAAAGATGTTACAGTCTGAGCTGGCAAGGAGAAAATGAATTTCAAGCCCAGGCTCGTAGGCTGAGTGAGGGAAAGGGTTAGGGTTGGCCCCTCGAACTCGCATGCAGGGGCAGAGTCACACAGACACATCCAGGCTGCCAAAGCCCCTCAGGACCACCAAGCCCAACCTAGAACCCTGCTCTACAAGATTCACCTTAAACCATAGCCCTAAGCACCACGTTCAAACAACCCTTAAACACAGCCAGGGTGGGTGACTCCACCACCTCCCTGGGCAGCTCATTCCAGTGCCTGAAATCATCTCTCTTCTCCCCAGTCTCAGGTGATGGAGAGGAAATGGCCTGAAATTGTGCCAGGGGAGGGTTAGGTTGGAGGTGAGGAAAAATTTCTTGGCTGCAAGAGTGGTCAGGGATTGGCACAGGCTGCCCAGGGGAGGTGGTGGAGTCCCCATGCCTGGAGGTGTTGAAGAAACCTGTGGCCATGGCACTTGGGGACATGGTTTAGTGGGCATGGTGGTGTTGGGCTGATGGCTGCACTCAATGATCTTAGAGGGCTTTTCCAACCAAAACAACTCCATAGTTCTAGGACAATTCTAGGATTCTTCTTTGGTTGCCCAAAAGCCACCTCTGCTCCCAGGCCATCCATAGGATCATAGAATCATAGAATGGTAAGGTTGGAAGGGACCCCAAGGATCATCCAGTTCCAACCCCCTGCCATAGGCAGGGACACCTCCCACTAGCACAGGTCACTCAAGGCCTCGTCCAACCTGGCCTTGAACACCTCCAGGGAGGGAGCAGCCACAACCTCCCTGGGCAACCTGTGCCAGTGCCTCCAC
>WBNM01030700.1:0-66920 GCA_013399055.1 Ramphastos sulfuratus
AGCCTTAAACCAGCACAGACATAGCAGATGTAGCAACTGCTTATCCAGTTAGTGGGTTGCTTAAGTACCACAGTTGACATAACAGCAGCATTACACTGGTTCAGATTAATTAGCATCTGTTCAAGAGATATGATCTTCCAACAGTATAAGACTCCTGTAAAAGCTCAGAATACAAGATCAGTGGATATGATCTGAATCTGTAAGCATGAGCTGGAAGTGCAATCTAGCACTGAATATGGAAATATGATTTAAAAATTTTAAAAATGGTCTGAGGTCCTATGCGATACATAGAACTGTGTCACTGTGAACTATTGCCATCTGTAGTTTCATTAAATCAACTGATGCAGTGTCAGAGCTAAAACTAAAAGAGGAAACATCTTTTTGAGTAATGGAAGGCTATTTATTAGTTTGGTGTCATTTTGTAAGGAAGATATTTGGAAAAGATGAACAGTTTAACTGTGACTCACAGCCAAAAATATCATTATTGGAATTACAGGTAATTATAATTTCTCAGAAACTCACCTCTGAGTTTGGACGAAGTGTCAAGGATTCTTGATTAGCAATATGCCACCTTTATAATGCTGTGGAAGGCACAGAAAATAAAGAGGGCAGTCAAATCAACCTTCATTAATCATGTATGCTAAAACTTACAGCTCTTATATAAATAGAATATTAAGATAAATTACTAAGAGTTAGTGTTCTGCCAGAAAAAACAGTCTCAATCTCTTCTGTTGGAATACAGATTTGGCAGTGTTTAAATCCATATTAACTGTGCAATATTGTAAATGTTATGTCACAAAAGCAAATGGCACTCTGATTGCTCTTATTTGGAATACACTTTACCTCTCTTAAGGAAAAGCTAATATGAGATAAATTGTAGGCATCTAAACAGTATTTTAAAATTCATTCAGTTGGTGAGCTAACTATGGAGGACCTTTTAGCCTCTCTACCTACGCCCTTGCAGAAACACTTCAGGTCAGTTTTTATGGCACATTTTTTCCTCGTTATATTACCAGCTGTGTTTTCATTAAGGCAGATAAATTCAGTTGCACAAATCTCAGACTTTCTCAAATACAATTAGATATAGATCAAAGACAAAGATAGATATTGTAATTCAAAATGTCTTCCTTAATTGAGATGTCAGCAAATATCCAGACATCAGACTCGAACTCTGTTTTAAACTTGTTTCTTTAGCATTCTAAATGCTAATAAGTCTTAGGCAGCAGAAGCAGGAAATATTTAACATCCAGTAGCACTGAATAAAAATCTTAATTTAAAGATAATTTGCATCTGTAAATACTCTTAAGGGCAGTGTGGTTCACCCGAGGGCAAGGTTTTAATATACAGCCTGTAATACTCTGCCTGTTGGCTTTTTATGGATGCAGAAACACAGTTTTCTGAGCACTCGCTCTCATGGTTGCATTTTTGTCTTGCAAAATCAGTTTCTGAGATGTGATTATATGTGTAAATCTCTCAACTGCTAAAGCAAATAATGCTGAAAACTGAAATGTAGGATCTGAGTTTAAACAAGATAGCTGTATCAAGGTAAATAGTGTCTGGTTCCAGTGAAATTTTCTGTTAGAGCTTAAAGATGATGATGAAAAAAATACTTTTGCATTAGAAATACTAAAACATTATAGCCTTTATTGATGAAGGGTGCTCTAAGACCTAAAGCACCAAGGAGCCTCTGTTATACTGGAACATTTAGGTAGAAGTCATTCTCATACAGAATCTCCTTGTTCCCATTTCCTTTAGGCACAGGGAGTATTCACAGAAGCTTTCTTCATAATTTGTTAACCAATACATTTAATGCATTAAAAAATATCTATGGTTGAGAAGAAAATTACCCCCATCTAACCTGTTAGATGTTTGTGGAAATTCATCACAGAGACAACCAAAAGAGGGGACGAAGAGGCCTTTGAGTTGGTACAGACCTTTGTTGTGATCCATTCACAGAGCAGGACTGTGCCCACGCACAGGTTTGCCACTGTGCAAATTTTGGTAAAAACAATTGTGAAACTGGTTACATATTTTTTAGCAATAGCACACAGGTACTTAGGTCACAGTAAACACCATCACCTAATAACATGGAGAACAATAATGTGTATGTCACATTGAACTTCCTTACGCTACCTTTTGCCACTTACGTGCTAAACCACATGACACATCCATAACCCTTTCTGATTTATGACACAGGAAGCTATATGCATATTTACTCTCTAGAAAACAGAGAACAAGCTAATTAGCCTCCTTGCAGCCTCTGAAGCCAGAGCTATTTTTTTAGCAACAAAAAATACACTTCTGCATCTACTATTGTGCAAGTATTTACACAAAATAACTCTCTCTCTCTCCTATCAGACAGTCAAAGGGCATACAATTAGTAAACTAGTCTTAGGAAAGTCTGAATTCTTTGTCCAAAAAAGTAACTAGTACCAAACTTAAAAGGTACTGGACATGACAGCTTGCACAAGATGACAGCCAGACTTACTGCTAATCTTTGACACATAACATTTGAACAAATTTAAATATTTATTAATTTATTGCAATGCAATTATTTTAAGCAGTATACATCATTGAAATTATTGCCATGGTGTTATACTTACTAAAAATACAAAGAACAATCATTCATCATATTAATTATCTGTCTTGTTAGCATAATAAGGAGCTGTAGTACAATATGTTTAAGTGCAGAAAAAGTAGCTTTTTCAACTGTATGAATTGTATTAACTAAATGGTACTGGATCTGCCAGTTTTATCATGGACCTTTTTCATTGTAATATCCTCTTTTGCTTTAATGTATGTGTTCTAGCATGTGTACTAGAGAGAAAATTCCTAACACTGTGTGGTGGGTTTACATCACTTAGAATTTGGAGATTTATCCCATATTGAGTAAATAACTACATGTACTCAGAACTCAGAAGCTAAATGAAATTATCTACAAAAATACAGATTAAATACAAAAGTACACTAAATATAAAAGGTAATAAATATATACAAAATACAAATGTCCATATAGAATTAGACAATAGTCCACCTATCCCCCTCCTCAATAGCTCTAGCATCTGTACAAAACCTGCAGCCTGAAGGCCACACTGCCTTACCTCCCCCATTGCACCACTGCCATAGCCTAAACAATCTGTCAGAGCAGGAGAAAAACAAAGGCAAAGGCCAGAAAAGTAGCAACAGAGGGTAAAACAGGAGAAGAGGAAGGAGGAACATGTTGTGTTCCTAAACTATATAGAAATTTGTAGAACCAATGAAATAGAATAAATTTATCTCTAATATTCTGTTCATCCCGTTTGAAAATTTGTCCAGCCTCGAGACTGAATTCTCTGTAAAAACTTATTTACAATTAGGAAATTAAGGCATTAGCCCTATGCATGTCACACACTAGCAGCCATGCCACATGTCATTTGAAAGTTCATTTTTTTCCTGAATCTTCCAGAAATTTTCAGATTTCCTTAAACAGAAAAAAAATCAGCCCATTTTAATCATTGTCATCTTCAGGAACCCCTACTAGTTCATATTATGTGTTACTTCTGATCACCAGTCATATGTGGTATAACAGACATACAAGATGTCAGGGACAGCTCAAGTTGAGGATTATCACAGCTTTTTCTCTGATGTGAGCAAATTCTGAAAGCCAGTGTCATATCAAGTGTGACCAGTGTACAATAACAGGGAATTCTTACATACTGCATTTTCTCTAATTCATTTACAGGACTTTACAGTCTTACATACCTTTAGCAGATTAACATTTTACCTTTTTTTTATTTTGAACCACACTTCATGGAAGTTTACGGTTTCCTCTCAAATTGATTTTGTTTGATCGTGCATACCCTGGGAAAGACAGAGCTAAAACCAGTAATTTTTTTAAACTGTCCTGTTTTTTATTGCAACTCTCAAAACGTTGCACTTTTTGTAATTCAAACACTGTGCAGTTATCATTCAGGACAGACACTCTGACCATTGTTAAAAGTGGAGACTGTGTTTTCATCAGCTGGATAGATTTTTATAAGCAGCAGGGATGCTCTGCTATTTCAGATACAAAGTCTGCTCTCTTCTACTTATACCAAGAAAAGAGCAGCCATATCATATATAGAATCATAGAATGGTAAGATTGGAAGGAGACCTCAAGGATCATCTAGTTCCAACCCCCTGCCATAGGCAGGGGTTCAAATTTAGCATGTTTCAGAAATGTTTCTCATTTCATTTCCAAAATAAAGTTATCCAGCTTGACTGACATATTTTCACTGCACTTGGGGGCTTTGGTGTTTCTTTCACAAACTACATGCACATAAAATCAAAACATTTTGAAAGTGTTTTCTCTAACAAAGGCATATTTTATGTTATTGCAGGATAACATAATTAGCTATGGAATTAGCTATGGAATTATTTAATTTTGCATTTTGTCTAATGGTAGTGAATAATTAAGTTATAAATACATGTTGAGATTATACTGAGGCACCTATTTTCCAGTTGATGCAGAGGAAATTAGCTATAAAAGTCTTATTAGAATTAAGTGGAAGCTGTATTAGTAAAGCTGTTTGCATCACCCTAAAGGTTTACTAAAGTTAGAAGTAGTCAGGAAATTCAAAGAGTGGGAAATTGTACCTATATGCCCATATAGAAGTCAGACTTAAAAAACTCAGTATCTGACAATATTCATCACTTTGAACCACAGTTTCTAACATCTGTTGCACATGTGTTACTCTGTCAGACATAACATAATTCAACTTACGGATTCAAGGTAACAGGTAGGCTGCAGATTTAAGCAACATACCACATAACAAAAAATCCTAGAGCTAGCGGCTTCAGGATCTAAATCAGCTTGTTATTACCATTTATTTTATAAGAGATTTACGCGACTAGGTGAGGTGGATATGACTTTCTGTCAGCAATTATCACAATTTTTGCAAAAATAGCCTCTGTAGAAGAGAGGTCATGTAATTGCCCAATCTGTCTTTTACAAAGCAATATTCAAAATGCACAAATCAAAAATTAAACAGACAGACAGCAGTGTTGTAGTGGAGGGGTAATTAATTACTGAGAGATTATATTTTTTAAAAAATTAATAGTTTATTAATATTCAATATTCAGAACTTGCATCACGCCGATCACTAATTAAATAATAATAGGTTCTTTGCATCAGTCATGGAAACTTTATATACAGGTAATAACAGGATCTAGAAATAACTAGTAAATATATACATTAATTGAACTCAACTGAACTGGAAGAGAAGCTTGCTGCAGTTAGTGTACCACTTATGATCAATAAACCGCTTGCTCACTAGATGGACTCAAGGAGCTCCTTTCTGCTTACGGCAGAAGGAAATTGTGAATTACAAGAGGCTTTAAGTACTTACAAAAATATTATCTCCCGACTCATGGGGCTAGCTACAGCTTCAAACAGTACCCCAATACTTTCAGGGAATTCTTGTCATCCGCTGAGACTTTTGGTTCTTCCCGGGCTGCTGGGGAAAGGAGGCAGACAATCTCTGACCTGGTCCTGATCTCCTCTGGATCTGTGTACCTCCAGGACTTCCCATCTTGGCAGGGGGCTTTCGGGTGCAGGCAGCATGTCTTGCCATGTGCAGTCTCAGCACGGTGTCATGCTGGCTGTGCAGGCCAATCATGTGGAGGCATTTAGAGCCTGATCTTGGTTGCTGGAGTTCCACACAGATCAGGATGCAATAAGGTAGTAGCAGCACAGATAGAGAGCAGATACAATGGCAGAGCACGCATATAATAGCAGAGCACATCTTGCGATGGCAGAGTGTACCTTGTGCTCCCTGCTCATCTCCCTTTTATCCATACAGCTCAAGACTAATGGGCTATTGGACACAGAATAGCCAATCAGAATGGCAGTTAGCCAAGCTTGACCATATTAGGTGAAGCCATAGGCTTGCTTTACCCAAATTTGGGCAGAGCACAGGCCTTGCACAAGGCAACTGTGTGTACCTTGTTTACTGCAGGCTGCAAATGGCCAGGGTCCTTAGACTAAGTGGCTCCAGGTTCTTTGTCCTCCTTCCCACGGTTGCTTCTCCCCAAAACAGAGAGAAGGAGAGCAGAAAAACATGTCTAGGCAAGACAGGACATGTATAAGCCTATTTTGGCCTGCTTAGGCCTACCACAACAAGTGTATATAACACTGGTAATAGCCACAGTCCTCATCATGTGTTGCAAAGCAAATAAAAATTATAGTCTAATAGGAAGGAGTGTGTTCAAAGTTCAGGTTTTTGTTTCTAAAAAAGAATGAATGGGCAGGTTTATAACAAAATCCTAACAAAGATGACTGCTTTTTGTTCACTTAGGGGTTGTCAGTTTTAAGAATGGAAGGCAACAGGACCACAAGTAGACAAGCTTTTATTCTTTTTATTGCCTTTAAAGAATACTGCAGATTTGTAGGAAGAAGATGTCAAAAATGTATTTCAAATAATATTTCTCTTTCTTTTTGTTTATTGCAGATTCTATCTGGAAAATTGGGACTTGAAGTTGCTAACACTGCACAATGCTGTAGAGTCTGCACAAGTCATGAAAACTGAATGTCACCTTGCTAGCTTCCTGTTACGTTGAGGAATGCTGATCAGGTGCATCCTCTCACCACATCATTTGCTCTTCAAATATCTTTATGTATTTTCCAGCAGTCTAGAAACTGCAGTAAAGAAGAGACACCTGGAATTGATTCCAATTTACTGGCAAAAATTCCAATGTCCCAAAAGACAGTGCAGTTTCCCACTCTTCCTCCTTGAATGTATTATTTTAGCTCTAACTGCTAACTACAAGCACTTCCAATGCTTCCCACAAACCACTGAACACTAGACCACTGAAAAACCTGTCCTGACACAGTGACTCATAGCCCAGTGCACAGAGAGATGCCACTCTGCATTTGTTTCAAATGTATTTAATGCATTTGTTTCACATGTATTTAATTATCAATTACTAAGTGCATGCACACGGACACATACAAAAGTAGTACATGCTGTGAGCTACATTTTTCAGATGACACCTTTATGGAGAAGAATTTTTTATTGCATCTAAACAGAGAAGACTTAACCTTGCTGATTAATATTGATGCTTACTTATGAAAATCCATAGTTTTCATGGAACATATATAAAATATGCATACCTTTCTCAGCTTGTTATCTTACCATGAAATTCATCCTTTCCAAGTTCCGCAATGCAGGGATATATCAAGCTTCGGAATTCGGTGTACAGGAACCTCTTAGATGTTCCATCTACTGAAACATCCCCTGCAGGGAAAAGATTGTCCTGTGATAAACTGCACACAGTGATTTTTCTCATTTATTATGACAGCTTCTGTTAATGTAGAGTTTAACTCCTCTTCAAGTACAACATTAGATAGCCTATGAGAAAACAGCCATTTCCATTGCAGCATTTGAAGGATTTTCCAGAACTGAAGCTTTTAAAAACAAGATTCTGTTTCATGTTTCCATTCTAAAATGCACCGAACAAAGTATTTATTCTCGAACAATTATTCTACTTACAAACTGTTACAAAATTATGCAAAATTCATAATCTATATTAATTTTGATATCCAGGCAAAGATTGTTAATAACAATGAAAATTGTTTATTAACATTTAATCTCACCAGAAAACTTATTTACAAGGTACAAAATGCACGGTTTGGAAATTTATACATACAGGGAACAGGCAAAACTGGAACACTTTAAGAGGTAACTAGCATAAGCAAACATTTTTACTGGAAGAGAAGATTTTAGCGGTCACTTATACTGCTTGCGGTTGATTATCCTGCTAGGCCACTGGATGGACGCAGGAAGCTCCTTTCTGCTTATGGCAGAAGGCAATTAGTGATTACAAGAGGCTTTAAGTATTCACTCACAAAATATTATGGGACAGTACCCAAAGCACGTGGTGGGGTTGCTGTCAGTGGTCTCAAAGCTGTTAGAGGCTTTGGAGTTTCCCCAGGCTTCTGGGTGCTGGAGAAAGGAGGTAGACAATCCTTGACCTGGTCCTGACTCTCTGGATGATCTGTATATCTCCAGGGCTTCCGTCTTGGCAGGAGGCTTTCAGGTGCAGGCAGGATGTCTTGTGATGTGCAGTCTCAGCACGGTGTCATGCTGGCTGCAGGCCGAATGTGAGGAGGCATCAGAGCCTGATCCTGGTTGCTGGAGTTCCACACAGATCAGGATATAAGACAATAAGCAAGCATGGATGCAATGGCAGAGCACACATATAATGGCAGAGCTCACATATTATGGCAGAGCACACCTTGTGCTCCCTGCTCATCTCCTTTTATCCATACAGCCCAAGATTACTGGGCCTTTGGACACAGAATAGCCAATCAGAATGGCAGTTAGCCAAGCTTGACCATATTAGGTGAAGCCATAGGCTTGCTTTACCCTTTTTTGGGCAGAGCACAGGCCTTGCATAAGCCAACCGTATGTGCCTTGTTTACCGCAGGGTTCAAAACAAATCTGGCAGGCCACAGTCCTCAGACTCAGTGGCTTCAGGCTCTTTTGTCTTCTTTCCCATGGTTGCTTCTCCCTCCCAAGGATAGAAGGAGGGAGAGCAGAAAAACATGTCTGGGCAAGCCAGGACATGTGTAAGCCTATTTTTGCCTATTTAGGTCTACCATGACACAAACTTGTCATACATTCTTCTTTGTGAAGAATTATTTAAACAAGCCAGCTGTACGAACTGCCAGAATAAATGTGATGTCTTTTTTTTTTTAACAAGTAAAACAGTAAACACATCTCACTCTTTTTAAAATTAAGGGGAAGTTTACATTTAAAAAGTAAACATGAAGCCCATAAAACTTTAGATGTCAAAAGTGATGGAGTATATATGTTTCTGAACCCTGCTCTGGGAGTAAAATTATCTACATTAATACAAATAATACTGCATACAGTAACACAAATTACAGTATTTTTTCTCTTAACATGTGAACAATCCCATAAATAATGCCACATTCCTGGTGATTTCTTATGCAAGAAAGCCTCCCCTGTGTGAGGCTAACTAAGAAAGACAGACTTTAAAATTGATGTCACACTGTGAAAATGATGGTTTCTGTGCCACACATAGTGTTATGCCAGTTGTGAATCTGTTTCTTTTTTTGCACTGTTTTGACATCTGAGAAATGCTCTAGCTCAACAACACTAAAGACACAACAAGCCTACAGCTGTCAATAACACAGGGTGGATGAATATTAACCTTTTTGTTCTGCCCTCCTTCATGTATGCCTTCCTGCCACTTTTGACAAAGTCTCAACTGTAGAAGAACAATCCATTGTAATGTAAGAGAAGATAACTCCATCTCCAGAATCTAATGCTAGAAATGACAGAAAAGGTATGAAAACTATTTTCATGTTGAAAGCAACCATTCACAAGAGTGTGTGGACTGAAGGAAATCTTTCCACTGACACCAAAGGACCTTTCTGCCAAAGGCTTCAGGTGGAAGTGGTTTGGGGACTTTAAGGATTCTGATTTCCAGATACTTTAAAGTACCCATTTGTGATAGTTTGGGAGTTACCTGCCCCCCACACTATGAAAAAAAGCACCCAGACTAGACTCAGCTGGCTGGAAGTTAAGGACTGAAGCTATATTTACAGCTTAGTACAATATACAAGCAGATATATACACAATATACATAATATAAAGAATATACAATATACAGAATATACAGAATATACAATATACACAATATACAATATACAGAAACACAATCCCCCTCCCAGAAATCAGAGTCCCCAGGAGGGGCTCCCAACCACCCTTCCACCTTCTTTCCACCCCTGTATCTTACTCCAGGGTCTGCCTTACGTGCAAGGTGAGTTTGGAGGATTGGCCAGGGGGATTAGAATCAGAGTGGTTAGTGAGGTTACTCAGCAGAGAGGCCAGCAGACACACAGCTCCCAGAGAGACCAAGAAACTCTCTGTGTTAATCTGTGTTTGTGTCCTTGTTCTTACACATCTCAGCAAGCCTATGAGTGATGTAGACATCACCATTGTTCTCTTTTCTCAGCCTATAATCTAATTCTTTTCATAAAAATATTCCAGTTAGCTTCAAACCAGCACACCATTATTTCTGAGTCTTGTTTGGAAGTCCCTATTTCTAAAAAAAGATAAAATTAAAAATTCATAATTGATTCCAGAAAGATAAAAGTATAAAAATTTAATCATCTTTAAAGAAAAATATATTTATTATATTAAATAAAATAGATGTAAAATTTTTATTTTTTTCATTCAAACAACTCATCTTTTAAATTTTTTATCTGATCTTTAATGAAGCTTTACATCTGGCACTTTCTCCATGAAGTTCTTGAGATGTCTGAAAATACTTTTCCCTTCACATTTTCTGAGTTGCCTATATCAAAGTTCTTTTAAGTTTAATCTGGATGATTTTTTTTCTGTTTCTTTTCATCTTTTAAGATTGCCCAAATAGCTCTCTAGCCCACATCTATCCATTTTTTTACGAACTAAGAGAGAAGCATAAAAAGCTATACATAGCCTAGATCTGGTCTCTCTTGTCAATAATACATCTTATTTGCATATCTTTTGCACATGTCTCTATGTTCAGTATTAGTGTAAGAATTAGCCATACAACCTTCCTCTCTACATCTTTAAATGCAGAAAATGTCCAGTCTAGTGAAATATATGATGTGTTCTAACCAGTGCCATGTGTCCATCCTTCATATGTAGGACACATATATTAGTTAAGCTCTAGCAAGCCACAGAACATCAAAATACAAGTTAATGGAGAGATCTCCTTAATTCAGTCCTATGCTTTCATAGGCAACTGTATTATGTAGTCCTGCCATACTAATTTTCTCTTTGTTCTAAATACTACAAATTAATAATATCTAAATGCATACCCATAGATGCCTAGCTGTGGAAACCGTGGCCAGGTGAAATAAATTTAAAAAATGACCAAACAAACAAACAAAAAAACCACCAGGGTTTGACTTTCAAATACAGGTATAGCATAATAATTTCTTGAAGAAGTTTTTATATTATTTCGGAATTAGAATTTAAGTGGTATGTCACACTGAACAATTTAAATAAATAAATAAATAAAGTTTTAATCAAATAAAATCCTCGTAAGATAACTAGGATCATAACAAAATCGCAAGTATAAGCATAAAAGGTATTTATTTGGAGTCATAAAACATAATGTATCAGAAAATATTCATTAATATGCCTTGAGTTATAAAGAGGCACATTTAAGAAGGAGTTTTAAGCAGCTTTTCCCCCAAGATCTCACTTTTTACCACGAATTGTCAATCTTATTTTTGCATATTGAGAAGTTTGTGCATATTCAAGAAAAAAGAGATAGCTTCCAGATCTTTGCTTTTTTGATCTTAATGAGCCATGATGACAATTCCCCCCAATTTTTTGTTAAAGTCTACCTTAGGTTTTCAGTAGTGGCTCATGGCTGAATTGAGCAAAGATACTACACTCTATCTAATCCCAGACTAATTTAAGATCGACATCACTGAAAGGCATGACAGCTTTTTGCTGTATAGCAATGGCTGTAGAAGGTAAAGGCTGGGAATCAGAAGAGAATAAGCATAATTAATGTGGGTTGTTTTATAAACGCACTCAGGTCTGATGCAGAATGAACAGGTCTATCTGCACAAAATATTCACTGCATTTGATACACACCAGGGTGGGAAAATCATCACATTATTGTATTGCTTGNATGAGTGATGTAGACATCACCATTGTTCTCTTTTCTCAGCCTATAATCTAATTCTTTTCATAAAAATATTCCAGTTAGCTTCAAACCAGCACACCATTATTTCTGAGTCTTGTTTGGAAGTCCCTATTTCTAAAAAAAGATAAAATTAAAAATTCATAATTGATTCCAGAAAGATAAAAGTATAAAAATTTAATCATCTTTAAAGAAAAATATATTTATTATATTAAATAAAATAGATGTAAAATTTTTATTTTTTTCATTCAAACAACTCATCTTTTAAATTTTTTATCTGATCTTTAATGAAGCTTTACATCTGGCACTTTCTCCATGAAGTTCTTGAGATGTCTGAAAATACTTTTCCCTTCACATTTTCTGAGTTGCCTATATCAAAGTTCTTTTAAGTTTAATCTGGATGATTTTTTTTCTGTTTCTTTTCATCTTTTAAGATTGCCCAAATAGCTCTCTAGCCCACATCTATCCATTTTTTTACGAACTAAGAGAGAAGCATAAAAAGCTATACATAGCCTAGATCTGGTCTCTCTTGTCAATAATACATCTTATTTGCATATCTTTTGCACATGTCTCTATGTTCAGTATTAGTGTAAGAATTAGCCATACAACCTTCCTCTCTACATCTTTAAATGCAGAAAATGTCCAGTCTAGTGAAATATATGATGTGTTCTAACCAGTGCCATGTGTCCATCCTTCATATGTAGGACACATATATTAGTTAAGCTCTAGCAAGCCACAGAACATCAAAATACAAGTTAATGGAGAGATCTCCTTAATTCAGTCCTATGCTTTCATAGGCAACTGTATTATGTAGTCCTGCCATACTAATTTTCTCTTTGTTCTAAATACTACAAATTAATAATATCTAAATGCATACCCATAGATGCCTAGCTGTGGAAACCGTGGCCAGGTGAAATAAATTTAAAAAATGACCAAACAAACAAACAAAAAAACCACCAGGGTTTGACTTTCAAATACAGGTATAGCATAATAATTTCTTGAAGAAGTTTTTATATTATTTCGGAATTAGAATTTAAGTGGTATGTCACACTGAACAATTTAAATAAATAAATAAATAAAGTTTTAATCAAATAAAATCCTCGTAAGATAACTAGGATCATAACAAAATCGCAAGTATAAGCATAAAAGGTATTTATTTGGAGTCATAAAACATAATGTATCAGAAAATATTCATTAATATGCCTTGAGTTATAAAGAGGCACATTTAAGAAGGAGTTTTAAGCAGCTTTTCCCCCAAGATCTCACTTTTTACCACGAATTGTCAATCTTATTTTTGCATATTGAGAAGTTTGTGCATATTCAAGAAAAAAGAGATAGCTTCCAGATCTTTGCTTTTTTGATCTTAATGAGCCATGATGACAATTCCCCCCAATTTTTTGTTAAAGTCTACCTTAGGTTTTCAGTAGTGGCTCATGGCTGAATTGAGCAAAGATACTACACTCTATCTAATCCCAGACTAATTTAAGATCGACATCACTGAAAGGCATGACAGCTTTTTGCTGTATAGCAATGGCTGTAGAAGGTAAAGGCTGGGAATCAGAAGAGAATAAGCATAATTAATGTGGGTTGTTTTATAAACGCACTCAGGTCTGATGCAGAATGAACAGGTCTATCTGCACAAAATATTCACTGCATTTGATACACACCAGGGTGGGAAAATCATCACATTATTGTATTGCTTGCCAAAAAGAAAAAAATAAAAACCAGTCACTTCAACGTGGTGACTGAGAAACTTCCTTTGATATAGTTATAGATGTTTTTACTAACTTGCAGTGATACTTGCTGACAGAGAAAGCTACATCACTCCTCCTGTATGTGAATTTAGAATAGTATTTCTGTATTTCTACTAGTGTATTCAGCACTAGGTCTTCTCAATGACTAATTCTTAAAAAAAAAAAAAAAAAAAAGTCAAATAGTAAAAATCAAATCAAGGTATTTTTCTACATTAGCTAACCAATTTCTTTGCCAGATATCAAAGACACAGATTAATTCAGAGCAGCAGTTCAAAACCACATGAATGTTCTTGCCACAGTGTATATCTGTGACTTCAAGCTGTGGTTCACAGGCAATACCTTTCCCACAATGCCCTCTCACGTTGCTTGTACTTTCCATTTTCCGTGACTATGCCATTTCACAGGCTGACTGGAAAAATGACATGTGATGCTGTTCACAGCATCCTATTAGAGTGGAAAAGCTGGTCATCACTGCTTGGACCATCAGGTTTCATTCATCCCAGATAATGTTAATTGGTAGTTCTTCCATCACTCAGTAAGCACGTCACTTGCAGCAGCAAGTTAAGAGATGCTAACAAAACAGTTGTTTTAATGTGGCTTGGAGAACATATTGATGTCTGGCTTTGTTACTATCACTCCTGAAAACTTTGTTTCTACCAAAAATGGAAAGGAAATAACCACATCTCAATTGACTCCTGTACATCTCTATTTCCAACAATTCACGTTTCATCAAATATGCACTAAAAATCTCCACAAGCATTACCAATTGCTGAAATTAGTTAGGTATCAAGTTTTTCTTCATTATAATGCCATTAAGAATGGAAGTGTCCCTCAATGTAATTAATAGACTCGTGCAGAAATTTGTGCTGAGTATTAATCCACTTCTGGTACTTGCACTTTTAGGTGGCCTTTACCTTTTGTATCCTTCTGGGATCCCTGCCTAAAGAGTCAAAGTAGCATCACCTGGCCTCAGTAACTTGCAGTCTTTGTATAAGGGAGAATCAAGTACTGAACTGTCTGGCACTTTGCTTAATAACAACTAGCAAAAGCTTTCAACAAAGTTATCCCACTGATATGGTTTCAATCTATCGACTTATCTTGTGCCCATGGGAGGAAACTGTTTAATTAAGGAGAACAAAGTGCCTCTTTGCCTTGATTAACTGAGATCAAATTGATTGTGCTGCTGCCAAAGCCTAACCAAAGGCCATGCTCAAAGAACTGTATAGTGGAGGTCATTGTAACATTGTTTCTCTTTTAATACTCAATTTTTATTTTAAATCACCTCTGCATTACTTCTTTCTCACTATGCAGTGGGTTTTCCAAGGCGGTTTTTAACCTGACATTAATCCAACATTCATTCTTAAACCCCTTTTTTACCTCTGTCTACTATTTTCTTTTTGCACTTGCAAGAGGCATATTATAGCACAAAGAATAGACTCCAAAATGTGCAGTTCATGTTGACAGCAAGATGCAGGTGGAGTTTCCAAAAATACCTCTTTGATGATGTCTCACTGGTTCTAAGCAGGAACAGGATTGACACTGTGCCCTTTAGAAAATTCTGCATTATTTGTGACTGCCATGGCAAATCTGACTCTTTAATGTCACAACTGTAGAGACAGGTCGCTCATGCTTGGGATGCTACTCAGAGTCTGTGGGTACACAGGTGTGATTGCTGAAAGGGACACCATCAAAAACAATCCTGATTACTGAAATACTCCTTTAGCTAGCAGAGTTTATACACTCTCAGCCTGCTACTTCCTGCTCAAATGCAGGAATCCTGCTTTGAATTGTTTTGCTTCTATTTACGCAGTATATGAAGAATTCTGAGTGTTTAGATATTTAGTAGGATTTTTTTAATATGGATTTGTGTAAAGAAGAGCAAAGAAAGCATTCTGGCAATGGACAGTTGTGGCCATTAGCAAAGTTGGTATTCATGTACTAGTTCTGGTTTCCAGAAAGGGTTTTCTTTTGTCACTACACTGAAGATCCAGAATTGATTTGCATTCCCCTTCATAAGTAGCCTTAAAAAATTTCCACTTAGCAAAGTTAGCAAAGAACGTGAAGATAACAATGGTAATATCATAGCAGTTTAATCAATATTGAGGTTATTAATATTTTACCTCTGTAAAATCTGAAAATAATCTGAAATAATATAGATCTTAGGGATTTTTTCTCCGTTTTGTTGTATATAAAGCTTGCTGAAATGCGACCCCTTTTCAGAAGGCAGAAGTGTAATTTCCTAAAGACAAAAAAACCTAAATGAGTAGGAGAAAAATCATCTTGAAACAGTTTGATGCCATGAAGATTTTAAATTATTGCTGAAGTGCAGGCTCTAGAACCAGAAGCAGCAGCTGAAAATTGATCATTTGGACAATATTCAGGGCCTCCACTAGTCAGGGTAGTGCCTGAATGCCAAAGAAAGCTGTATCTCAGTGACCTTCTTTCCTCCTCCATCCCAAGAAACCAAGCTATGAAAACTGGTGCTTTTTCTTCCTCTCAATTACATCTGAAGCACAGTTTCACTGTGCAACTCCTTTTAAGAGCTTTTGGTACTGTGCTAGTACCAAACAAGATGTTTGCTATAACTCTGAAATGACCAAGATGGTGATTTTCTAAGAAGAAAGAAAGAAAATTTGCTATTGAATGACTATATATGACTAGATGGATTTTTTTTTTCTCTTGAACCATTCTGAGGAATGATTCTGAAGGAAAAAAAAAAAACAACAAAACCAAAAAACCTTCACCTGCTGTCATTTTAATGCATCCTGCTTAATGTGAGATGTACTTCAGGAGCTCTCTAGCTCTAAGGCTTTTCTGGTCTGCACCTGAAATGCAGTAAATCTGTTGGGCAAAAATTCTAAATATTTGAAGGCAAAGGGTAGAAGTACATAATATCTCAGGCAGTGACAGAGTGTGTACAGATACACATGAGATGGTGTTTGACATAAAATCTAACTAAAGGTCACTCTTCTTATATGGATTTGCGCTTCTTACATGGACTTGCCTTTTCTTCTGTCTGCTGAAACACTCAAAGGAAAACCTGTAGCAAAGTTTCTGAACAGAGCATCTATATAGTTTGTGGGAAGTGAGAAAAACAATGGTCCAAACAGCACAACATTTTATAGATTGTTTCTAAATAATACCTCTGGTAAAGGCAAAGATCTTTTCCTTTGAAAAGAAAACATTCACTAATGCAAAATCTCCAGTTTTGCATTTATGTACGATTTGGTGGAAGTTTTTGCTTTATCTTTACCTTTGGTTATACTTCTGGTTCAGACAGTACCTCACTGTCACACATTAAAATAATTAAAGATTTAATTTCATAAGCCTTCTCTCTCCCTTTCTCTTGCCTCTCATACTCACACATACACACATATATACATATAGAAGAGTCAATAAAAAGGACACCATGAATTGCTGCATCATGCTCCAAGCAGAAAACAAGCTGAAGGTGGTACTGTTTTCTGATCTGAGACTTAATGTCATCTTACTCGACTGCTGGATGGATAATTAATTTTACAGAATAAATTGAATGCCAGGAATTGTGCATATACAGTGCCTGTTTATGTAACGATGAGCCTTCTACTATAGCATGTCAATGTTTCAGCAGGGAAGAGAAAAGGAAATCACTACCTCCTTGCTTTCTCAAGATGAAAAGGCAAGAGATGAAAAGCTGAGCAACCAAGATTATTGAAAGAGCTTGGAGCAAGAAAAACATCCAAAGATGAATGGCTATACAGAAATGTGCCACTGACTTGTCACTGCTTGGGGAGTTTAACGAATGCTCTGCCCACCGGTCACTGGTCACATCAACTGGTGTATCAGATGCTCATTTAGTACTTTCTGTTCCTGATATCTGAACCTACTTCATGTGAAATTCCAGCAAACACAGGACAGACAATAGCATCCTTTAAGAAAGATTTTATTTTCTTACCTCCAACAGATTGAAACACTCTTGACTTAGGAAACATTTCTAGGGGAATGTCCAATTAATATATTTTTTTTCATTTTGTGTTTTGAATCTTGTTAGGTAGTACTTAAAGGTATCAAAGGTACTGTCTCAAGAGTATTCATATCAGTTTTTTCACACTGAGTAATCAGGTCTTCTTGATTTTTGGATGTTTTCTGTTGTTTCAAGAAAAAAATCCTCAGGTTTATCTTACAGTGACAGATGGTTTGGTTAACACATGTGGCAGCAACACTAATGGTGTCATATTCCTAGCACTTGGTACTCCAGGGCACACTGTACACAGCAGTGTTAAATGTTAAAGATCTTTGTATCCGTAATCACATTTTCTATGTTTTCTGATTTGAGAACAATATGCCACAGCCCATTTCAAAAGATCCATGGTTTCTGAGCCCTCCCTGTTCAGAGGAAGTTTCCTTCTCTTCAGTGACACCACAAAGCAAAAGAAGCAGTGAGTTACTCAAAGTGCTTCTTTTATAAATATGAAGGAAGAGTGCACAGGCACATCACACTCTCACTCACTCTCCTCTAGTACAATTACAACAACTCTTAGGGTCTCTCCTCTCACTCCTTGCAAATGCATTTATCAGTTCTGATACCATTTCATTTCCTCAGATCAGCAGTCTCTTCCTTGGGCGTGTCTGCAGAATAAGAAAACTGCAGGAAGTGGATAAAGAGAGAAAATGGCATGAAGTGATTCCCAAGCAGCCTAGGTTTGCCAAAAAAAGGCAGAAAAAAACTTTACAAAGTAAATGGTAAAAGGCTAAACAAGACTGAATGTGTGAAAAGATGAGTTTGGGGATAAACAGGTGGGCAGTTACAATGAATTAATCACAAAGCATGGATTTGAAAGACATTATGTAACATTTGATAGTTGCTCTTAGCCATTTTCAAAAGGTTTGCCTTAAACAGATTTTTCTTAATAAAAGGAGGAAAAAAAACCTGTGATACAGAAAAGTTTTTTTAGTCTAGATTCTAAAAGTCAGTTTTGAAAGGATAACTTTTAGAAAAGCTTTGTTTCTCCCTCTATCTTCCTCTTCTCTCCTTCCCTTTCCTCTCATCCCCCACCCCTTGCCCTCCCCTTCCCCCTTCCAAATCACATTGTTAATTTTTCTTTTCAAGTCAATAGCCTCAGCAACCAGCAGGCAAAGGACCGCAGAAGCCCTTATAAAAACAGAAACTTAGTCACCACTGCATTTTTGTTCATCTTTCCAAAGACTCCCTACTGAGTCTAGATTCCTTAGTTGACAACAAGACAGAACCAGTGACTCGAATAATGTAAAACAATCTCTAGAGTACATAACACTGTATAAAAGAAGTTGATTTTCTAGTACCCACTACCATCTCTTACATTCAATTTCATTTAATAATTCTGTACACTAACAAAGTGACTGAGGTCAGGTGTTTTTATGCCAATCTCCCCCAGTCTGGCTTCTGGAATATGAAAAAATCCTACTCTGAGCAATACAATATGCTTCTTTAGGTACTTTCTACCTCTTTTCTCATGAGAGTTTTCCACAAAAGTCCACTTTGAGAAGATGAACTGTTTTTTTTAACAGGTGTTTTTAATTGCATCTAGAAAATATTACCAGTGCCATTTAATCACGCATTTCCTAATCTTGGACAAACTTTACCTAGGTTACGTACCAGCAGTAGCAAAGTAATGAAAAGAATAATTCACTCATTGATATTTCACGTGATATTTCAACTCCATACTGCCAAAATATTGTCCTGGCGGTTAGAAAGAAAAGAAATCAGATATGGAGCTGGCTGCTGTTTTCTGAACTGTTGCTGTGTTCCCACTGTGTGTCTGAAGGAGAAATGGTTACCTGATAATCATTCCTGCAGCTGAAAGTGGTTAAAGTTCAAAATAAGCATGTCGTACCACCACAGGGAGAAATAGGTATCTCTGTTTCTTGCCTTTCACCCTTCTATCCAAAAGTGAAATTCTACTGATGCTGCAAAGAAAAGTTTAATACACTAAAATTCACTTGAGCCATTTGCTAAAGTGGAAGTGGAATCTAAATCTACCCTGGCTCATAGGAAAATACAGGGAAATATCTCAGAAAGTGAGTCCCCACATCAAGTGATTTTGACTTTCTGATCTATTTTATTTCAGTACATCTACAATAGCATAAACTTCTCTCATTTTGACTAAGAAAATATTAGCTTCTCTATCCTTTCTAACACAAAGCTACCTAAGCAAAAGCCCAACACCTCATGTTTCTCATTTAGTAGGAAATAGGAACTTTCTTAGCATATTTAAAACCTATTTTTTCATGCAGAAGAGCATAAGGTAAAATATGCTAAGCAATGTCCTACAATACTTGCCAGTAAGCTGCAACTCAAAAAGTATTTACTAGTTCTATTTATAAAGTTAGCCTGCTGAACACTTGCCAGTCTGACAGAATGCTGATTGCTATCTTTTAATGTTATTCAACAGCTGAAAACAAAGATGCTAAATGAGGTATTGAGGCTTTCATAATGCTACTCTTGAAATTGCTGCAATGGTTATAGCATTCATTTGGTGGTAAACAGTGGGGCTGGCTCAGGAGATGGGTATCTTAGTTTGTCAGGGTGTAAAGTTCTTTTGTTCCTCATCCCTTCTACTTTCTCAACAGCCTAGAGTTACTACTAAATTAAAAAATACACTTTACAAAACATTTAGACTTTAATGGATTAGATTTTCTTGGAAGGAATCTAAAGAAAGGGCTATAAATACCCCCATCAGTCTCTTCCAATGTTATTCATTGAATCGTTTTGGTTGGAAAAGATCTTTAAGATCATCAAATTCAACCACTATATAACTCTATCAAGTCTGGTGCAAATTCATGTCCTTTGCACTATATGTCTTTATTTTTCAAAACCTCCAGGGATGGCGATTCAACCACCTCCTTGGGGAGCCTGTTCCAGTGCTGGATAACCCTTCAGTGAAGAAACTTCTCCCAGTTTAGTGTTCACAAGATCACAGGATGTTAGGGGTTGGAAGGGACCTCCATAGATCATCAAGCACAACTCTCCTGCCAGAGCAGTACAATAGAATCAGGTTTTTTCCCCAAAGATCTACTAGCTTTAGCAAATCTTTCAGGTTAGAGAGAATGTCATTCTGTTCTCTTACAAACAAATAAGGAAAGTAGGGGATAAGGACATTTTTGCCGTTCATTCATTAGTTTAGGAGCTATGGGACATAAAAGACTCTAAAAGTTCTAGAGTCTTTCTTCAAAAATTAGTGTTTCATCCTCATAGAGGCATGAAACATATTTTTCCTTTCTTTCACTCAGAAAAGGGAAATTCTGCTGCAGAAAAAAGCCACAGTTTAAATCTAAATATTGGCAGATGAAAAGGTAGGGCTTTTTTCTTTCCTGTTTGCTAGTCTTGGCAAAGAAATTAAATTACTATCTGAACAGTGTCACAGCAGTGCATGCCATCTTTCACACTTAGCAGAGTCATGAATACTGAGACTAGAGAGAATCACTTTTCATAAAACATCTGACTTACTCTGACAAAGATCATGAGAGATCAGTGGCTGAAATGGGATTGAAAATAAGCCCTGCTATGCATGTTGGTTTATAGTTTTGTGACATTCAACTCTAAGTTATGTCTTCCTTTTGTTGTGTGCAGATGAGAACTCAGAAGAGTTTTTCCTGACTAAATATCTGAAATAAATAGTAAATAATGTCAAACCATTACGCAAAGACATGCAGAGTGTTTAGGTACTCAAAAGCTCAACAGCATAGCCCTTTAAAAACATTTTAGAGAGCTCACTTGCATCTATACAACATGAAAACAAAATCAATTCTGCTTAAAATAATATAAGCGATCTAGTAATTGAAGCAATCTTTACAATACAGCTTGTGCAATGACAGGAGAAAATGCAAGATATTTTTTATTTTCCAGAAAATGTCTCAAAGACAAAGAGAGCATAGCCCTTGAGACCTGCAATAACCTACCACGAGGGCAACAGCCATCTTACAGAAAATGTAACAGATGGTTGCCTTACTCTCAGACACAGGTTGCTGAGCAGCTCCCTTTAGGGCTTAATATTGTTTTTTTTCCCTCTTCTTCTAGACCACAGCATTGCTTTGTGCATATGACATTTATAAAACAAATGTAAGACACCATAAGGAAATAAATAAAGTATCATACTGTAAATTTGAATCTGATGTGATTTTCAGTGTTGCTGGTATAGACTGAAACAGTGCATCGTATCTATCCCACTTAGAGTTTATACTACTACAGTTCAAAAAGCAAATACGTGAAACCTTGTGATGGTTTGGGAGTTAGCTGCTGCCCCACACGATGAAATCACCCATACTATACTCAGTTGGCTGGAAGTTAAGGAATGAAGCTTTATATTCACAGCTTAGCACAATATGCAAGCAGATATTTACAATATATTACAAATATTTACTGCTATATACAGGAATACACAAGTTAAAAGTAACACAGAAACACAATACCCCTCCCAGAAATCAGAGTCCCCAGGAGGGGTTCCCAACCACCCTTCCACCTTCTTTCTACCCCTCTACCTTATCCAAGGGTCTGCCTTATGTGCAAGGTGAGTGTGGAAGATTGCCAAGCGGAATTAGAAGAACGATTAATTGGGTTACACAGCTGCAAAAGCCCAGGGAAAGAAGACAGCCACTGACTCAGACAGATAGAGATACTGTCTTATCTATGTTTGTTTCCTTGGTTTTATACATCTCAGCAAACCTATGAGTGAAGCAGACATCACCATTGTTTTCTTTTCTCAGCCTATAATCTAATTTTTTTCTCATTAAAATATTCTGAGTAGCCTCAAACCAGCCCAAACCTATTATAAACTCTTCATTTGCTTTGCCAGAAAGGTCAGCCACATAATATGCTATGAGTCACCTCTCTCTTGCCTACCAGCTTTAGACACTCAAAACCAGCAAGACAGGAATAGGGACAAAAGTTGTAACCCACAGCTAGCATAAGAATTTCTACAAATACCTGAAAAGCTCAATTATATGGAGAAACAGATCATCTATTGGTAAAACAGATAACACAAAGTATTTCCAGCTCCTTAGGCACCACAGAATTCACAACTTAACCACGTCAGAAATAGGTCATCAATATATATTAACATGCTTATGCGGATCAGCCTCCTAACTTGAATACAGTCTTGATAAATTGCTGTGATACATTACAAGACCTGTAAGGACATACTCAGTTTCTCAGATCCTGTGTCTTCTCTCTAGGTGTCAAGACAAAACTCCATTTGTCTTCAAAAAGAACAGAATTTCATCTTATATATGCATACAAAAGACACATTTATTTAACAATTCTTCTAGGACAAATTATAATCGTGTACAGAAAACAAGAATAATCTAGAGATTACTCCAGTTTGCAATGAAGTGTTTCAATATCAAAAATTATGCATTCTGCAGGACATTTTAGTGAGTATTTCTTAGCTAAAATAGTATTTGTTCTACTAAAACTGCATTCCTTAACCAACAAGAACAGTGTTTAATGAGCCTCACAAGGAGTGTCTGAGGGAGCTGGGGGTGTTCAGCCTGGAGAAGAAGAGGATCAGAGGAGACCTTATTGCTGTCTACAGCTACCTGAAAGGAGATTGGTAGCCGGGTGGGGGTTGGTCTCTTCTCCTAGGCACTCAGTGACAGAACAAGAGGACACAGTCTCAAACTGCGTCAGGGCAGGTTTAGGCTGGACATTAGGAAGAAACTCATCACAGAAAGAGTGATTGTTCATGGGAATGGGCTGCCGGGGGAGGTGGTGGAATTACCATCCCTGGAGATGTTTAAAAGGAGACTGGATGAGGCACTTCGTGCCATGGTTTAGTTAATTAGAAGGGTTAGGTGATAGCTTAGACTGGATCCTAGAGGTCTTTTCCAACCTGGTTAATTCTGTGATTCTGGGAAATTACCTCCTTTGGGGTTTTGGGGGGGGTTCTTGTTTGGTTGTTTTTTATAAAAAAGGGTAAATTGTTAGCAGTCTTTCAGATGCAAAGCATAGTGAGAAGTGGGCATCACTGTCACTTCCACCATTTTCCCTGTAGGAAAGGAAACGGTATTGGTTTTGGCCTAACTAAGAAAACTGGAGGAAAGACAGGGGAACAGTGAAATACCTGAAAGCAGAGGTTGCATATCAGAGTACTTGCTGTAGCTTACATTGCTTTGCCAGAAATCCAGTGTCAGAAATATCACAGGAAACCTTTCCTAGGTTACACAGAAATTTTTACATGATGCATTTTCCTAGGGGAAGTAGGCTAACTTTCATCTGAAGATGAATAGAGATGGTTAGTTTCTACTTTCACTAGGAACATGCTATGATGTTATATAATCTCTGTCTCAAATATCCTTCAGCTCTGTGGCTACTTTCCAACACTTCATGAAGTGGTCGGACCGTATGGCACCGAAGGTCAGTGGAAATCCATAAGAAAGGCAAATTTCAGAGGTTATCTGAAAAAACTTTAAGTGCTCCTGAGGAAGCAACACCACCTAAGATTAGGAAAGTAGCGTTAGCAATAGACAGCAAAAATTTAGTATATGAATTGGTGAAAACAGGAGAACATTACTTCAAAAGAAAAAAGGTGCTACTCAGGAGTAAGTGTAGTGGGAACACTGTGCTTCATTTCCAGGCATCTAAATACAAGAAAAAGATTGACTAAGTGGAAGAGAATTTAACATGCCTGATTTTTAAGAAAGAGTGAGGAGGACAAAAGTGGAAAGAAACTGGCACCCAAACTGGCAAGTTTGGACTTGTCAATGCTCTCTCTCAAGGGTGTGTAATCTATTGTAAATATTCAAAAGATGTAAAGCTTAAGGGGGTGTAGGAGATGTAGAGGTACAAATTACCAGTGGTATTAACTTCAGTTTTTTTGGCAGCTAGATTTACTTTGGAACAGCACATCCATAGCCAGATTGTTCACAATACAGACACAGAAAACATAACTTCTTCTTGTCTCCTTTTGAGTCAGAGACATATTTCAGTTGAGTACTAAACATTCCAAGATATACAAACCTTCTTGAGTCCTTTTTATGTCTGTATACAAAAGGTTACAAGTGTGCAAACTAACACAGGAAACACCTTGATTTGGCATATGGGCACTATCTAGCAATATAAATAACATTTTGGATCTGTTCTCAAATGAGTGAGTTCCATGGCCGGTGATACAACCCATCAGCAATTACAAGCCTCATCTAGTTGAAGAAAGGTAGATTGGCTTTGCTAGACAAGTGCAGCAGTGACTCCAGACTGCAGGGACAACTGAGTCTACATTTAAAGTATGACAGGAGGCAGATAATAAACTGCAACACAAATCTAAGATGTTTACAAATTATTTTCTTTCTTCTTTCCCACCACTTCTGAACCAAAGCTTGTACTACATTGTAGATTGCAAATCATGGGTAGGGCAGGGGGGCTGCTAAAAACTGTTGATCTTTTTCCATTTATATTTACATTACACACATTACACACTTGTATATTACCAGACTCTTTTACTGCTCTGGGTCTAAAGAAAATGGTCTAGCTGTCTTCTGAATCTATTTTGGCTTTTCATTGTTAGATGCCATTTTCCCACCTTCATTATTCTGTGATTCATAGGTTTTAGTTTCTTTAGTTCCTCTAGATTTAAGTTGTGTTGACTTAGTTTCTTCACTTACTACTAGCACATAGAAGGTGACATTCTCAGTAGTCAGCCCCTGCTATAACAAATGTATTTGGTATATTATTTTGAGACCTCTAAGGCAAATAATAAATATTTTATAAAATATTGGACAGATCTTTTCAAAACAGTAATAAACCAAGATTCTAAGACCACAGATTTTATTTTCTTCCCCTCCTCCTTGCCTCTCTTCTTTCACATTAATCCTTTCATGACTAAGAGCAAGGCAGTAAATATACCTCTCACTCTTTACCAACTGTGCCTTCTGTTATTCAGATGCAGTAAAAAAAATGCATGCTGATATTTTATTACACAACAATCCATACTATCAGGGAATAAAACAGATTAATCTATGCATCCAGAATTCATTTGAGACTACATTCCATTTGTAAATTAAATGGCAAGAGGTACAACGTTCCTAACATCATTGGTTTAAGTACAAGTGACAACACAATCTCCATGAGAGCATAGGAATGATTTCTACCTAAGAAGGGCACGATCCCATCACAGCCTCTCAGAGCTGTCAGGGTAGACACCTTGCCTAAACAGTTTAATATCTCTGAGGTATATACAAATGTATCTGACAGCTTCTGTGGTACCTTGTGTTCCCTGTAGGTGATGCCATTATGTGCACTGAACAGAGGTCTGAGCACAGGGTATTCTTTGTGGGGTTCTTTTTCCTTCCTCTTCTTCTACCTCCCTTCCCTTTAATTAGGAACAATGACAAAACAACATCTCCGGAGAAAACCAACCTGAGTCCTAAGTTCTCCTGTAACTTCAAAGGCAGCATCCTGGGGCAAAGCAGCTGATCAGGTAGTAACAGCCACTGAAAGACCACCTATTTCACTCCCTGAAGCTGAATCATTATCAAGGTAATTTTTTAAAGTCACAATACAATAGTAATCTGGGAAGAGTGTTGTTTCTGGCATACTTATAGCATGGGGACCATAAAAATGGTTCTTACCATTGGTCCTCAACATCCCTATGTTAGTTCCTGTCCTGTGGTCCCTATCTGCTGGATAGGCACAGAAGACTCTTGTAGGCATAGAATCATAGAATCAACCAGGTTGGAAAAGACCTCCAAGACCATCCAGTCCAACCTATCACCCAGTCCTATCCAATCAACGAGATCATGCCACTAAGTGCCTCATCCAGCCTTTTCTTGAGCACTTCCAGGGACGGCAACTCCAGCACCTCCCTGGGCAGCCCATTCCAATGCCAATCATTCTCTCTGTGAAGAACTTCCTCCTTATATCCAGCCTATACCTCCCGTGGCACAACTTGAGACTGTGTCCCCTTGTTCTGCTGCTGGTTGCCTCGGAGAGGAGACCAACCTCCATCTGGGTACAACCTCCTTTCAGGTAGTTGTAGACAGTAATGAGGTCACCCCTGAGCCTCCTCTTCTCCAAGCTAAACCCCAGCTCCCTCAGCCTCTCACAGGGCTGTGCTCCAGGCCCCTCACCAGCTTCGTCGCCCTTCTCTAGACACGTTCCAGTAGCTCAACATCTCTCTCAAATTGAGGGGCCCAGAACTGGACACAGTGCTCAAGGTGTGGCCTGACCAGTGCTGAGAACAGGGGAAGAATAACCTCCCTTGTCCTACTGACCACACTGTTCCTGATACAGGCCAGGATGCCATTGGCCTTCTTGGCCACCTGGGCACACTGCTGGCTCATGTTCAGTCATCTGTCGATCAGTACCCCCAGGTCCCTCTCTGCCTGGCTGCTCTCCAGCCACTCTGTCCCCAGCCTGTAGCGCTTCTTAGGGTTGTTGTGGCCAAAGTGTAGAACCCTGTACTTAGCCTTGTTAAATGTCATCCCATTGGCCTCTGCCCACCCATCCAACTTGTCCAGGTCCCTATGCAGAGCCCTCCTACCCTCCAACAGATCAACACCTGCTCCTAAGGTGGTGTCATCTGCAAACCTACCAATGATGGACTCAATCTCCTGGTCCAGATCATCCATAAAGATATTGGAGAGGACTGGGCCCAGCACTGATCCCTGGGGGACACCACTAGTGACAGCTGCCAACTGGTTGTGGCACCATT
Organism: Ramphastos sulfuratus; assembly: GCA_013399055.1. Lineage (NCBI taxonomy): Eukaryota > Metazoa > Chordata > Aves > Piciformes > Ramphastidae > Ramphastos > Ramphastos sulfuratus. The sequence continues at coordinate 27,107 of WBNM01030700.1, forward strand.
CGCCAACACTCTCTGGGCTTGGCCCTCCAGCCAGTTCTTGACCTACATCAGAGTGAATCTGTCCAAGCCACAAGCTGCCAGCTTTGCCAGGAGCTTGTTGTGGCAGATGGTGTCAAAGGCTTTGCTGAAATCCAGGTAGACTACATCCACAGCCTGCCCTGCATTCACCAGGAGGTGAATTTTACAGGTTTATTCTCCTGGTAGCCCTAGGAGTTTTGCCTAATTCATCAAGCTTATCCTTGCCAATCTCCTCACCACATATGTATTTTGCAGGCTATCACAAAACTGGAATGTGATGACTGCATAAAAGTGTGTTTACATTTTGTAGGGAAAATATTAAATATTATAACCTGCACAAATTCATATTTCATTACTTTCTTAGATTATTATTATTATCTAAATCCAGTGTTCCATTTATTGGCTTGGAGGTTTTGTTTCCTAACAGAAGGCAACTGTGTTATGTTAAAAAAAAAAACAAAAAACAAACAAACAGAGCAGAACTCAGGTTAATAGATTTTTAAGTCCAAAGGGGTCTGTATAAACCTTTAATCTGAACTGAATAAAACAGATTCCTCAAATCTCTGCCTGAAGTTCAAATCCTCTCTGAGCTGCTCAAGCATGCAGCAGCCTGCCTTGACTGCAAGTAGCTGTGTGGAGGGAATTCTTTGTGGCCTTTGGCAACCCATTTGAGCAGCCACCTCTTCTCACTATTAACATTCTATATTAAGCAAGACAGAGTTCATATTGCTTGCTCTTCCTGTCATCAATCCTTATCATTTTAACTAATTATTTACAGAACCTAACACTTGTATTCCCCAGGGGCAAACTTGTGAAGTCTGATCATTTTCAGCCTATGAGTTGCTGCAACTGCTGATGGAACACGTTATGGAGGAGTTCATACTCATTCATCCCACAGATCACTGTATGCTTAAGCTGACAGTACAGCAAACCCTCACACAATGTACTGAAGCTCATGGCTGGATACCTTGGACATATTGCTGTAGTCATCTAATATTCCACTATTTCTACAATCATAATTTATATACATGAGTTGTTTGGCCAAAATGTCACTCTGCAACTGTGATCCACTAACTATTCTTCAAAATTCTTTTCAGAAACACTTCTGCTTAGGATAGAAGAGTCCAGCCTGTATATCACAGCCATTCTTGTTTGTTCCCCAGATACATGACTGAGCATTTGCTTATATTGAAATTCGTAAAAAGTTTGAGTCTGGTTGACCAGGAGACTGTGGCCTGCCTTCTTCACCCTTCCACCTATCTTCGTGCCATTTGCAGAATTTCAGTGTTCTTTGCAAAAAAATAATGCAGTACATTAAAAAAACTAAATAGCTGATAAAGGTCTCCAGTAACAAAGAATTATTAGAAGGTAAAATAATAGATACCCATGAGTTTGAGACTATACCAAATATTCTTCTACGATTCCTAACAACTAATTTGTAATCTCATGAATGATGAATGAGTTGACACCGTTATCAGTCACATATTCTTCATGTTCTTCACGTTCCACTCCACATAAATCAATACTTGACTGACCTTACTATAATCAAGTTACAGTATTATATTTCTGAAATGTTGGTTCAAAACTGTTTTCTTTTAGTAAGAGCGTTGTTAGTTGTCTAAAGCTTTCTTACACTTCTGCAGACTTTATTGTTAACTCGTACAGATGCTGCTACAATTCCTTCTGAGGACAGAATCTTTTAAAAATGTTCTCTTTGTCTTTCAAGGTTGAAGGAAAGTGAAGTATTTAGTATCTTTTATACAGAAGAGCCATTATGAGATGAATCATAGGCCCATACAGAAGGCAGTATGGGACTGGAGCAGAAATTACCCCAGCAATCCTGAAGAAACCCCATATACTTGTCTATACATTTTGTTATTTCCAGGTGCATCAAGTCCTTATGAAATGATCCTCAAACACCAGACTGAGTAAATCAGTACCTATACCATTGTTTAGCCTGAGGCTGAATCCAGAAAACAGAAAATTCTTCAGTCCTTTCTCTAAGATTTTAAATACAAAAGATCTGAATGTCCCCAGAAACTCTCATGTTTCCTCTAAAAATTCTGTCCCATGGGCCAAACCTGTAGAAATGTGAGTACTCTCACACTAAGAATTACTCTAACTGATAGATCCTGTGACAGAGCTGGGAACTGAAAAGGAATTTCTGGTTTCCAGGTAAGTGTTTCATCAACTGCATCACTGTACCATTCCCCAGTACAACCCAAGTAGTTTGTGGATGCTTTGTCCAGCCTTCCAATTACGGTCTATGAGCTTTCATTCTATTCTACTCTTTTTATCCAAAGACACGTCTTACTGGTGACAGTCTGATAAGTAGGTTTGTTCACACACACAGTTTCAACTGTGTAAATGCAAGTCCTCCAAAACACTGTCTTTACCTGTGTCTTTATCTGTTTCCATAGTTCCCATGTGAATTAGTTACTGCTTTGTATCTTTTTGCACTTGCTGAAGTAAAAAACCCAAACGGGTGCAATGAGAAGGTGAGTTGCCTGGAGGTTAGTTCAAATATGTTATGGAAACTCCACAGACAAGATCCTTTGCTGTCTTTACATCCTGTATAACTCAGAGGCTGCCTTTACCAATTTTCCTGAGGTTGCCCAACCAAACAATAATACATTCTGTAGTTTTATAAGTTACATCATTGAAAAGCATTTCAGGGCAGCAGGTGTACTAATGTGACAGAGAAGAGTTTTGCTCATTAACTTCAGTGGTTTAAGTTAGGATAAGATTTAGCCCTAGAACATTATCTTCTAATCTTTAGATGAAAGCAGGAAAAGCTACTTATGATATACCAGTACACAGAAACAGATGCCAGCTGCTGACCACAAAATAAGTCCTTGATATGTCAAAAAAAAGGGACTGCTTTCCAGAAATTCCAAACAACTTTCGTTTTTGAGCACAAGCCCAAATACTGGTTTCCCCCCGCCACCACTCCCTGTTCTGGATTATATGTAGACTCTAACCTGCTTCATTTCAGACTGCACACAGATAAATCATTTTCTGCACCGAAGGATTTTTCAAACTGATATTAAGAAGTGTTATTGAACTTCAGAAGAAGGTGAATATACCTTCAGTATCAATAACTTCAATAGCCTATTCTGCAGACAATACTGTTGATTCTTTACAAGTTATGTTTGAGCAAACAAATACTAAAAAGAAAGTAACCAGAAGAAAATCATGGTTTTTCTTCAGACCCTCTCTCACATACAAGCCCTTCTTTGGTGTTTTTCCTTCAACTGAGATCTCATTTTGCTGACATAGGTGGAGAATGATAAACACAACCCAGTGACCATCAAAAATATTTCATGTATATATTTATGGAAAAAAATACCAACTTCCTGTGCACATAGACACTTGGGAAGCTACTTCAAGGTAGTTTGTCAGCCAATCTATTAATGGAAAAAAAAAAAAAGAGATGAAGCGGAGCCACATGAGAAGTTTAGTACAGACTTGGAATGCTCCTTGAAGATGTGCTACTTGTCCTCAGCTTCTGACCTGTGCCCAAAGGCAAGTACTGTCCTGGGACACATAAGCAGAATTACTATTAGCTGAATGCATATCACCATATTGCTTTTAATGTTCTGAACTCTGCAGCTGCCACATATTGTGGTGTTTCCCTACCAAATTCAGAAAAAGCAGGCATTCACCTCAGTACAGGTTTTATTCCAGACTACACTCAATTTTATTTTTTTCTTTCCACAAAACCAGAGGCTGCTAACATATTAGAAAGCTTCCATGCCAGAAAGCAGTGGATGAAACTCTCCACTCTGTGAAGCACTCAACACAAGTAGGACTGTTCTGACAGCACAAGAGGAAAGTCATTATTTTGTTTTTTTCTGTCAGTGTTGGAAAACAAGCAAGTTTGGCATCATGCTTCCTGGCTTGACATGTTTACAAGGAAGCTCATCAAGATCTTCTAGCAAGAGCTCATTGAAAAGAGCACCAAGTACATTAATCACTAGCCATGAATGAGGCTTGAAGTACTTATGTATCTTTTAAGGATAGAGATTTCAACCACATTTATGTTTATCCTGAATTCCTGTAATATGTGTATGTAGTAGAGAGGTGATATGATGCTGACAAAACAGACACTGTCTAAATGCGTTCCTGCACTTCTCAAGTAAGACACTAAAACTGGCAAAAAAAAGTTTGCCAGAGATTCTGTTTTCATCAATCACCCCTTAGATGGCCTCTGCAATAGCTGACAATGTTAATGGCAGCCAAGCAATTACTTTTATAAATTTATGTCTCTACAAAACAGTTGCCAAGAATTTGCATCGGTGAGACAGTAACCTGTAAACACAGGAGCCACAATAACAGTAAGGTTCAGTTTGACATATCTATGTATTTCTCTGTGTTTTTCTGTATGTCTCACAGGTACTTACTGCCTCATGTATGCACCAGGACAAAGTAGAACTTGAGACAAGGTAGAGTCCTGGAGGATCAGGACCATCAATAGTGAGTAATTCCTGTCAGTAACAAATTAATGACATAAAATATGGATCCAGGGGAAACAGCTTCTGAATAATAGGACAAAATCTGCTTGGTAAAATTAATTTTTATGCCTGGTATACTTGGGAAGGTAAACAATGGTGATGTCTACTTCACTCATTGGCTTGCTGAGATGTATAAAAACAAGGACACAAACACAGATAAGACAGAGAGTCTCTCTCTCTGTTGGAGTCGGTGAATCTTTCTCCTTGTGCTTTTGCAGCTGTGTAACCCAACTAATCATTCTCCCTCTAACCCCCCTTGCTGATCCTCCAAACTCACCTTGCATGTAAGGCAGACCCTGGGGTAAGGTATAGGGGTGGGGAGAAGGTGGAAGGGTGGTTTGGGAGCCCCTCCTGGGGTCTCTGATTTCTGGGAGGGGTGTTGTGTTTCTGTATTACCTTTACCTTGTGTATTTCTGTAAATATTCCTGTATATTGTGTATATATCTGCTTGTATATTGTGCTAAGCTGTAAATATAGCTTCAGTCCTTAACTTCCAGCTGGCTGAGTCTAGTCTGGGTGATTTCACTGTGTGGGGCAGCAGGTAACTCCCAAACCATCACAACAAGGAGCCGTATGTTCTTCCAACCACCAGCTCTGACGATTCTGCTGAGAACTATTTTCCCCAGTGCACCATGACAAGTTTGCCTTTAAAATGAGTTACAAGTATCTAAGCCGGAAATATGCCAGAATGGCAGTTAAGGAAGTTCAGAGGAAAAGAAAAAGTTGTTAAACCTGTCAAGTCTGAGACAGAGAAGTGTTATGAATGCAGCTATGTAGCAAATCAGTCATGGGAGAAAGTCGAGCACAAAGCAGCACTCTGTTTGAACTCACAGTAAGTCTGAATGTAGATTATTGACCGTCCAGTAGAAAAAAATTTAGAAACTTTTTACTGAGACTATCAAAGAAATCATTACGTGGTAAGCCCAAAAATGTCAAGCTCAGGTAATTCTTTTGAAAAAAAAATCCACATTTATAAATTTGTTGAAACAGCACAAAATCTACAGCTATGCAATGACTCCACCTTAAAGTGTAACTGAGAAGCAAGGGATACAGATTCAAACTTTAAGTCTGAATAACTGAACAAAAAAATGAAGAAAACACCTATGATTTTTCTTCCTTCAGAACATTTATGTCTCCCTCAGATATTACATTAGCTCTGATTGGAAACAGAAGAGGTCAGAGTAGTGATAATTTTTTATTGTTAGTTCATTACCCATATAAAATGAATTGAAGACTTTACATTAAACTAATGTAAATAGATGACCATGGAAAACTTAATTCAAGCAATCTCTTTGCTACTGGCCTCAGTAAACCTTTCCAAATCCTTGTAACTGTAGGGAATACAAAATCCTTTTACCCTGATGGTGCTTTTTCCAGATAAACACATTTGTACATGACAACGCATTTGGGAAAGCAAGCCTCAGCCTATTAATCCCTTAGTCTCCATGGGCTTTACACTTCGTTCGCTACAACACAGCTGGAGGAAAGGCTGGTGAACACACCAAGGGGAGAACATCCAGCTCCCCAGTAAGTCAATATCTGGTAGATGTTAAGAGATAATCCACCTTAGATCTCCCACAGAGATTTTCTCCATTAAAGAAGGGCAGTTAACTAGTCTCAAGAGATCAGCCATGCATCAAGTTTGACTTAATGAGGCCTTCTTCCTTGTTTGTTTTAAAAAGAGAAAACTAAATGGGTCAAGGCCACTGCAGTATCCATACCTGCTCTATGCTGTGAGGAGAAAAAGGGCATAAACCTACAGGTTTTAAAAATAGGTGGCTAAGGAGATTTTGCTCTCCTAGTGCCTTCTAGCCAACACCAGGAATGAACAAGTAGGAAAGTATGTCCAGCTTATTACTGTAACAGCAAGATGCTGGCAGTTCGTTGTGGTTAAGTTCTCACTTCACACACCCACACAGTAAAATCCTGAGCATGAAACACATTGCCCTCCCACCTTTCTACAGAACTAAATATGATAAAATGAGCATCAGACCCTTTCAAACTGTTCAAATCAAAGCACTTTAAATGAGAGATGAATTAGACCATCTGGCTTAGGGAATTTAAATGACTCCCCACTCAAATTTAGTATTTAACTGTAATTAGACCAATATATATGAAAGTTTCCACTAGACCAACAAAAATGCCATTACCCTCTTTGTCCTGTATTTCTGTCCTTGCACATCACTGTACAGTCCCAAAGTACATCTCTGCTGCTCCTTTGCTGTCCACACTGTGTTTTCATGAGAAGATGATGGAAGTCTGAAAAAAAACAAACATATTTTCTAAACCTGCTATTGGTTTCAAAGAGGAGTAGGATCAGGTTTTCAATGCAATGCAACTCCATCACCCTGCACCAGAACTGTGTGGATGGATAAAAAGACCAGAATCCTCTTAGCAATGGACAGTTGACAACAATTGTAATGTTGAACCTATAGCTGCCCATGGATTCCAGAAACTGCACATGACAACAAATGTGGACCAAACATATTACTTTTTTCTTTATTTGGTTTTATAGTGCAGTCACCTTGTCACAGTGGGAATGAAAATAAATCCTCCTTTAAGGTATATTCATTGCTTGTCTGTAGGTATATTCTAGATACTGTATAAATTCACTGCTTACTTCATCACAGGTTATTTTCAAATTATCAGAGAAAACAGTGATTTTTTTTTTTTTAATTATTGTTTTTAGGTCAGTTTCTGTATTTTTCCATCAATACAGGTGTAAAAATGTGAGAAATTGCTAATTATGTGTTTAGAGGTTTAGCTGGACTTTTTCTTGTATTCGACAGACAGATCAGCTTCTCCAAACTGTGAAGTCTTCAGAGAAAAAATGCTCCTCTGTGTGTTGTCATTAATTTGTCTTTTTTTTTTTTTTACTGCATAACAAATGAAAATTAGACCCATTAGGGTTTGTTTTGTTTTCATTTTGCTTTTTTTTTTTTCTCCAGGATAATAAAAGAACTAAGAAGGTTGCTCCCATACCATTCCAATGGCAACTCATCATACTACCATGAGTAGACTGAAATTCAAGAATGGCATTTAACAATCTCAATGCGAAGAAATTTGTCCTTGGAGTGACCTGCAGCATTTACCTTACAAGGAACTTTATTGGGTACATCTTGCAATATTTAGCTAATGTGGCAAGACTAACTTTTACTTTGGTTCTTTGTCAGACAAAAATACCATTTATCAGATTATTAATTACTTGCAAATTGTGTAAAGGCTTCTGCATTTTGCTTCTGAATCACAAAAATTTGTAGAGAACAGGTAACAAAAATGTAGCATTCCATAAATCATTCTTTTCACTGGAAATAATACAAAAGGTTTCTTTTTTTATCCTTAAGCTGCCACATCACATTGTAACTACAGACAATCAGAGATCTCGCAGCATGCTGCCAGTCTATCTCAGTCCCTGCTGTCACTATCAAACTTGTCTGTTTCTGTCAAAAGCATGGAGCTACTCAAATTATCATTCTCTTTATTACTTAGCCACAATAAACTTTTTTTCCTAACAGCTAACATTCGACAAATATTTAAGATGCTTAACAATACACACAACAGCAAAAAAAACCAACCCAGACCAAATTAACCAACCAACAACAAAAAAAAACCCAACACAACACCAAAATAACCACCAAAACCAAACCAACCAAATAAATAACAAAAAAAATAATTAAAATGCTTTTCCTTGTACTGGCTAAGAATCTGCTGTTGAGAGTTCCAGTGTCAAAACAATGTGGAGAGGATTCCACTAATAACTGAAGTCTAACTATGGCCAGAGAACAGTTAACTGGGCAGTTAGTGCTTATAGTGCAAGCCAGATCTATGAATCATAGGAGTAAACGGTAAACTGTTTGGCCTTAGGACACGCCTTGTGCCAGCACTGACATTTCATTTATTCTTAGAAAACTGATAAAGAAAATTTACTTAGATGGCAATGCTTTTTCTGCACTATTGCTGATACAAATGGAATTTACTAAGACAATTTCTATTGCATAAAAATCAAGCTATCTGTAATGGTTTACAGCAAAACAACAGTTTAACCTGCTGGCTCTCCCAGCACAGAAGTGAAAGAAAAGTAACATGCAAAAGCTAGAGGCTGAGATAAAGAAATAAGTTTACTGAATAAATGAGGTAACATAAATGCATGATTACCTTAGCTAATAATCGAATTAATCTAATAATGCAATGCATGATTACCTTATCCTAGCCTACTTACAGAAGCGGTGCAGTGAAATACAGGAAAAAAAACCAGCATAAAAGAAAAGCAGTGAGCTACCCCACTCTCCCACTCGTCTTGCTGCCACCTCTGTGCAAAGGAGCCAACATCCAGCAAAAAACCCAGAACCAGCAACTGGAACAGGAAGTCTCCAATGTTACAATATGAACTTCAAGCCCCGTAATACTTTGCTCCAGCCATCACTTTCACTTTTTGAAGGTGGCATGAGGCAGGACAGTATGAATAGCAGCATACTAAAACTCAGCCTATGATATCATCAGTAATGGGCAAAGATCTACTAATTTCAATTGCAGTATTCCACTTCAACATCAGAATCTAAATAAATTACTGTTTATATAAAGCACAGGTCTGGATAATTCCCTGCACTTAGTCAGGAAAGCATTTATAATGGAATGCACTAGATTACAATTGGTCTAACACCTCCTACAAAGCTACTTCTGATGAACTCTTCAATGTGCCAGTAACACATCCTCAGCTTCTAGGAAGGCCAATGGTGTAATTCACACATGTGCTTTGTGCCATGATGTCACTACAAGAGCTGAACTCATCTCAGTACTGACATGTAGTTTCTGATGTGAACAATATGCTATAAAGCTACATAGCCTAATAAAAACATGCATGTGGGGAAAGAACAGCATGAGCAATGACCCTAAAATCTTCACCTTTTCTTTTTTTCCCAGTGATAGGATGTCAGCTACTCTTAAACATAGATGCTGCCCCAACACTGTCTTGTTCTAATATTTTTTTCTGTCTTCCTTTTCTTTGAGTTTGCCTTCTTTATACCTTTTTCTTTTATTTTCCCCCCATTAAAAAAACTAATAATATTTTCTTAGATTATATTCAGGTATATGACATTTTTCAAGGTAGAAATGGCAAATTTAACAAAATCATTGAGTGATCAGTCATACCTAAACCACACATTTTAAGCTGCTGTGCCTTCAAAGAATCCTCCTTTCTAGTAGGAGGTATTAACGAAGTATTTTGTTAATCACTGTATTTTGTTAACCACTGCTCTCTTCCAATACTACCCACTTAGTAGAACTTGGTGCGGCTCTTCAACCTCCTCAGGCACAGAGAAAGCTCACAGAGGCATTAGTTACAGTACAAGAGACCTCATCTCCTCTTCTTCACAGGATCTCGCATCTAGTGGACAATTTAATCTCAGCAAAATGTGTAGGTACATAAGCCCGTGGAGCTTGTGAAGCATGTGAGGTCTGCCTGTGGCAGACTGCCTCATGTTCCATAAGCAGCTGTGACTGCTACGAGCAGATGGGGACAGAAGGCCACTTCTCTGTCTTAACTGATACATTTCAACCACTTTGGCACAAGTGGTTACAGTCACAAGCATGAGCAATATGAGTACCCTTGTGCAAAGTTTAAATCGAAATTTTTATGGGATTGTGGGAAAAATCTGGTGAAGAGATGCCCAATGCTCTATTACTAACATGTTAGCATAGATATGTTTTTACAAATAGGCACACACATTCCACTTGTAAAACTCACCTTAAAGAGGACAGACATTGTGCAGTACTATCTTTTCCAGAATTTGGTTCAATAGCATCTGAAACACAATAACTCAAGTGAAGGTGTAATCTTTTAGACCGGGCCATTCTATTTCCCCATGATTGCTCTGGTAAAATTTTGGAAAGCTGTTAGTAATTAGAAATATTTACACCATCCTAATGATGAAACCTGTAAATATAGGCAGCTTTAATTTTCCTACAAAGCTCAAAACCTGCTTTCTGAAAAACTTTAATTACTCCATCTGGGCACCAGATTCTTTATTAATAAGAAAAAAGCAAATTAGAAATCTACTTCTTGCAAATATACACAAGTGTACTACCATTACAGTCCATCTTCTTCAGTCCTGTACAATAAACCAAGTTTGGTACAAGCAAATCAATGGCACTAATTTATTTGCTTTTAAGCAAAGCATATCTAAGTGTCTTGACCAGAAATATTCCCTTTGAAGATTATCTAATAATTAATTAAACTCCATATTCCTTAATTTTCAATAAATCTGAGAATTGTAATTCCACACAATTTTTGGAAAAGCTCAGATGATTAATCAGTGTCTGAAAACCTCCAAATTCCTATCAGTATCGTTGTATATTTATAAGCACATATATAGGAAAAAAACCAACAACAAATGACAGTGGCACTATAGAAATAATGACTTTTTTCAAAGCAAGGGTTTCCTGGCTGTACTTGTGAGGACACAGTTTTTTGCAAATTTGTTGATATGACAGAAAGCAGGGAAAAGTTTTTAAATGGTTTGGTTTAGTAATTTTACTGTCAGCTGTTGCCTTTATTCTACCTGCTTCTGATTTCATTAATTTCTTTAATGTCGCAGTGGTTTTTCAGTTCCTTTTGTATCATGAAAACAAATCAGTGCCGTATTAATCCACAGACAAATTTATCTATTAAAAAAACCAAACAACCAAAAAAAACCACCAAAAACATTCACACTGTCAATCTCTCATCTGGCTTTTCCTCATGAATGAGAAATGAGTTTTTGTTGTGGCTGTTTTGCTTTTGGACAACAACAACAAAAAAAAATCTCAAAAATTACTCAATCTCCATTGTCACTACTCTTCAGTATATTTACCTACCTTGACTCTTTCCAGAATTTATGATGGGTAGCTTTGACAGTCATGGACTAAAGACAGGGAAAACTAGAGAGTCCAACAGAGGGTTATGAGGATGATTAAGTGATGGAGCATCTGTCTTATGAGGAAAGGCTCAGAGACCTGGAACTGTTTAGTCTGGAGAAGATAAGACTGAGAGGGGATTTTATTAATGTTTACAAATATCTGAAGGATGGGTGTCAAGAAAAAAGGGCAAGCCTCTTTTCAGTGGTGCCCTGTGATGAGGGGCAATGGGTAAAAAAGGGGAACACAGGAAGTTTCATCTCAACATGAGGAAAAACATTTTTAACTCTAAGGGTGATGGAGCACTGAAGCAGGCTGCCCAGAGAGGTTGTGGAGTCTCCTCCTCTGAAGACTTTCAAAATAGCTGCATGCATTCCTGTGTGGCCTGCCCTTGGTGATCCTGCTTTAGCAGAGGGGTTGGACTAAATGATCTCCAGACCTCTAACATTCTGTGATTCCCTCCTCTTCCTCTGTAGTGGGGAATTTTCAGGGAAGAAAGAACAATATAAATTTCTTTTGTACTATTCTGCATGAGAGCTCATTTTAGAATAATCTCCACAATGCACTTCCATTAGACTACACACATTATGAATTCTCCTTCTATTTTAAAATTCTTCTAATATCGCAAGTTTTAATGAAATCAGTTGTTTGTCATCTAATGACCATTTGTCACATCAGAAAAAAAAAAATCCCACAACAGTACTTGCTACATCAGCCAATACAGACAACATTTTTTCTTTAGCTTCTTTATTTAAAATCAATTTTTATTAACAGTTTATTTCAATCATAAGAAACTGTTCTTTGATAAAATTCCACTATATTGGAATGGTAAACTATTTTTATTTACGAAAATAACACAACTATGCCCCACAAATTATGGTAGAGTTTGAAAAGAAATCTCTCTCTTTACTGTCTAATGAAGACGATGTCATAAAAGTACATAAACAAAGCTGTCAGAAATGCAAGGAAAAAACCGCAGAAAAATAACAACTCCCTATGGGTTTTTCACTAGTCGAAAATTCTTTAGTAGAAATAAAACATTAATAATTGGCTTTATACAAATAAATATATACTTTAATAGGTGAAATAGATCTGAAAAATTAATTCTTCCTGTCTCAAAATTTCAAACTATGCAAAAAGTCAAAATGATGGGCTATAATGGTCAAAGGTTGGTTACAAGAATCTTTATTTTGCAAACTATACAGAAACAGTAAAAAAGAAAATGCATTATACTTTTCAATATTACATAGGATAAACATTAAATTTAGTTTTTAAGGTGTAAAAATTAGTTAAGATAAGAAACTGATTTTTTCCTTATAAGTAATGATGGGAAACCATAATCCAATTTTGAAACTATACAACCTGCAGTATTACATTAGAACAGGTCACGTCAGTTATATTGTGGGCAGAAAGCAATAGATATGACATGAACAAAGACAGTGGAGCCCCAAAATGTCTACACAATTAATTAACATGCTAACATAAATACAGTGATTAAAGTAATTTTCTCTACGGTTAAATCTTAAATGCTACTCTACACAATAATTATAATCCAGTCCACGTGGTAATTACATAACAATAGAAAAAAAAAATTAAAAGAACCCATTTTCTTCATTCCAGCAGCAGTACCTATACTGGTATTAGTTTGGTAACTGGGTGTGCTTAGCTATTGCCTAACATCTGATACTGGTATGCATGCTAAAACCTCTCTATATCTATTCTGCAAGGCACCTTTACAATACGTTCTCTAAGTTTCTGCACTAGTAATAGAAAACATGAATTAAGATAAAGATGCAGAACTATTTCCTGAATTAATAAAATAAAAAGTATCATAATACAGTTATGAAAAACTACTTTGGGGCAAGTGCCAATACTGTGAAATACAGTCATGTACAAAAGTAAATTGTAAGCAAAATTTTTCCCCATGTAAAATATTTCACAGTAATCTGATTAGAGAGATATATAGAGAAACAACAAAGGGTGAAGCAGTGTTTATGTAAACAACAATAAACAATAAACTCTATATGATATTGATATAAAAAAAAAAAAGGAAGGACATGAGAAAACTTCAAAATTACAGAACTGGTGCTCGTCCACAGTACTGCGTTTGGAAAAAACCTTCCAATAACATAGCCATTTCCTAATAAAAAAACATAGCTACAAATGCAAACATGATGGAGGACTTAGCTTTATTTTTCCCTCCTGATAGTTTTTCTCCATACCTTTGCTTAATTAGAGATGGTGATACTGTGTTCATGCACCAAAGTATTTCTTCTGTAATACATTTTTGATTAAATGAATAATATTAAAAGCCCACGGGGCCTAAAACACTGACAGAACTAAAGTTAAGCTACAGTATGTGCTCTGAAGAGGACATGCACAGTTTCCAGTAAGGGCAAATATATTTTTGTTGGAGTTTCAGAGACTGGTTGTCTTTATATTGTGTTTGTACATTTATATTTTCAGTAGCACATAACATTTCTTTCTTCTGGCTAGACTTCCAACGTGTTTTCTTCAGTGCAGAGGCATTTAAAAACTCAAAAGCACATAATATAATTATTCTCATTTAACAAAAAAAGTCTATGACTCCAGTTGCAATGTTTGAAATAATCATACAAAATCTATGTTTGTTAGAATCCTTCTGATCCTGGAGAGCAAAGGGATTTTATGAGATGTCATCTTGTGAATTTTAGAAATGTACCATTTATGAGCTATCTAACATCATCAAATATATCCATCATGATCATCATCATCATCAATGTCATCATCTCCTTCATCTTCATTGTCATCTTCAACTTCATCTTCGTCATTCATTATTTCTTCTTCATCATCTTCCTCATCTGACCATTCATGCAAATCACCAGAGGCAAAATCACCTGAAGTCTCAAAATCGATAGCTAGAAAGATATGATGATAGTCACAGAAAAGAAACATAAGAGACACTACATACTCATAGCACAATATACATAAAGCATAAAAATAGCACACTAGTATATTTAGTTTTGGGATAATTAACTACAAAGCGTGTCATAGAAATAAAACATAAATAACACAAAAATTGTTTTGCTTTAAAAAAGCCTTTGGTAGGGATGCATTTCTCAGTATTAACAGAAGAAGAGAAATTTTACAGATTTGTAGAATTCCAGTAAGTGCCAGGAACAAAAGAAAGAGGTTTAGTCCCAACTCAGAGAGGACAATAAAGACTACCCATAATACACAGTCTGCTGTTCAATTCTTATACATTATCTTGAACTAGATAGAACTGTCCAATTATCTAGAAAGGATCTTGAATTAGATGGACAATAGACCTGAGCATGTATGTGTTAAATCTACTTTTTGATTCAGGCTACATTCTTTTGTTGCAGATGGACTGGAAAGGAGTAATGTAAGACTATTCTTCAAAAAACAGGAAAGTGTTTTATTGCTATTTCATATATTTGGGACATCAAATAAGTGCACTATGGGAATTCTTGGAAGAACTTGCACAGTTCTGCAGAGAAGGGAAAAATAAGAGATTTAGTATGCTAGGTATTTTTGGCAATTCCCTTCATATAAACTGAAAAAAATGTCAAACTGAATTCACTAGCATGCTGATTACCCAAAGGGATTTCATCAAACATTTTGGGGCCTGTCTAATGCTGCTCTAGATAATTAATTTTCCTTGGTTTTATATACACTATGCCAAGCATGTTTAATAGCTGACACAATGATAAGAGTTGCAAGAAAATAAGAAAGTAATAACTACACCAAATTATAATTATTTTTTTGTTTTGTTTCTAAATCCATGTAGTTGGGGCCTACATCTGTCCTTACTGAAGAAATTTAATCCAACAGGTAATCAAAGGGAACGGTACCTCTAAAGTAAATGCTGCAAAGAGTCCTTAACTTACCACATTCTGCTGCACCGTTTGTCCTGGACCCTGTTACCTCATTACCGTATCTGTCAACACACCAGCACTGCCCTAGGCTTCCATGGCACTGGCTTGGTTTGTAATATCCATCTTCATCACATAATGGGATGTACTGTCCTATGGATATATAAACATTGAGTATTAAAAACTGCCTCTTGGTCAGTGTAACAATTATAGCACAATGTGACTGCCTTTTGCATTTTCCTCATCCAGACTGTACACCTATTGATTTGCTATTACTCAATTCAGTTAAGCAGAAATCGTCTCAATATATCTAATATGGAAGGGAAAATAACAGATCTTGGACTGGTTTCAAGAAATCAAGTGACTAATCTTCCTTTGCATTTTTTGTTGATCCTGTGATACATACTCTTTTCTCCCTGGATGTCTCAGTCAAAATCTTTATGTACTCTGGGGAAAAGGTTCAAATATAGCACCCAACTCTGAATGTGATGTTCAAAAATCAGTGGAATAAAAACAAGACTGAATAACAAGGGTCCAGGCTTCTAGGACAAAAAGTATTTGCTACAAGTCTCAGAAGATACACTTATTTACTACTTATTTTACAATCCATTTAGTTGCCTAGTAATATTCAGTTACCTTACCACAGAAAACAATTGCAGCAAAAAAAAAAAAAAAAAAGAAAAGAAGTAGTTAAATTTGCATTTCTATACAAAATACCTGGGCAAATTAGTCTCTAAGCCAAAAGGGTTCCCCACCAAGAGTATGAAAGACATAATCAGGGACTTATTTTGTGAGGCAGTGATTTGCCTGAAGCAGAATAATCCACCGTTTTTCATTTGGAATGAGACTTTTGGAAAGAAAAATAAAGTGTGAACAAACCACAATGAACAGAAAATCCACATGAAAGTATTT
Organism: Ramphastos sulfuratus; assembly: GCA_013399055.1. Taxonomy (NCBI): domain Eukaryota; kingdom Metazoa; phylum Chordata; class Aves; order Piciformes; family Ramphastidae; genus Ramphastos; species Ramphastos sulfuratus. The sequence goes on from WBNM01030700.1 coordinate 43,317, forward strand.
TGAACTGTACAGCAGTTGTAAGAAAACCTGCTTAGCAGAAATATAGTTTTGACTATTTGGCCTGAGCCTTTTGTTGCAGCTTTTATACAGTGGCTAATGGTAAAATGAAGACCTTGCTTTTCAGTAATATTGATACAATATGAATTGATTTACAACAAAGATTTCAATTACTTAAAGAATATTACAGGTAAAGGCTCAGCAGAGATACTAATTTAGGAATGCCTCAGACTGTCCCCTCTATAACTGTAAAAAATGTAGCTTCTATTAGGGTAATAAAAGAAATGTAATACCTTTTGCTAGGTAAGGTAATAAAACTAAGTTTAATAGCCTTCAAAAATTTCATAAATTTTGCTGCTCTAATTTACTGCAGTCTATCTTTGTTGGATTAATATTGATTTTATGTTGCTGTTTCACTAGGGTTATTTATGTAAGTAATAAAGCCGTCAAAAGAATGATCTATGGCTCACCTAGGAGCTTCTTTCCTCCTTGCTGCTTCTGAATGTTGCTGAGTTCTGTTTGGCAAGGTGGGTCTAAAATGACATAAAAAATGTTAAACAGATTACGCCGTATCTAGAAAAGAAAGTATATGACTACATTGTCATGGTTTCCTACATTTTCAGGTCACTCTTCACTACTGATCTTAGCATACACACACATTCCACCGTAGCAGGAGTACTCTAAGCTCTGACATAAAAGAACTACTGCACCTTCCTACAGCTTCAGAATTATGAATTAGAGCACCGCCATGGATTTGCTGAAAGGCCACTCCCAGTTAACTCATCTGTAAGTGAGCATCTCACTGGTTTGGAGTATTGAGAAATGCTAGAGTGCTATCACACTATCAGTCTACAGAAACAGGAATGACTTGTTGGTTAGAAACAGGATGGATCTTTTAATTCTTTCCCTTTTGTCCTATTAGAAGTCATGTTCATGTTTCACATTTTGTGTACTACAGTAACAAAACAAGAATTTTCCCCACTGAAGCTTGCAAGACTCTGGTCCTACTATTGTGACAACTTAAGAGCGAATCCTATGGGTAAAAAAAATCCCACGTTCAAACTAAGTTAAACACAATGACCACATTTTAGATGGCTGTAAGAGGCAGAATCGTAGAATCATAGAATTGTTTTGGTTGGAAGAGATCTTTAAGATCTCAACAAATCCAACTGTTGAAGGTATTAAAACTGAATTTTCCATTCTTCAGAGTTATAGCTTACTCCATTTCTGAATAACTTACTTTTCTACTGTCCATAAAAGCAACTCACAGTTTGTCCCATGAATGGGAAGGAAATAAGATATGAATGTTAATAAGATATGAATGTTTATACACTATTGCTGAATAAGTGGAAGAATCAAAGACATCGAAGTTCTTATCTCTCAACACTGATACTGTGGACTACATTGGACTATGAGCACACAGGCTTTCTCATTATGAATCAGCAGTAGCATTACTGAGTTTACTCATATGTGTCTTTAGGTTATACTGCTCCAAGGCAATATTCTAACAATATCTCATTAAAGTCATATGTTCTATTAATATTACAAACAATTTCCTTTTTAGCTGACTGATTATTTAGAGTATCTCTTTGCCATGCAATTAACTCAAGACTCCCTTCTGAAATATTGTGGAAACCACGCTTTTCCCATGTAGACAGAAAAAAACACCTTCTGAGCTAGTTTAAGGATGAATAAAATTGGCCTAGCTTACTGATGAAGCATACACTTAGACCATAATCCAAGCACTATGTAAGGCAATGGGTAGCCAAAAAATCACTTGAGTGGTGATAGTCCTAAGCACTCTCCTGAATTCCTCCTAAAGGAAAACAAGAGTGCACATCCTTCTAGCCAGCTGAGAGCAGTCCAAGGCATACAAACAAGTGCAGGCAAGAAGACATGATACACGAGGTGCCTTCCTCGTGGAAATGTTCAAACTCCAGTGACAATTGTCTTAGACAAACTGAGGATCAAAAATGTGTCTGGTGAACACAGAGCCTCTTGTCTGGCATAGTCTCAATATACCAATAGGTCTTGATATTATTCATGAGCTCTTATCTAACAGAGCAAATAGAAACCAGAAGACGATAATAACTCCTTACCGACAGTAGGCTGTTAATTTCTCTTGGCTTTACATTTTAAATGCTATTTAAATCCTATACATTTAAAGAAGCTTATTAACATTTAGAGGGGCCTTTAGTCTGGTGGGCCAGTTTTTACACTAAACCTATAATGATTCTTTTTATAGTGAAGGCTTTAAAAGCAGGTTCTGCTTTTAAAATAGTGTTTGCAGGAGTCTTAGTGCCAGAACAAAATTTCAAGAGATGTCTTTCTCAACAGCTAAACAATTTTCTGTGTGTGCTCTTGAAAACCACTATGATTTGACATCACTGGGTGGGTATTGGGTTTTTTTAGTATTTGGTATTTAAGTATTTGCAGAGGCTATATAGATTTGAATCTTTTTTTATTTTAAGAAGTGTTTTGATGATGATCATGCCCACTATTATGTCAGAAATGTTCATCAGTTTCAAGATTAAGGTTTCTGGTATTTATATTTAAAGAATTAAGCCCCCAACTATGCAACATTTTAAGGATTGACCAGTTCTTAAACCAAAGGTATTTCCAGGAAGTTGGCAATCAAAAAAAAATGATAGTCAATTACACACAGAAGGATCTAGGATTGTGGTGAACTTGGCAACGTTAGGTTAACAGTTGAACTCAATGATCTTAAAAGTATTTTCTAACCTAAATTATTCCATTCTACATTTCAAAGAAATGTACCTTTCAAAGAGTACATTGAAAGAGAAGAACTAGTCAGACAGGAAAAATACATGTATTTTGTGCTATGGAAAAAATCCTAAATTAGAAACAGAGTTGTTTGTGCACATGAGCACTACAAGAAAAAAAATAAATACCCCAAACTCCACACTTCATTTACGGCTACAGATCTTTGTTGAAAGACTTACAAAAAGGAATACCAGGAACCAAAAGGTAACAAAGCAATATGACAAAGTTACTTACCCCAAACTCTCTTCTTCTGAGAAGCTAGGTCTTCAAGATTCACACTTAAGTTTTGCTTCTCAGGATAAATGCAGCAAAAACTCTTAACAATACTAAATCACTCTGGTGCTTAAAACTGTCAAAGAGGATGGCAGGCTAGAAGTTCAACCAATTCCTTTTGATCCATAGCACACCTTTTTCCTCTCTCTCCAAATCATAATGCTTTTTTCTTAATTTTCCGGTTCTTGAGTTTGGAAAAGCTTTATCTGAAATTCCTGAACTTATCTAAATAAAAGAGGCAGTTTCACTGAACAGCTTTTGGGAGTCTTGAGCCAAGCAGAAAAAATTCCTTTATGAAGAAAATCAACGTAATGGTTTCCTTTGAAATAGAAATGAATCTGTCATCAGTCTTTCTGATGACCTGAATGTAAATAAGAGGCCTAATCATCCTCATCCTTAATCTACCTCTGCAGATGTGGCAGGAATTTCTTTCTGACAATACCACTGCATTGTCATGAGTGATTATCGAACCACTTACAGCAGCCATCCAGAGTTCTTCAGCGCTCAACACCAGAGTATCGCATGTTACTAATACTGGCCCACGAGGCATCAATACCCAGTCATGTCAAGAGATGCTGCAAGGCTAGTACATTTAAGCTTTCATTTACCAAAGAGAGGCACACGAACTGAGCAACAGGGAGTAAAACTGGTGGATTTGACAAAGAGAGTCTATGATTTTTAACAGGTATGTCTTAAGGAGCTGCTATCATAGACCGATCCTCCATATTTCACAGATCTCCATCTCATTCAATAACAAAACAGAGATCTCTCCATCTATCAAGTTGGTAACACTTGGTAGAACCTCTAAATTCTGGCATATTGAGGCTGTCTGTGTTTGAGGTCAAGTATTACAATTGTTCTTGGATAACCTAGGCTTGGACATCAAGGATTTGAAGCATTAATTGAATCATTTTATAATTAATGAAGTATTTCAAGAAATCTTTCTGAAGACCTCACTTACGTATTAAAGCACATTACATCTTCCTTTAGAACCATCTATAAACATATTTAAATTCCTGCAATCTGAAAAGACTGATTCAACAAATATGAATCATGGTTAGTCTGAGATGAACTAATTTTAGCATCATAAAGATGTCTTCCAGCTTTGACAGACATCCTGTAAGAAAAAGACATCTATAGAAGTGCTGGACTAACACGTCCATGCAGAGACCTGCAGTAAATGCTTAGGTCAGCATTAATATTCTGAGCATAATTGGGTACACTGACTCCAAAGCCACGATGCCACAAAACCAAGACAGTAATAATCAAGTAGTACTGGCAGAAAAACATTCAATCTATAAAAAGGTCAAGACTGCAAGTGCTCCAAAATTTAGATCAGCATGAAAGCGATAAGCTACAGTTAAAAAAATAAGAAAATAAGTTCTGAAGATGAGCACTGAGCCATTTGTATGAATTATATTTGAAACTAGAGGGTAACAGTGACCAAAGCATACAGGAAGACTTGCATAAGAGCACTGGCAAAGTTAAGATCTTAAAGTATGGCAGAATACATCCTATTGTCTTGGATTTATCTCAGAAATACTAAATTACACCTAAAGCAGAATAAGGCCAAGGAAAGCATGCAAAAAAACCCACTGAACTATACATAAGTGCTTAAGAATTAGTCAAGGTGGACAACTACCACAAGATCTTTTTTTGAGCACAAAAAGATCTCACAAGGATTTCTAAGAAGTTGCTTATACTGGCTAGTTGTGAGTAATGTGTAATAGTGTACTGTGTAATGTGTAATACTGTACTGTAATGTATCAACAGAGACCTCAAGCAGAAAGAAGGAAGAGTTGCAAGTACTTGTCTGATCCTGACAGTTTTAAATGATGAAGATAAGATCAAAGAGCAAGAGGCATCTCAAATAATGGTTCAAGTAAATACAATGTATTTTTAAAAAGTACAATAGAATTTCTATCCTAATATGATACAGTTGACTATATTTTGCATTCACTTTGAACATTGTTAAGCAACACCAGTGCTACATGGCTTGAAGCATTCTGTTAACATCAACTTATTTCGATACAAAACCAAAAGAAAGCCACTGAATATCTCTTCTATTAATAGAAAAAGACTTATTAAAGGTCTTATTTACATTGTTCAATCAAGTAAGACAACCAAACACAAATGTATTACATGGTTTAGCACAACACTGCAAATTATGAATAGAGAATTCAGTGGGTCACTAATAACTAGGCAGTCAGGACTCAGTTGTGCAAGAGCTAATACTAAGATGTGACAAAATAAGGTCAAAAGGTTTTTTTTTTCACCTTACATCTTCAAAAAGAAGAATATAAATTTTGATGACAGTGCTAATTTGGATGGAGTGCATATTTATTGAGTAAGGATTTAGAAAAAACAACAACTGAGATTTCACCTCATTTACAACATTTAGGACACATCCTTTTTGCTACCTGCTCAAGCACGTTGTGGTATCACAAGCTATCTAACCTGTTTTAAATTATCACCTTATCACAATGCCATGGTAAAGCCAGTGAAGGAAGACAGTAAAGAGAACTCTGCTATTGTTGGATTCTTTAGTGGGGAGAATCAGTGTCACAGAAAGCTGGATCTCAGATTTAGAGATTTTTGGGTACCATTAATATAACTCAGCAGGTTTAGATCAATCTTCACGATACTGCTCTTTAGACAAACAGTATTTATAGAATACAGAATGAGGAACTACCCAAAACTAATCTGTGGAAGTGCTTTCATAGTGCCCTGATTATGCTGTACATGCATTATATGGAATTGGTAAAAGAGTCAGTTTATAGAAGAACCTTGGACCATACCAATCCACATGGACTGTACTTTCTCTACCAATTGAAGAGAATTATCCTGCCTTCCAATGAATAAGGGTGTTTATATATTAAGCTGAAATGATTGCAGTGGCAGGGTTTTTTAAAGACAATCAAACAAAACATGTTATATTCCTTTACTTCTAGGATGGGTGATTTTTCATTTACTAATTTTGTTAGCAGTACAAACACCCTTAGAGAAATATTGTTCTACTACAAAACAAATAGAGTGTCTTGAAAGATTAAATGTTAACTTTTTAACTATAAAGTTACTAAGAAAAGAAATCTGTTGTTTAGTATGCATCTATGGAAGTACAGCTTTATTTTTCTTCCAATTTACAACCAGCAGATGTGGAATAATAAAAACCTTTATCTCCACAGAAATCAGTCAAGTGAGTGATAATGGAAATTTATCACAAGAGTTTTAAGGGCACAAGTTAGATTTTCAGAACTGACTTTGCAAACTTTCCATTAAATCAGGTTTTGCTTCTCTACAGCAATAGAAATTTGGGCTGTGTTTGCTATTTATTATCCCTTTGAAAATCTCCCTTATGTTAGCAAGAAAAATGAAGGGGCAATTCCATCCAGTGCGACCAATATTTAATGAGTAAATTCTTTGATTCATTGCAACTAGTTTGGTTATATAATTTATGTCTCCCTTAGATCTAAAATTGTTACATGATCCTCTGGGAAATAATGCTTATAGGTTCTGTTTGTTTAACCAAACCATACCAGGACATTAAGAAGAGATTCATCTAGGCAGTAAAATTCAATTGGTTGTAGGTCCAAATGACCAGAAATGTCATCCACAATGTTCATTCAATTATTTTAATAGGATCACAAACCAGAATATTAAAATGCTTTATTTTAGCAATTAAAAAAAAAACCAAACAAACTATAATTTAGCCAAAAGAGATTGGGAAAGAAATAATTTATACAATTTTGTTCTTTATTTTGATCTCTTTCCCCTGTATACATGGGTGTTGGCATGAGAAACAATATTATTGTAAAAATATGCACATTATTTAGAATCCTTGAATTTCTAGCAAGCCTTTTCATTGTTTGTTTGGGTTTTTTTAATTTTATTTGTCCTCATTTTAGGTATTCACAACAAGTAAAAAACATTAATGCAAATTTATGGTATAGCATTTAAGAGCTCATAGTTCACTGTAATCTTAATATGGTTAAAAAAAAAAAATCACTACAAAAGGGTCAGTCATATACATATATGCAGGTTGCTTTCATCTTTTACCTTGTTGTCTTTGGAAGCAGTAGCACCATTCATTGTTAGATATCAAACTGTCCTTGTATGTGTCACAAGAATTGAAGAATGCCCTAGTGCATGGCTCATTCTTGTCAAGGTAAATGCTTCCAAGTTCTGACTGGTCCAAGAGCAGGTCATAGTTTGTATCAAGCCTGTTAAACATCCAACCAAGGGAGTCTTTGCAAATTGGCAAAATGCTGGTATCAAATCCTAAGAGGGGAAAAAAAAAAAACAACCCAAACATATAGCAAGAAAGATACAGCAGCTGCGGAGCTCAGCCACCACAATAAAATGCTGCATCGTGGAAATTGCTCCAGCAATACAATACCTAAACAGTGTATGCTATTAAAATATTACTTAGAAGTTATGCCAGCTTAATTTTAAAGATCATTAAATTAACCTGCTAAAAAAAACAAATCCCACCATCAGTCTCAAAGCATTTAGAGCTATGAGCTTCCTTGTGAAATATTATACCTACATACAAACACATTATGTATGGCAAAAAAATAAAATGGAGCAGTCCACCTCCTCCTGAACTGCTACACCACATAAAGGTCATCACCTCAGTTTCACATCCACACTATGAACCCTTAAGAGATTACCTTGGTAAAGTTAAGTTTTTGGTTCAATTTTAAAGAACTTTAAAGGAACTGTTTAAGCTTCAGATTATCAGAAACTCTTTCTCTCCACAATAACTTTCTTCCTCTACTATAATACTGATTAAATAACACAGGTGTCACTCTTGAATGTATACTTCAGACATACTTGAGAAATGAAGTCAGCAAAGCACTTAAGCACATATCTAGTTTAACATCCACTAATGTGGTTTGACATGAGAGGACAGGTGATATAGAACTAAAAATCACAAAATTCTGGTTGACTTAGAACTAGGAAATGAATTGCCCAAGTCACAGACTACATAATTATCACTTTGAGTACCAGCCAGTGTGATGTTGATACACATCTTCACACCTGTGACACAAAACAAAAAGCAGAAACTCAAGGGGGAAAACCAATGTAGCTGAAGGAGAGTAATTTATTCTTGATAATTAAGTAGCAGGACATTATAATGAGGAAAGCAAAATTGCTGCTCAGATATCTAAATTACAAAAGATTTTCTCTTTCTCTCATTTTAACCACTTACTCGAAATCTATCTCAACTTACTATAATGAAATGAGCTCTTATGCAGTTACTTCTGAGCACTGTGTTTTCCTTAGCCAAAATAATCACAAGGGAAATACTATTGAGAAATACATCCCTCTCCCATGGCTTACAACTAGCATTCAAAGCACTTACCCAGAAGGCAGGAATTCCATCCAGAGGGACCTGGACAGGCTGGAGAGGTGGACTCAGGCCAACCTCATGAAATTCAACAAGGCCAAGTGTAAGGTCCTGCACCTGGGTAGGCACAATCCCAAGCACAAATAGAGGCTAGGTGAGGAATGGCTGGAGAGCAGCCCTGAGGACGACCTTGGGGTCTGGGTTGATGAAAAGCTCAANATTCTATAAGGAACCAACAGAAATGCTCCTGTTTCTGATTCTCAGGGGAGAACTTCAACGCTTAGTAAATATAATCTGCTTTTCAAGTAAAACTATTGTTTGCCTGCTTATTAAGCTCATAAGTAATAAACCCTGTACATTAAGAAATACAGCTTTTGACACTATGTGGCAATCAACACAGCATCCATATGTATGGCTCACATACTGCATTATATAAAAAATTGTTTATCTAATATGCCAGGAGAAGTCAACTGCATGATTTTCCAATACCAGTACACTGTCTGGTACAATAAATGACAGTGACAAATCATATATGTGAATAAACAAAGATGTACTCTGCTACAGTCCTGACTGCCTTCTAGATGGTGGCTTCCACTTGTTCAGCATGCAAGACGCATAAGAAGATTTTTGCTTGTGATGGATTTGTCTAATATTTGGCTATCAGAAAACATTCAGTTAACAGCATCTCACATCTAAGGCCTACCATGCACAAGTTGGGGAGAAGTTTTCCTTTCCCTTGTAGTTTTATTAGGACAGAGCTGAGCAGAAAGGACAAATGATACGACTAAGCAGATGTGAATTTTGTCTGTCGTATTTGCTCTTCACAGAAGTGCTGATCTAAGTGGGACTCATCTGGCTGCATACCAGCCCACGAAAGAGACGTTAGACTTAACATTCTCTGTCATCTGTCTGAAGTTGTAACACATTCCTGCTTCCTATTCACTATTAATGCACACATAAGAGTGGAGCCTGGTAGGCTAAGGGAAAGGTAACAAAGGTCATATTATAAACCTATGACAACTGACAGTCATTTTAAACCAAGACGTACAACATTAAAACACAAAGCGTAGCTGCAACATCCTTTCAATATCTGTGGATATTTTAATCTTGGAAGTTCTGTCCCTTTCTCAAAAGTGTTTGAGAGAATTTTAAATGGTATAAAAATAAAATAAAATTGAGATTAGTCATACTGCTGAAGCCTATAAGTCTGCTAATAGATTGACAGATCAGATGAAATGTATTCTGTGGGATGGAAGACTGATCATTTTCTTAATAGGAATGGCTGTTAAGGAAGATACCTGAGGAGGGAGAAATAAAATAAAATGCTACAATAAACATCTTATGTCTTTCACTTTGCGTAATGATAATTCTATAAGAAAGATTGAGTTAAAACAAACTTCAGTCAAACAATACTAACTTAATCCATCCTAGGTGTTCAGTAAAGATGGATTAATTTAAAATTCATGCTCTGAATTACTGCTGGGCTGGAATTCTTTGAAACTCTTGCTTTAAGGATATCTGACCTCAGACTAACCTGACATATTCAGAAAGCCTTAGAAGAACCTTTTCTTTCTAGCAAACTACAACTATGGTCCATGTTGCCAGCCTCTACAACTTCGTTTATGGCACATATCCTGAGATAATCTCAAGAACCAGCCAAATTCTCAGCAGTCAGCATTTTCAAGACATAAAAAATTATATTTAAAATTGCAGTTCTTTCTAACTCTATAAACTATACAATGACTATACAGAAGAGTACTGACAGGAGCGAGCAAAAATTTACCTCTCTGCTTACAAGATATGTCAGTACATCAGGGTTTCCAAATATGCTTCAGCAGTGAAGATCAGGGGAAGTTTAATTTATCGCTGCATATTGTCAGTTGTGTCTCTTCATTAATAAGAAAGTTAAGATAGTCAGAAAAAAGTATAAATCTCCAGGTAAATTGTTTTCATGCTGCAGTTTGTAAAGGCATTTGGCAACTTTAGTGTGGCAATATCTCACCATGCTAGTTCTAGAGAAGTCAATTATAAGTAACTTTCTTTCAAATACCTTGTATTTTTTTTGTTATTTAGAAAACATATTAGTGTATTGTATTCCAAATAATCATATTATTCCCAAACCAGCTCAATGTCCAGAATCAGATAGAGAATGGTGACAAACAGTGACCCTCAGCAGACTGTGGGGGAACCATTGCTGTTTAGTATGTTTATCAATGACATAGTGGGATTGAGTGCACCCTCAGCAAGTCTGCAGATGACACCAAGGTGAGTGCAGCTGACACACCTGAGCCAAGAAATGCCATCTGTACTGGTTTGAAGCTAACTGGAATATTTTAATGAGAGTAATTAGATTACAGGCTGTGAAAACAATGGTGTCTACTTCACTCACAGGTTTGCTGAGATGTATAAAAACAAGGAAACAAACATAAATAAGGCATTCTGTTTTTCTCCCTGGCTTCTACCATATTAACTGCTTCTAGCTGGATCTGTGTAACCCAACTAATCGTTCTGCTTCTAACTCCCCTTGCCAACCCTTGCAACTCACCTTGCATGTAAGGCAGATTCTGGGATAAGAGAGGAGGAGTGGAAAGAAGGTGAAAGGGTGGTTGGGAGCCCCTCCTGGGTTCTCTGACTTCTGGGAGGGGGATTGTGTTTCTGTATTACTTTTGACTTGTATTTTTCTGTATATAGCTGTAAATAGCGGTAATATATTGTAAATATATGCTTGTATATTGTCCTAGGCTGTGAATATAAAGCTTCATTCCTTAACTTCCAGACAGCTGAGTCTGGTCTGGGTGAATCCATTGTGTGGGGATGGGAAACTTCCAGAACCACTACACCACTTCAAGGGACTTTGATAAGACTGAGAAGTGAGCCTGTATGAACCTCATAATGTTCAGCAACATCAAGTGCAAGGTCCTGTATCTGTGTTCGGGCAATCTTGGTATCAATACAGATGAGAAGATGAAGGAATTGAGAGTAGCCCTGCAGAGCAGGACTTGGAGGTACTGGAGGATGAAAAAGTGAACATGAACCAAAAATGTGCACTCACAGCCCAGAAGGTCAACTGTATCCTGGGCTCCACCAAAAGAAGCATGGACAGCAAGTTTAAGGGAGGCAATTCTGCTGCTCTACTCTGCTCTGGTGAGACCTCACCTGAAGTACTGCATCCAGCTCTGGAGTACTCAGCACAAGAAAGAGTGGGTCCAGAGGTGGGCAACAAAAATGATGAGAGGGCTAGAACACCCTTCCTATGAGGAAAGGCTGAGAGAGCTGAGATCGTTCAGCTGGAAGGTACGCAGGCTGTGGGGAGATCGTATTAAGGCCTTTCAGTACCTAAAGAGGGCCTACCAGAAAGATGAGGATAGTTTTTTTAGCAGGACCTGTTGCGACAAGACAAGGGGTAATGGTTTAACATAAAAGAGGGTAGGTTCAAACTGGATATAAAGGAAGAATTTTCTTTTACAGTGATGGTGGTGACACATGGAACAGTTTGCCCTGACAGGTGATTGATGCCCTACCCATGGAAATATTTCATATCAGGTTGGATGAGGCTCTGAGCAACCTGCCCTCGTTGAAGGTGTCACTGGCCACTGCAGGGGAGTTGGACTAGATAACATTCAAAGGTCCCTTCCAACCCAAACTATTCTATGATAAGCCATAAGAAGATTCTTTATTACCTTTGACTTCTGGCCTTTCACAAATATGACCGAGCACATAAATATTCTTCAGAAACAGACTGTCTGTTATCTGAAATACTAGTGGGACTATACAGTAGTTTTTATGCTTTCCATTTGATGTACTACTTTACTTCCCTAAATTTTATCACACAACATTAATAAACAGAATAAATACTTTAAAATATTTAGAAGAGGTATGTAAAATCTCACTTAATCTTTCAACTCTACCTTTCTCTATTCACCAGGGAATAGTAAAGCAAGTATTACTGTAGTACGGGGATGAATTATCCTTTCCCCTCTGTGTCATCTATTTAAACCATAAACAACCTAAGGACAAGATTTAAGTTTTCATATAGCATTTATAGTAATAATATTTCTAGATCTATGTGATCTGAATGGATCTGAACAAAAAGGGGATTTTGGAAACAAAACCCTATTAATTAATTGAAATATTCTAATTTGCATTACTAGTAAGATTCAGCTTTGGAAAAAATGGTGTTAGTTAAGCAAAATTATCTAACTCTTGTAAAAGCACAACTCTAGAGGCACCTTACATTTTTTTACTTGTTATCAAAACAACTTAAACACTGTTGTTTGGTTTGTTTATAAACACATAGTAATGATTGTATGAGTCAATGTGTACTATTCAAAAGCTGAAACATCTATGAAAAGCATGAGGGAACCACTATAAACCTGCACCACATTCACTGTGGTCAGGAGGACTGTGTCCAAGCCTTTTAATAAATACCACACCAGCAAGACTGAAATATAAAAATTCCTAAATGCAAACAGACAACCAGAAAGGATGTCACAAATTGTTTTTAAAATGCAGAGTGTTTTTTCAGTGAGGAAGGGACTCTATGATGAACATAAAGCACAGCCTGAGGGAAAGGATGCCAGAATAGATTTTTAACTCCCCAACCACAATGATCAAGTCCAGGAACCTGCTAGGACTCTGAAAGGGGAATTTGCATTCAGGTGGCTTTTTGTTGTAGGTGTTGTTCTGCACAGATCAATAAGTTTCACTCACTAAGTATAAAGTCATTATACAGGATTAAAAAATACTTTGCAATTTGAGCAACCAACCACCCTACTAAAACACAAGACTCTAAACAGTTACTGTTCAAATGCTTTTGTGAAACACTCTGGGTTTTATAAAAAACCCAACTTTTTAACGAGAAAAACAATAAAAATAGGACACAAAGAAAATAAATAAGGATTGCTGTGACTCAAATGGAGAACTCAGCACTTGGCTTTGTTGGATCTGATACAACTGGCCTCAGACTGTCAATTCCACTTGTCCAGATCCCTCTGCAGCCTTTCTACCTTTGAGCAGATCAACACTCTCACCCATCTTAAAGCTATCTGTAAACTTACTGAAGGTGCACTCAATTCCCTCATTCATAGCCTTGATAAAGATATTAGAGGATCAGAAACAGAATTAATCAGGTTGGAAAAGACCTTCAAGATTATTGAGTCCAACCCATCACCTAACACATTCTGATTAACTAAACCATGGCACTAAGAGCCTCAACCAGCCTCCTTTTAAACACCTCCAGGGATGGTGACTCTACCACCTCTGAGAGGAGTCCATTCCAATAGCCAATCACTCTCTTTGTGAACAACTTCTTCACAGAAAGAGAACTGGCTCCAATACTCAACCCTAGGGAACAGCACTTGTGACTGGATGGCAACTGGATTTGACTTCATTTGCTACTACTCTTCGGGCCTTACCATCCAGACACTTTTTTTACCCAACAAAGTGTCCACCCATTCAAGTTATAAGTTAGGTAGAAAAGATCACACAGACACTAAAGCATTGGAGAATGTTAATCAGAACAGGACAGTAACATTTGCGGCTCCTCACAGAGCAGACCTCGAAGACCAAAGTAATGTATTGCAATTGAATAACCTATTCTAAAAATACACAATATCTCACAATTACTTTGATCTACATAATTTAACCAGTTTGTTATTCTGCTTTGTATATGAAGTGTCGAATCATGTACATTTAGGATGTAATAGATGTAAAATCAGCACTGGGACACACCACTCTATCTTACCAGTGTTGCTAGTGTTACAGTAATTGACCGTCAAAGTCTAAAAAGAAATCAGCCACTTTAGACCACATAATGTGTTTCTAGATCCAAAAATTGACAAGGACAAAAAATCCATAAGACTCTTATAATTTTAGTCTCTTATATTAAAATTTGAGATCATGAGTCTAAATACAGTATTTGGTTAATATTATAGAGTGAAAATTGGCAAACAATGATAAAATAAATGCGAGTGTATAAAATAAATGTGAGTGTATATCCACATACACATCATGACACAAATATCTCTCAAGTATAGATATTGGTCTTATTAATGCTACCTGCATGCTTTAAGGGAAAAAGCCCAACGACAATAGCTAAGGGGACAATCTTGCACTCTTAAGAACACTGTGCTTTGATTACATTTCAGTGTACTCAAAATACTAATTATGAACTTTACATTCCCCAATTACTTGAAACACTGTATTTAGGCATGCCATAGTACCTAATAGCTGTGTAGTTCTATCATTGCTGGAATTTACTTTTGAGCTTTCACTGCATTATCAGGTGTACAAGGAGCTGTGCTGCATTTTTGACCTATTCAGCATGCTACCTGCAACAAAGTGAACATTCAGCAATGAACTGGACCCTACGCAACATTACAGCTGACCTTTAACTGAGTGATGTGCTAGCACCAGCTATGTTATTAGACACATTCTATTTATTACTTTACGATAAATGATTATTTAAGAACTGCAAACTTTTTATTTCTGTTGCTTTTACTATTAGATGGGAAACAGATCAAATGCCAGCTTTGGGCACCAATCAGAATGCAAGTTGGAATGTTTTCTTTCAACATCAATAAAAAGTGACACTACTGTACTACCACCTTACCTCCAACATTTTTCCCTCAACACTAAGAAAAATATTCCCAGATAACACAGAATCATCATTAATTGTGTATTGCACAATTGCTCATATTTCCTCAGCATGAAAAATTACACAAAGAAATGACATTTCCAATTAAATGAAATAAATGGATTTCTTGAAAACAGAAAAATGTGATGCTGCAAATGGCAATCAATTAAAAGTTAAAAAATAAAATAAATCCCAGATCCTTAAAAATAATGAAGGAGTTAAGGTAAGCAGTCAGTGGTGGCCAAACTCTGTGAAACATTCTCTGGAGGAATTAATAGGTTTATGGCTTATGAAATCTGTAGGATACCACTCTGGAAACTATTATTGAACACTTCAATTGCTATTTTAAGTAAGTCCTTTGATAATTACTTTTTTAAAACTTACAAATTTTGTCTCATACTGTTCTGATTTCATTAGCTCTCCTGAGCGTAAAGTATATCCTTTGAAGTTCCTTTTTACTTACAAGTTTCTTTTCCATTTGTTTTTGTGTACCAGTACCAATAGTGGCATCAACTAGCAAACATGTGTGTCACATACTTACAGCACCTGTACCTTATATCTTAGGACTAGCCATTAGCAATTCACTTTTCCCTGTAGAAAAGTTGCTCAAAATTCCTATTTTCTGTTTTGTCTCCTTATACAGCAGCTTATTATCAAGGTCTAGCAAATAGACAGTTTGATAGCATGCACAAATGAAAGAATTGTGAAGAGCAGCTGCCACGAATTCTTACGAGCAAGAGTTCAGTCAAACAACATTGAAAGTTCAAAATGGACATCTTATACCAGTAAAAAGGCACAAGTAAGACATTAACTTCAGAAAAGCATACAGTTAAGTTTTCGTACACAGACCTATTTGAAGCACATGAGAATAAGGTAAGTTTTAGCAACAGAAATTTGAAAGTACAAAAAAGTATCAAAGAGAACATCAAAGAAGACAAGCAGAAATCTCTTACTGGTTCTTTCAGGTCTTTGAACAATCCTGGTCTTCTTATTCTGAATTCTACTTTCATGAAGTGCCTTAAACCAGTCTCTCAATCTGTTTGCAACCTCCCTGAATTCCAGGTCACTGCACACTGAAAAACAAAATGCAGAGATTTTTCATGTTTTTCTCCTGGGTGCTAAATAGAACTTTTCAAACAAGGCCAAAAAAACCCTAAAATACATAAAACAATATCAACATATATATCCCATAACTTTCTTTATATTCTTAACATTAATTTCATTACTTAGGTATGCCTTCAAAACCCAATTAAGGTCATCAGAAATGACACTTTGATGTATAAAGCAGTTATGAAATTATATATCTGAAGATTAAAAATATCCTTTGCAATCTACTGTAGATGAGGCTGTATAGCAGAGACACCTACAACAGTGTTCTGGACTTGCATTTCTATATTCATTAAGGCAACAGTAACAAAATCTTCACCAGAACAGGTCAGATGATGTGATTTAGGCAGATAATGCAGGTACACCAAATTTTCTTTCCTATGCTGAAGCATGAGAAAAGGAAATAGGATTGGCAGAGGAAGTAATTCAAGAATGTCTTCTAGTCTTATTTGATTAAATGCAGTTTTACAAGTCAACATTTGTTGAGCACCTAACTGCAAACAGGGCACCATATAGTCACTTGGTGATGAAAAGGATGGCTTCTTTGGCCACAAACAGCAAAACTAGAAAAAGCATCCAAGATCAAAGACAGCATCTGTATACCAAGAGCAGTCCAGCCAAAGGGTTGTACTGGTAGTCTAGTACTGAGGTCTGCAGCAGAAGTAGGTAACAGAGGTGGCAGTGAGTAGACCTATTCACCTGCACTATTTAAGCTGCAGGAGAACGACAAATTAAAATATGTAAGGTGCATGTCTGGAGCAAGAAGATGTTACTTCCAGAATTCTGTTATCCCATTTCATATGTTTGAGGGAAGCTGGGAGAACACAAGAGAAATACAGGATCTAGAAGATGGCAAAAGTAGCAAAACCACTGGATGCAAGCTTCTATGGGTAGCAAAGTAACTTCCACTGCCCTGGTCAACATCTATTACTTACAAATCAGGATCATTTTCCAGATCTACCAGTAACTAAGCCACAATCTGAAGATTTCATACCTAAGTTAGCAGAGCTTCACAGTGATGCCACAGAAAATACATTTCCAGTTCAGATAACTTTTCTTTTATTATGTGCAATCCATAATATTTGGTGACAGAGCCTTCATCACACTTTATTAAATTGAACATTATAATAATGTTCAATTTAATAAACTTATTTGTATTTTAGAGTAACATTGAAATGTGTCATATCAACAACTATCGATCCTTGTACAACAGCAGATACCTAAGATGTGTATTCATTCTTTCCTGAAGCATCTTGAAACCTTTTGTCTCCATAAGACTTAAAATGCAAATTATATGTATTTGCATGTATTATGAAATGACATTTTAAAAAACTTGTACTTTCGTGTAATGGCACAAGTGTTTTCCTAATAATTCAAGAGGAAACTGGGGGAAAGGAGTTTTTTTTAAGTGATATATGGGCACGTATGCTCAAAAAGGTCACATCACAGCTAGATTATACACGTCATAATTCAAAGTTGTGGAATTTCTGCATTTGCTACAATATCACCTTTCTACCAAACCTCGCAGCAGTTGACAAGTAAGCATAAAGAAGCAGATATTAATCTGGGACGCCCTATTACTCTTTAATCTCCTCTAACTACCCTCCCTTGGTTTAAGAGAGAGACTTTTAGAATTGAATCAAAGGCTATGGAGCACAGCACAAGCAGTAAGGATACCTGACCTGCTATCTAACCACTTTCATCTGCTCTGCACAATACTTTGTAATACCAGAATAAGTCCTAGAAATACCAAAGCCATATTAGCAGGGGGGCAGTGACTCAGCTATTTTCATCTATTTGTCTATACATAGTGCTATTTCAATTAGCATTTGCTGCTGAGGTAACCTAGTCAGACCCAACTCATTTACATATACAGACACACAAACGTATCCATATAGATGTGTGCATCTATGCATACGTATATTAAAAAGGAAGTGCCAGCTAACAATAAAAGTTTAGCTTAAATAACATTAACAGAAAGATGTACATGGCAGAAATTCTCTGGAGTTCTCTCTAGAAATTCTTTTTCTAGAAGCAGCCAAACAGACTCACAGAATCTAATAATATCCTAAAATCATGAAAGTGTTAAAGCACTAAGAAAAAAATATAGTGTCTCTCTGGCTAATATGTTTAAGAATAAAATAGGTCTTGCTGTTTCAGCATCTGCTGTTAGCCACTGTCATGCCCAAAAGGACATAAAAGGACATCTTCTGTGCTCTTGTGAATTGCAGTCCTTTCAAATGGATGGTACGTACGGCGCAGTTTGGCCATGAGACATTTCATATCAGACCTCAGATTTGGGACGGTCTTCCAAATTGAACTCCTTATAATCATTTTCCCAAAATTTGCCTGGCTATTTAAATTATGTTTTTTATGTCAAAACAAAGAGTAATAACACTGTAATAATTTTAACTTATTTTATTGGTTTGGATAGCTTTATAATGGGAATAGATTGCCTTCCAAAACCAAAGCAATGCAAAACAAATTAAAAGTGTCATTTGCCTGTATTGCATCCCTAAGCTACTCAGGTTCTGGAGTCTGCTCTTAAAGACGGCAGGTAATTACATTTACTGCATTCATTTAAATGCACAGTGCATTTTTGGTTCATGACATTTGTAATATGTCAAGTAAAAGCAGATGTCTTTTATATGGGAAATAGTAGAATTACAATAATCCAGACACTTAATTCACATGGACAAATCATGTTTTAAATGTTTTAAATCATTGGTGAGAACACAAGTTTGTAACAATATCTTGTATTTCAAAACTTGAGTATCACAGGGTTTTTTTCTCAAAGAAGCATCTTAGAAAAAGATTTAAATGGTAGAAGCAGCAAGCAAATTAAAAATTCTTGCCATGAAACTTTCCATCAATCATTTCATTTCCATAGGATGCTTAAAATATGCTATAATTTTCAGTTGGTTAAATAACAACTAATCATGTAATTTAATTTTGACTGCTGGAAAGTAAAATACACATTTTTTTTTTCCCCCTAGTTCTCACTCTCCTACCCCTAACCTTTTTTTTTTTTAAATCTTCATTTTCTCTGTTTCAGAGTTTCCCATTGAGAAATGTAAGCTTCAGATTTCAGTGTATTTACTGTTTTCCAGAATGATTTTTAATACACATCTATCTTAACAGTAAAATATCAGAATAACATAATAAATCTCATATGAATGTATTTTTTCATTTTACAGTTTCTGTTAGGTGGTTTTGGCTGGAACTAATTGAGGTTAATTCCTTATCACCTGTTGTCAGTATTCTTTCACTTCCATAGTTAGTCATGCATATGGTTGTCTCTATATATTGTTACATTATATTCTTTGAAACATTTCAGAAACATAAAACAACCTGATGAAAAGAATCCATTTTTTAAATATTACGATTACTGGGGGGAAAAAAGGCAGGACTATCTTGACATGAGAAATCAAATAATTTTCAGAAGAGCTTATCAGGACATGGTATTTTACACTGGAGATGAACAAAGCTGTTGTGGTAGGCCTAAATAGGCCAAGGTGGGCTTGTACATGTCCTGGCATGCCCAGGCGTGCTACTCAGCTCCCCCTCCTCTGTGCTGGGGGTGGCGGCCAAAGGAAAGGAGACAAAAGCCCTGGCTGGGAAGTAGCAGAAGAACTTTTAGGAGGTGGTGATGGGTCTATCGGCTTTAATTTTAAGCAAGGTTTAATGAGATGTGGGGAGTATTCACTGCTTTTAGACCTTTGGATAAACTCTCCTTTCCTCTCCCTTCCTAAAAAAGAAGTAAAAACCTGGGCTTTCTGCTTATCCTCTCAATTTCCTATGCTTCCTGTTCTTGAAAAGGAAAGGACCCATGTCTGGATAAGGTGTCCCTGCCTATGGCAGGGGGTTGGAACTAGATGATCCTTGAGGTCTCCTTCCAACCTTACCATTCTATGATTCTATGATAACACGCAGCCACTCTAAGAAGAAGGTGTGCGACACCATGTAGCAGCTTTCTGTTCTTGCTTCTATTCATTGCTCAGGTTCACACAGAGTACTGTTTCAGGAAATTAGCTGTTACTGGCACTACTTCTGGTTCACTGACTTAGTTCTTTCACTAGAGTAGCAGAGATGTCTCTAGAGAAACTGGAATGGGACAGTCAGGCTAAAAATCTGTCTCCTGCTTCAACCTGCCACCCCAGTATCTTCCTTCTTTTACCAATAAAGAAAGCATAAAGGAATTGGAGTTGACTGAAAGTTAGAGAATTTTTGGTTTTGTTTTGTTTTTTTTGGGGGGGAGTAATGTCTTAGTTAGCAAATTCATTTATGGAAAAAAAAAAAAACAAACCCAAACAAACCATACTTGGAGGATAGCCAGCAATGACTTCATTGTACCGAAGTTGCTATGGACAGGCAAATTATTAATAACAAGAGGTAGTTCTAGCCAGACAAAAGAGCTTAGACTAATTACTCACACATTTCAGTCCAGAGAAGAAAGAGGGGAAAAAAAGACAAACCTAAAAAATTGCACATACAGAAGCAATGCTAGAAAGTGCATTGAACATACACGATTAACATTGTTGGAAAATAACAGAATGCATAAGGTCATTCAAAGAAAAAAAAGAATAGCAGTACTTAGATATTAGTTTTGTATCTTAACAGCTCTTTGAGTATTTCTATATAAAATTAATAGTCTGATTTCATACTACTTATTAATGCAACAATATGGAATATTTCCCTCCTTTTTGTTTCATAATAAAGTCTTACTTCTGTACTGTGGCCAAAACGACCAAGGCAGTATTTGTGCATTATGAGTAAACTGAGAAAGAATCCCATCTAATCTTCCATGTATTGAGTCAGCCATATACACACACACAAACTGAAGATCCTTAGCAGCTGAGGTTCAAGCATAGAATTCTTTCTAACGTCTCCCAAATAAAGACATGATTTTGTATGTCAACCACTTCAACTGTGTATTTTTTTTTCAATAAAAGCACTTAACATACTTCAGATCTTTTGTTCCTGTTTTGAAGTAGTAAAATAACCTTTAAATAAGTAAAAAAAAAAAAAAATTAATTCCCATTCACACAGCAACTAATAAATAAGTTTTGTTCGACTTTCCAAGAACATTCAGATGGAGACAGAACAGATGTAAAAGACTTCAGGCTAAGAACGAGCTTTCAGGACACTGCAAGAAGCAGAGAACAATATTCAGACACTAACGCTGTTACAAACAATTTTTTCTCAGAGGAGATGGGCTGTACAACATAACTGAGTCATGCTTAAGTAAAATGTTTAAGTCATAGAAAAATTCAGGTATATTGCACCAGCTTGGGCCACGAGCATACCCAGTTCTGCAGAACAGAATTGACTCTTACCCCTTTTCAGGAATGAGAATGAGGATGCTGCACACTGATTGGAAGTTTTAAGAGAAAGTCTGCTTACAAGAGGCAATCAGGTAGGATAAGTATAAAATCCACGAGGCCCAAACTGGCCTTCTAGAATCTTCCACTCCTTCCACCCTCAGTCAGCCTAAAGGTAAGCCAAAACTGTCCCCCATCTCAGCCGGGTCCACACAGCCTCAGTGGCTCAACTCCCTGCCTGCCAGCTCCCCCATGAACCAAGAGCCCCTGCCGCTCGGAGAAGTGACAGCAAGAAAGGCAGTGAACAGAACGGGGAGAGATCAAGTCAGGCACTATCTTTTAAGCTGTGATACCAGAACAGGAATAGAATAACCGTATTACAATACCCTGGGACGAGCCTCTGTCCCTATAGTTTTGTTTAAGGAGGCCCTGGAGTCCCTCAAACTATCGCATATATTCATTGAATTGAACATGTTGACATTTGGCTTTGTTTCTTATCTGTATCCTGTCTCAGTACAGGACCTATCTCAGCACTCCAACTTAATGCACACAGATTTCTGTAAATAAACCTTGTATTCTGTAAAACAGATGATCAGTCTAATGCTCCATTCATTAGAATGCCATTTGCCACTGAAATGTGCTTCCTCAAGGTTATACGATGAAAAATTATACTAATTAATGGGTTGATGCACTCTAGAATACGTTTAGGGACTCTTCATTCCAGCGATCAGCTTCTAAAGATACATGCAGCTGGAATTATTGTATGCATTAGTCTGTACTGATTTAAAATAGGTCAAGATGAGGTAATTTAGACTATTATTTCACCTGATAGACTGGGAGATGAATCTTTAATGGTGAAAGACAGACAGTAAAGGTTGCAGAAGGTTAGGCAGTAATCAAAAAATGCATATTAAATCACATGAATCCACTCAGGAGCCTGCCAAGAAGTATTTCTGGTTTTGTCTAATGCCAATGCAAAGCATTCCTGCTATTACAATCAATTTTAGGAGCCACTAAGAGAATTACTATGGGGCAAAATGAAGTCATTGTATCTCAAAGGTTACTGGCATTTGAAGTAATAAAAACTGTCTTTAAAAGCCAATGTATATGGCTATGCAAACAAAAGAAAGGATCTGAAAACTTACAGGTACCTAATCTAGATATATCTTTAAAACAAATGTTATTTAAATGTTAGGTGGAACCAACTGTTCAATTTATTTTCACATAGAGTAAATGTTACAATTTGTGTTGGCATTAGAATATAATTTACTGATTGGAATATTGAAAATGCTAATCAGTATTCGTTCCTTCAGTGCCTTTCAACTCAAACCAATTGATGAAGAAGTAAAAATAGTGCTCCTAAATGCTATAAAGACAGAATGTATTTTACGACTAGCATAATGGAATGAATTCCTATTACACATATTTAAACCAGTCTGTGTTTCTGACACAACAGTTAGTGTATACATTTTATATAAAGACAGAGACATACATATATAAAATTATCTGTAGTTTAAAAAGTGTAAATCATTACCATATTGATGCTGTTGTACTAAGGAGTAGATTTTGTTAAGGGTCAAAAAGGGGATTAGAAAGAAAATAGCAGCAATAAACACACCCTACACTATGCAGCATCATTCACAATTATATATAGGATCACAAGGTTGTAGATAGAACCTATGTCTGTTTACTTCAGGAAGAGATAGTTTCACTCTCTACTTCATCAGCAGACCTCAGGTCAATATTCAGTTCTAAGGGCAGAAAGCCTGACAATTTTGAAGGAGGCTATATAAACCTGAAGAAATTGCGAGCACAATTTAACAGTAATTTAAGCGTAGAATTCTCTCATTGATCTGTCTTCTTGTGTGCCTTGTAGCTTTGAATCCAGCCAACATGGATTTAGAAAGGGCAGATCCTGCCTCTCCAACCTGATCTCCTTCTATGATCAGGTGACCCGCCTGGTGGATGTGGGGAGGCCTGTGGATGTGGTCTACCTGGACTTCAGCAAGGCCTTTGACACTGTCCCCCACAGCAAACTGCTGGCTAAGCTGTCAGCTCATGGCTTGGATGGCAACACTCTGTGCTGGGTTAGGAACTGGCTGGAGGGCCGAGCCCAGAGAGTGGTGGTGAATGGTGCC
>WBNM01030700.1:67043-97064 GCA_013399055.1 Ramphastos sulfuratus
AGAAGAGGAGGCTCAGAGGAGACCTTATTGCTGTCTACAACTACCTGAAGGGTGGTTGTGGCCAGCAGGAGGTTGCTTTCTTCTCTCAGGCAACCAGCACCAGAACAAGAGGACACAGTCTCAAGCTGTGCCCGGGGAGGTTTAGGCTCGAGGTGAGGAGAAAGTTCTTCACTGAGAGAGTCATTCCCCACTGGAATGGGCTGCCCAGGGAGGTGGTGGAATCACCGTCCCTGGAGGTGTTCAAGGCACGTTTGGACGTGGCACTTGGTGCCATGGTCTAGTCTTGAGGTCTGTGGTAGTTGGTTGGACTTGATGATCTTTGAGGTCTCTTCCAACCTTGCTATACTGTGATACTGTGATACTGTGAATATTCCTAAAGTGTTTATACAGCATAACATAATACAACACTTCTATTCCCTAATCCAATAATGGCCAGTTAGCCTGAAAATTGTGATTTACTGATGATGTGGCCAGTGGGAATAAGTTTAGAAGGAGAAAGATTAAGACAATGTTTACGAACAAGATGTTGCCCTGTCACAAGCTACACTTCCAAAACACAATGTGGTACTCCACTATTGCATCATGTGGTTGTGTTTGCACACGTGTGTTTGAAGACACACGTCCTCTGCAATCACAACTAGAGAAGATCAGCCCCAGCACATACAATCTCTCAAAATCAGGCACATCCATGTTTATTAGGTCATGTATGTAACAACCAAGAAGTAACACACAGAGAGGATGGAGACAATCTGAAGAATGGGGTACACCTCCTACAGCAAACTAGGAATTAGTCCGCATAAGACAGGTAACTTAACAGTATGTGCTAAAACAAGACTTTTGATCATGCCAACTTACTCTGTGCATTAGAATCACTGAATAATTTCTTGCAAGGGAACTCCAGGCATCATTTGGCTTTACCCTCTGCTACGAGAAGTTTTAATTATGTTTGCTCAAAGCAGTGTCCAGTTATTCATGCCTTGTGATCATTGTGGCATTCACATGAAGGCTCTTCTCTATATGAAAGACTACTACCTTTAAAAGGAACTATCTACTATCTTGAGACTCCATATTGTTTCCCCAGAAAAGTACAAGAACATTTTCTTATGCTGTAACTTGAGGACTGCACCCATCTGTCCAGGATTGCTGGATATCCAGAAATCTGGTTACAGCAGCAATTCCAACTTGGCTGTGAGAAGGATTATTTAAAGCAGCCCAGAGCTCATGCTTATGTAATCCAAAGTCCTTTCAATTCATTACCTACCATTCATGTACTACTGTATGGCTGCGCAGGATGTCTTACACGTTCAAGGTGATCTGATTAATGGCACATCCAGAATGTGTACTTAAATAGATTTCTTTTCTAGAAAGACCTGTGTGAAAATATGGTAACCCTAACACTGCCAATAGTGCTGCTATAAAGGCAGTACCTATCGAAGTGAAATGTTATATAAGCATACCTACTCAGTGTCCGTACTCTCTAAGGATGTCCTTCTGCAAACGTTTATGAATTTAGCCCTGAGGAAAAGGTTGTTCAAATTGAAAATTCCTGGTTCCAGACTAAGGGCTAGTTGCAAATTGGCTAACTCTAAATGTCCAAGAACACCAGAACTAAAATAGTATGTAAACAGTCTTACAGTTCCTGAAATATACAGCAGTATTTCTACCTCTGTATCATCTGTCATATATGGAGGAATAACATATGGCAGAAAGTAACATAGTCACAAAACTCAGTAAATTTGACAGAAGGACAAAAATCTCTTCATGGACAGTTGGTTTACTCATTTTTTTTACAGTCCTATACATATAATGAGAACTCGTTTTTTTTAAAGGATGCAAAGTGAAAACTTCATATGTGTATTTCTACTTTATAAGCTCATGAAGTTTATTAGCCATCTGTTACTGCTGGGGCAAATAATTTAAGGAAGATACTTTGAAATTAACAAATAAAAACATTCTGATTTCCTTACTACTTAACTAAATGTAATGAATTTTCTACTTCAGTTAGTCTATGTTACAAGGTAATTAATATAAATGCTGTAGATCCCATAGCAGGAAATTGCAGCTGCTTATTCTTATTACTTCCAAATAATGTTTCATAAAATTTAAAATTATTTCAGTGAAATTCCTGTCCATAAAATAAATCTGATCATTCTTTGTCCTCACAGTTTTAAAGACTTTACATTTAAATATAATGACCATTTGGGAGTGCAGAACAGCATACAGAATTTATGTGCAAAGACACTATCTTTGACCTACTGAAAATATGTAAAAAAAAACATAAGATTTTTAAAACACTGCAACCACGTAAGCGAATAATAACTCTTTAATTTGTCAGAAGTATCATTGAGCTATTGTGAAATTTGTTAATTTATTTTCTGGAAGACAGTGAACATACATGGCTTCCTCTCCTAAATGCTGCTAACCCTTAGCATTGGTTACCCTTTCTCATCATGCTCTGTTATTATAAACTATTAATAGACTGAAAATGGTGTTATTAATCCAGAAACTGCATACAATTGAATCCAGTATTTCACATAATAGAAGATATGGAAAGTATCAAACTGGGATAAACCAGCATTTTTTTCTGGTGCAAGCTTTCCAATCAACTATACTCCAGGTATAGTCGATTGGAAAGCTTGCACCAGAAAAAAGCCTACCTGGTGAGGTAGGTTTCCAAATTCGGTTTCAAGGATTCCTGAAAGTACTGCACAGTTCTGGTACAGTCAGGACATTGTCTTCATTTCAAGGACAAGACTGGCAAGTTCCCAAATTACTTATTTGCATCTGGCAGAAACCTCTTGAAACAAGGCCAAAAGACCGCTGAACAATGCTCTTTATAAAAAAAACCTCAAACCTGAAACAGAAACATGTTATTTAGATAATTCAAATCAGACATTTTCAGAAATCAGAGATGCTCAAGAGTCTAGCACAGAAAGTAATTTTGTGTGTGGAATCTGGAAGTGAGTGATGGACCTATCTAATCTCAGAGAAAATTAACACTGTGGCTTGTCTACCAGTTTGTGCCTTTTTTCTTGCAAGGAAGAACATCAGAATTGAATGTTGGTGTGATCACCAACTAACAGAAATGTACTAGACTGTTCTCCAGATGTCCAGCCAAGACAAATAATACATCATGTTAGTTCCCATTGAAATCTGACACATTCAAGGCTGGCATTGTGGCAGTTCTTTTCATATTTAGATTGTGGTTTCAAGTCTCAGATCACATAGTATTGACCCTAACCACTTGCTAGTCTGTCATTCTTGAATGCTTAATCACTAAGATTGCTCTTAACCACTTTAAATTGTGCATTAAAGAGCACAGTTGCCTGCGGACCTCACAGTGAGGACTGAGAGGGTGACATCACTCCGGTTTAGCTAATTATTTGTGTCTTTCCTAAAGTGAGGAGAGGGAGAGAAGATCTTTTGCTACTATTAAAGAAAACTATAGCAGTCAATTCACTAGTAATAAAGCAGCAGGGCCACTCCCCTGGCACAGGAATCACATGAACTGAGATCCAAATTCTGCTACACTGTACCACCACCTCAATGAAATCAGAACTCTATAGTTAAGTAAATGCAATCTGTGGTTGTGTTTCCACACAAATTCACTAATCAGAAGTTTAATGAGAAATTAAGAAAGTAATGACTTCAAAGATATGATTAGGGTACAAAATACCTCAAATGTTTACACGTGCATTCAAGAAAAACGTTAGCAAAGTGCAAATACATTTTAAAAGTGTATGCACTGAACATCAGATTATTCATGAATATCTGATACAGATCAGAAAACTTTTATGAGAAGTGTATGAATATTCATAGAGATATGAATCTATTCAGCTTTGGTAATTCCTAATCTGGCTATTCTCACATATCTTTTAAATAATAGTAGTAACAACAATAACAACAACAACTTTTTAAAATTGCATTACCAACAGTGACCCTACTGAATTACAACTGCTGGGGAAACTTGTTCGAAATGCTATTTTATAAATCAAGCACCGCAAGGGATGAATCTTGGCATCATGGCATATTTTAGGAAACGTTTCAAGTTGCAGTCTACCTGCATTCAGTCTCTCTGCACTGCTATTTCACATGTACAAAAGGTTTTGAAGGGAGCTGCTTGTTTAGAGAAAACAGAAATCAGGACAGTGATATCTAAATTTTGGTAGTCATACAAAAGTAGTAAGCATGGCAGTCTCAAGTCTTCCTTCAACAGTGATCATCCTGTAACATACTGTACACAATACAGAATGCCTTTGTTAGAATTTAAAGTCAATTCTGGAAGACTAATTTATGGTTTTATTGGTTTATGTAGGAATAAATACAGTAAGTTCATTGAAAAGCTTATTAAGTATAGAGAATAATTTTATTTAAAATACTGCTATACAGTAATTACTGATTATAGCTTTAGATCAGCAGGAAATTGCTTTAAGTAATATTTGACAACTAAAATGCGACCGCTGTGGAATTTTTTTGATGTAGCTTGCCTTAAGATCTGTGCAAATGTCACTTATAAACTTGGTTGTTTCCTGTAATGTTAAGACATTCATAGCTTTGGTCTTTGGGTGTTGTACTGTGTTTTTAAAAAAAAAATTTCCTCCTGTAGCCTCTAAAATGAATTAAAGATTTGTTTTTAAGCACAGAGAGCACAGCAAACCTTGTATGTGCTCCTCTGCCACAATGCCACAGAGCAGCACCTCACCACATAAGGCATAACACACTTTGAGTGTTCCTGGTCCTCTTCAATGAAATCTCTAATTAGTTCACATTTATTGATACTTTATGTTTAAATCTTCTTAAAGAAATTTGACTTTGTACAGAACCAATCAAAGAGCAACAGCTGCCACTCAAAAGTAATAATAATGAGAATAAATTTCCTGAGAATACAGGCAGTGGTAATGGCCCACAGGGGATAGATTCACACAGACTCCCCAGAATATCTCTGATGGGTGGTAAACTAGGTAAATCAGATACCTAGATCTCATGTGTCTCTTTTACCAAGCACACACCCAAAACAAAGGTAAGCTCTTCAATGGAAGGAATGTAACTAGATGATTGAATCTAGACACAAAAAAAACCCCCAAAAAACCCACAACCAAAACAGGCAACTTGTCTCCTCTCGTTTTCACAAGAGGCAGCCAATCAGCTGCTTACCTGGCACAAAACTGCATTCTCATGCCAAAGACATATCTGAAGAATCATAGAATAGTAAGGTTGGAAGGGACCACAAGGATCATTTAGTTCCAACCCCCTGCCATAGGCAGGGACACCTCCCACTAGTACAGGTCACTCGAGGCCTCGTCCAACCTGGCCTTGAACACCTCCAGAGAGGGAGCATCCACAACGTCCCATGGCAACCTGTATCATCATCTCATTGTTATTCTCCTTTCATTTTTTTAAACTTTCTTCCTTTCTTCTTTTAGTCTCTCACATTCTAAAGTGTCAAGAGCTAACATGCTACGGAGTTTTTTATACTTCATTGTATATGATATAGAGGAGGCCCACTTAATCACTTTGGCCTTGAAAAGTATTTCTGTATCAAAATACCTTTTAGAATTATCATATTGTTAGTGAGTAAATTTTGCTCTAGAGAAAATTAATTATTTAATAATTATTAATATTAATAATTAAATTATTAAACATTTTTTAAAAAGAAATGTAAGTTGTTGAGTGTTTTAACCTAAATTAATTGACATCTGTGCAATTGCTACAAAGAAAACAAATGTAGACATGCATAAAGACATGGACATGTTGGAGCAAGTCCAGAGGAGAGCCACTAAAACAGTCAGAGGGATAAAACACCTCTCCCATAAAAGAAGCCTGCAAGGGCTGGGGTTTTTCAGCTCAGAGAACAGAAGGCTCCAGTGATAGATGGTGACTATTTTCAGAAGGGCCTGTTGTAACAGGACAAGGGGTAGTGGTTTTAAACTAAAAGAGGGTAGATTCAGATGAGAAATAATGAAGAAATTTTTTTTACAATGAGGATGGTGAAACACTGGAACAGGTTTTCCAGGGAGGTGATAGATGTTCTGTCCCTTGAAATATTCAAGGCCAGGTTGGGTTAAGCTCTGTGAAATGTGGCCTAGTTGAAGATGTCCCTGCTCACTGCAGAGGTATTAGACTAGATGACCTTTAAATGTCCACTCCAACCCAAAGGATTCTTTGATTTTATAATTTCTGAGTTCATGTCTCGCTCTTTTCCCTTGTAACAGTGGAAGAAGCATGCAAATAGTCTTTAGGAAAATATCCATTTTTATACCTTTTTTCATGGATTAAGCATATTTATGTTTGTTGTTTTGTTGGGTTTTTTTTCAATAAAAAATAAAAAACACATAAGAAAATTTAACACTGAGAGACGTGACAGCAAAAAAATAAGATACTGATTATAACAATTATTACAAAAATAAATCCCTTAAGCTTTTTACTTTGGATTCTCTTTTGTCTCACAGTATTCAGTTATATGTTAGTTCTTCAAAAAGCCTCCACTCAGTATTTCCAGTTTGTAATACTATGAAGATCACAATAGACATATGCACCTGATTTCATAGTTACTCTTTGGCTTCCACTGTAAAAGGAACTTTTCATTATTCATAATAATGTTAATGAACATTCATTATTTTTTTAAAAAATATTTTAATGTAAAAGAATCTCTTTTGTTTGCCTCCACATGATAAAACTGGAATGAAGTGCTCAACCATACAGGACAAGAGTTACTATATTTAAAATCTTTAGAATTCCGTTTTTTATTTACTGCAAAACACTGGGACTAAAAAAAGAAACTTCAGACCATATTGGAGAAAAAGCAGCAGCTCTGACCAGGTCATTTCATGTTCAGCTGTCCCAGAGGAATGTACAAAATCAAATCTTAAGTCATTAAGCTGCAGGTATCTGGGATGCACCACTCGCTGCATATGCAGTGCAGCTGGTCTGTACATATGCATTGGCCATCTGTTTAGCACTTAACAACTGCATACTGACACCAACAATCTCTTCACAAATGCCTTCTTAACAGATAAATGCATTTATATTTCCATTACAGCAATCCTAAATGGCAAAAGGGGTATTCTTTCAGTCTGAAGAAATCTTGCTTAGAGGCAGAGCAAAAGTAACAAGGAATAGCAGATTCACTAATTATCCAATGACCTCCATAGTAATTAAATTCAACGCAATCTTATCCTTACACTGTGTATGGTCAACATCCTTCTATATATATATCTATTGCTAGGAATTTAAAAATTACATCTGAGGCTCCTTGTGTATTTTATCCAAATGTCAAGAATAAATTATTATTCAATTAAAGAGCTTATGTCAGATTATACTGAATGTTACATCATTGTGGCTCAAACAGCTGGGAAATAAAGACTGTTCTGCAAGTTTTACTGTGGGTCAATGTTTTTTATGAGTTCATTTTCTAGAAAATGTTAGGTATCTAGACTACTGGTAAAGATTATACTTTTCCTTTTGTCTTGGTCATGGTTACATCGCCCTCCAAAGTAAATCACAATGCTCAGTTCCACAGAATAGTTTCAATGTTCCGGTTGCTACTGGAAAAGACCTACCTGTTTTTGATTTATAAATCTGAGATTTACTTTTGTATATCACAGAATCACAGAATGTTAGGGGTTGGAAGGGACTTCAAAAGATCATCTAATCCAATGCTCCTGCCAGAGCAGGATCACCCAGAGTAGGTCACGCAGGAATGCATCCAGGGGGGTTTTGAATGTCTCGAGAGAAAGGGACTGCAACCTCCTGGGCAGCCTCTTCCAGTGTTTTGTCACCCTCACAGTGAAAAAGCTTTTCCTTATGTTTATATGGAACCTCCTATGATCCAGCTTGCACCCATTGCCCCTTGTTCTAGTCTTGGACATCACTGAGAAGAACCTGTCTCCATCCTTCTGACACTCGCTCCTCACATATTTATAAACATTACTGAGGTTACTCCTCAGTCTCCTCTTCTGCAAGCTCCATCAGTCTTTCCTCGGAAGAGAGATGTTCCACTCCTTAATCATCTTTGTGGCTCTGTACTGGAGTCTTTCAAGCAGTTTCCTATTCTTGAACTGAGGGGCCCAAAACTGGACATAATATTCTAGACACAGCCTCACCAAGGCAGAGCAGAAGGGGAGGAGAACTTCTCTTGACATATTAATCACAACCCTTCCAATACACCCCAGGGATGCCACAGGTCTTCTTGGGCACATTGCTGGTTCATGGTCATCCCGTTGTCCACCAGGACTCCCAGATCCCTTTCTCCTATGCTAGTCTCCAGCACGACAGTCCATACTATAGTACCTGGGGTTGTTTTTTACCCAGGTGCAAGACTCTATGTTTGTCATCATCATATTTAATTAAATTTATCCCCAGCCAACTCTCCAGCCTGTCTAGGTCTTGCTGAATGGCAGCACAGCCTTCAGGTGTGTCAGCCACTCCTCCCAGTTTTGCGTCATGAGCAAATTGGCTGACAGTACACTGTTCCCTCATCCAGGTCATCAATTAATATATTGAATAGTGTATATATATATGTGTATGTATAAAAAACATTACAGACTTCTACATGCTGTATGTATGTACGAATACAGTATTTTGTTATTGGTTTGTTTTTTTTTTTTTACAAGACATTACCCAAAATTGGGAACTCTGACTTAAGATAAGTGGAAAATGTAGGAGATACATGGATTTATAGCACCATTTCAAAATGACAAAGAATTTTTTGGTCATAATTGTATTTTGTGCTATAAATAATGTTTTTTGCAATTACATTTCTTGCTATATGCTAACCCACATGTTTCTCAATTTGTTCCTTAAAATCATGAGATCTGACTGTATTTATTTTTCTAAGTTTTGGCTAAAGGAGGAATCATAGAATAGAATTATATACACCTGCATACAGAAGTCACTTATTACATATATTTATGCAAAAGACTGAAGTAACTTGAAATAGCAAACATCCCAACTGACTTGGATATACTTGGACCATCACTGTGTTGTTGTTTTTTTCTCTTGGTAAATTTAAATAAGGTGTAACAGACTAACTAAGACCCTAATTCTGTACCTATCCTTTTTCCTATTATTTCATTTGACAGGTGCTAAGAACAAAACCTGCTGGTCTTTCTTGAATTTGTCAGGAACAAAAATATTAGCACCAAGTTGTCCCTGCTTCATATAATAAGTTTATGTTTTTTAATTTTTCCATTTCAAGAGAAAAACACAGAAAGAGTACTTGTATTTTGTTCTGTTGAGCTGCATCAGTACTCTGTTGACTTCTATATTAAAACTACTTACTTTTTTTGTTTCTGAAGTTAAACTTTTAGTAAGAAGATAACTAAATAACATAGTGTATTACTGGCCTCTCAGGTATATTTTAGTCCTTTTAAATTGTGCATATAGAAATACTAGAGAGAGTGACTGATTTCAAATACTGACCTTAGAAGAAAACTAGACACGCACACACAAAAATTCCTACTGGATGCAGAATTTAAACTAGATTATAGATTTGTTTCATCTATACCTACATTCGTGATGTGGGTTAGGGAGTTACCCNTAAAGAGACAATCCTGCTGAAAAGACAAATCAAAATTCTCTTAATTACAACACTATTTTAATGTTTCATGCACTCATACTATTATGCATCTCAGGAAATCTTAATAGACCTCTATTATAAAAAGGATAAATAATGCAAACAGTTTTAACAAGTATTATAATGCAATACGTATCAATCTACTAATTCTTCTTACTTGCCTTGCACCCTTACAAGATTTTTTTTTCTCCTACAAAAATGTATTTCAGTACTATTATATCACAATACAAACCTGTTTTACAAAGTCAGTTAATTTTAAGGGGCAATCATGTTTTAAAGCTGACTGGTTTAGCATTCAGACTATTATAAATGTGCCTCCATGCTTATGAGCCAAAGCTTACAATCTGATACAACTGAACAACTGCTTGTTGCTGGCATACAAGGTGGCTATTTCACTATTTTGTAGTATCAGCAGGAACAGTTAAAAGAGATGTCACAGTTAATTTAATGGATCATAATGGCTTCAAGGGAGAAGTTGGGTTTTTCCTTTTCCATGAATACTTTGATGTTTTATTTAAAGGATTTCTGACATATCAAGTAGCCTGCATCTGGGACAGAAAATTCAGATATCAAGAAAAGTATATCATCTGAAATTGATTTAGATCATGCTGGTACTAATGCATATTTATTGAACTTTTCTTCACAAGACTCTGGGTAAAACTGTAGTAATCTACAGGAAGCTAGCAGGACTTTGGAGAAATTTGTAAAATGACAGCTAGGCATGAACAATAAGGTTAGAGTTTTTAAAGCATGAGGAAGATGTATTTTCACGGAGAAACTCAGAAACATGTAAGCATTGTCCTGGAGAGATGGCATGTTATTATATTCTTTCTAGCACTGCATCATTTTTTCAAACCTCTAGAAATTATTCAGAGCTTGAAATTAGGAAGATGTGAACATGGCCTAAGCATCTTCATACTTACACTGCACAGACAAATGTTTTCAGTGCATAAGAGAATACACACCAACCACACAAAACGCTCCACTAGTGTCTCAAAACACTACAGAAACCAAAAGACCAATGGTTCTCAACTGCAGAGGAGTTCAAATACTTACACAAATAAAGTAAAAATGGAACACTAAATCAGTATTTTCCATCTGTATGCTCAAGAGAGTAAAGCCTTTTAGTGAAAATTTGTACTTTTGTACTTTTATGTACAAGGACTGACTATATTCTAATTAGTGGAAGAAGTATGAAACTGTGTAACCAAGTAAGGATGTGCTGATAGGAAGTGAAATTCTTTTCATGCCTACTAAGTTATTGGTTTATTTGCTTGAAGTTAGCCTAAGTAGAAATTAATTTTCATGACAGAGGTCAGTCTCAAAAAATAAACGCTTATACTTTTGCATGAGTAAATAAAAATGCAAGAAGTGACATATCACATCACTATGATAGCAACTGTAATTAGCATATTTATCAATGTCAATTTTGGTATAGTAACTACAGAAGCACTAATGGCAGCTGCCAAAGAGACTTTAATCTGTCTTTTAAAGGATTTTAATATTTTAAAAGAAAATATCAAAGTTCTACCACCTATTCAAACAATCACTTCAAAAAGGTAATACTACTTCATACTACTTAACAGGGAGCACAGACAGCAGCTGAAGTGAACTAAAGAGGAAATTAAATTACTAACGATTCAATTAATGTTACTGAGAACTGGTCACAAAAAGGTATCCATGCTCTTTAAATACCACTGGGTTTTTATCCTTCTTGAAGACAATTCAGTGAAACTCACTGATTCAATACTCCTTCTGAACACTACTGAACCATCATCAGTCCACTCCTGAGTTTCCTAAGGATCTCAAGTAGCTTCACAGTCTAACAAACTGTGATATAATTATAGCACAAAATAACTTGGCAGTAGTTTATACAATTGGCACCACATGACAATAAAAATAAACTAGCTTAAAATAATTACCAGATCAGTATTTTTCCTAGCAGTTGTATCCCATTAATGACTTTTAAACGTAACTGCATATTGATGGTATAAAAATAGCGTCAGTAAAAAAATATTACTATTACATCAGTAATTGAAACATATACGTAGTAGTACCTCGTTAGCTTATTCATACACTGCATTAACAGAAAGCTAATGCTGATCCAGACACTTACCATATGCATCTCTTTGGTTATTTATTCTCAATGGAATGACAGTGACACTCTTCTAAAGCCTTTAATGTACCGTAAGATTGGCAAGGCCCCTTCATTTACATAATTAAGGCAATTATAGCCATTATAATTGAATGCAACACCATTTTAATGGTCTGAACTATATTTAAACTTCCATTTTTATAATCCATAAAACCTGGATGGCAGAAAGCTAATGAACATATCCTAAAAAAACCCATGCTCTCATGACTACCTAAAATAGTTTGACGGAGTTTGTTGTGCTACACAGACTATACTTTCATAACAATTTGGCTGTTCTAGGGACTCTAGGATTGAAATTTTTCATGCATTGTTTTATGACCTAGGTTAAGACTAGTGATTATCAAACAAAATTAAACAGCAATAATTATCTTCTCTCATTATGACAGCTTGTAGCAGCATGCAAAAAACCACAGTATGACACAACAAAGAAAACATTTGCCTTTAAGAACATATTTACCAGTAGGTTTTATGTGTTTGTTTTTCCCCCTGCTGAAAACAAGCAAAAAGGAAATAAAACCATCGGGCTAATCACAACTTCCCTAATAAATTGGTATGAAATGATCTCCTATAGAGAAGTCTGTTCCTTTTGTATATGAATACTCTGTAGCAGTAAGAAAACTCTGAATGACTTAGTAATCTTACATATATTGAGTCTGCACTTAAACGTCTAAATTGCCTGAGTGTCTGAACACTCTATAATTAATCAAGGATTAAAAAAAGGCAACTCATCCTAAGTCTTAAGTGTCCATCCCATGCTCACTCTCACATACTGATTTACAGTCAACCAGCTAGTTTTGCTTGAGATGAAGTTTAGGAAATTCACTCTGAAATTGCTCCTTATGCACAGGATGGACAAGGCCACTGAGGAATCCCAGCTGTGCTTGCGTCCTCAAATATGCACACATCCATTTTCAAAGCACCCATTGGCACAGGACACACATGCTCTTAGTATTCTGTGATAAAAATACACAGTGAACAGAAATGTAACACATTATTGTAGACACTTCAAAATGAAAAACTGTATTATTAAAATACTATTAACACAGGGCCAAAAAAAAAAAAAAAAAAAAAAAAATCGAAATCACCCTGTTATTCAAATATTTTTAACACAGGGCCAGATCTGCCAGTTAAATGCCTGTTTACTGGTAACAGAAGAAACATGGGAAACAACTCATAAACAGCTCATAAACACAATATAAACCATTTCTTGCATTCTAGCCTTTTTTTAATGTAAACCATACTATTACAGAATGTGCAGACACTCCCTAATCCTTTCCTTCCTCCTAACGGTCAAGTGCTGCAGAATTTCAATTTGTTCTGCAATTACGACTTCATTGCAGAAAAGAAAATAATATAAATTATCGTTCAAACTCATGCTACCTTCTTTTTTTCTTTCTTTCAACCCACAATCAGCTCTGGTCTAATTCCAATTCATAGTACACTTTTTACTTGAATGTCTCTGTCTCGTTGTTCTGCCTGCATTTGCGGTATCAAGTCTTCTCTGTAAGACATATATTTCTATCCATTGTTCCCAAATATTTCAACCCCTGTAAGAACAGAAAGCAAGGGAAAATTTTCTCTTTAGCTAAAAGACTATCTATTAATGACTAACCGATTCTAATTACCTCTGTTGAACTACCAAGGTGTTTAAAATAACATACACCCTGTTCTATGCAAAAGGAGTTTGAAACTGTAGGAGAAACTCAAGCATTAGAAGCAAAAGCAATAAATGAAGTCACTTCCACAAGCTAAAGACAGCTTATAAAGCTGTATCTCCACTTCCCCAGTCCTTTGAACACAGCATTTTACAATTTAGTCTTGGCTGTCTGACTAACTGTGGAATCATCAAAGTTTCCCATCAGCCAAGTTCAGAAATGCTTTTCCGCATCACACATGGACAAGACCTGGCAAGAAGTACATACCTCTCATTTTCAACCCTTTCCCAAGTTCCAGGGGAAGGAAGCCTCAGTAGGTGGTGTGCTCTGGGTAAGCCCCAGGCTAGATGACCTGGGGACCAGTGGATTACACCCACACAGGTCAGATACAGCTTCTCATTTCAAATATATTCTCTCTGTCATTCTATACCACATTAGATTGCTAATCGAGCTACATCAGATTACTACTAATTATGAGAAATGTCTTTTTAGGTTTCAACATGGAGTTTGATTAGTGAAAGAAGATACTGCTGACAGTTTTACTTGACTCAGTGTCACTTAAGGAAGAAAAGGTATTGTAAGAATTTGAAAACAATGAGGAAAAACTATCTTAATAGCAAAGGAATAAACAATAAAATTAGCTCCATTAAGTTTCTGCTATTAGTCAAATACAGTAATGAATATTAAATAAACAGCTTTTACAAACATGATAATACAGTATTTTTTGTGCTAACAAATTTCCTTTCTGTCATATCATAAATATGGAAATAATTTACAGGTACAAACGAATTCTTGCTAAGATTCTTAGCCTGCTATGTCAGAATAACCTAATATGTATAAAATATAAAGACACTAGAGAAAAAAAATCTGATTAAACTATAGTACTTCATATTAAAGATCAAGTTGTATATAATTCACCCTATACACAACTAAGAGGAAAAAAATACATTCTTCATAAATTAGCCTGAATTTCAAAGCTTAAAAGAATGAATGACCCATTTTTTTCCTACATTCAAAGAGCTTCTATTTATATATAAAGTATACTTACAGATCACCATTACTGTAAATGTAAATAATGAATTTTAAGAAGTGAAATTCAATATTTTAGTTTGCATGTCTGGATAAATATATGTCTAAGACAACCAGTTTTGAATTTTAAAAGTGAATACTATGTATTATGGTATAAAAAGCAATAAAAACAAAATGGCCATTTACAGCTAAGTCAATACTCTCTAAAGAACTAAAATGTACAATAATAGATTTCCCAATGTCTTTTTAAAAAAAAAAAATCACAGAATGTTTCAGAAACATTAGAGAACTAGAGTTCAGAAACATTAATAGAGTAAGAAAGCTTATGTTGTTTCCTCTAACAAGGAAATTATTCAGCCACGCTGACGGAACTTACTTACATTTAAATTAATGGCAAGATTTACACTGATGGCATCAGTAAAGGCAAGAGCAGCAGTACTATCCCAGATATGATTTTTATGGTCTGCCATAGTGACAGCAATCTCATACAATACATGCCAAATCCGGTAAGACAAAGTCCTGAATTTAAGTGCTTCCTCTGCTAGTTGTCCACTATCTAAAGACAACTTTGAGAAAAAGCAGCAAAATTTTCTAATGAAAATTGAGCAAGTGAAATAGCAGAGAGGTTTTCATTTAATGCTGCATTCTATAGAATTGCAGTAGCAGTTACACAGAATATTTTATTGAATCATAAATATACAGTTAAGCAGCAGACTAGAAAGCAAATAATTACCTAATGCAAATTTAATGAACATATATAAGATGTTGCTACTGTCTATACACCCAATCTACTGAGACCACCATTCTCTCTTTACTGTGCATATTCTTCAGAGAAAATTAGCAATTTCCCCATGATGAAAATCAGCAAGCTTCTCTTGGTACTTATTTTTATAGGCAAACTACTTATTATCTGCAACAAGCATAGCAATGTAAAAAGTCAGATGCTACAACTGGAGGGTTGGACTAGATGATAATTAAGGTCTCTTCCAACTCAAATCTGTCTATGAATCTTTTGGGAAATATTTTTAAACATACTAACATATTTGCAAATAAATCCCAAATAGCACTATAACATAACACTGTGGGGTGTTTTTGTTTATTTGTTGGAGGGAATTTTTTGTTGGTTTCGTTTGGCTGGGGGGTTTACTGGGGTTTTTTGTTTGGTTTTTGGGTTTTTGTGGGGTTTTTTTTTATTCTTGTATTGTTTTGGTTTATTTGGGGGGGAGGGTTGTGTGTGCACTATTTTTTCTCTTATTTGAGGTTTTAAGATTAAATTTGATCCTTGACCATACAGCATGAGTTTCATCTTATAGATGGTAACTTTGCTTACTGGTCACCACCTAGCTGATACTTGATAATATCAGGCCTAAATGGTCTAGCATATGTGGGTTTGGATAAAGATTTTACTATATCAATGTCCTGGAGTTAATCTTATAGAAGAGAAAAAGACAATTGCAAAACAGTACTATCTGTCCTTGAAAGGCAATAATACAAAGTAGAGATTAGGGAGTTAACACAAATGTTATTTTTGGCTCTAATGTTCTTTATTTATGAAGTCTGCAAATCATTCAGTCTTCTCTGTGAACGCAAACAGAACAAAAGCTCTTTTTTGGCATCTACACCTGTACTATAGGAAGAGTGCCTTGAGGTCATTTATTGAGAAGCTGCTGCTATGTAAATAAAATAAGAGGATTTGGGAGAGTGATGTTTTGCTATTTGTTTAAAAAGTCTCTATATTTGTTTTTCAAGCACTGATGCACACAGAACAGAACAGAATCCACAGTGTTTTTAATCCTACTGTTATTTATCCTCATCTCTCCATAGCAATTAATAATTTGGCAGTATTCAGTATAAAATAGGATGCAACTGAAAGAGCAGCTATGTTCTGTGATTGAAGTCTTTCATATGCTAACTGAAAATACTTTCAGCATGCAATGTTGCCTTTTCACTTCCTTCTGGCAAAAGCTTAGACTCAAAGAGTATTCCATTTATAGCAGTTTTCTACGGTGTCTATATACAGCTATCCTCAGATGATCAGATAAGAAGACGACTTTGCTATTTTAATGAATGTAAGTCTACCTCTTCTTTCAGTGAAATTATCAAGCAATCTCTCACCACAGAGTTTATTAGAAATGAACACAAAAATCGTTAAGAGCAAATTCTTCTATTTCAGTAGCTAACCAAAACAGGTATTTAATCTTTTACCCACAATGCAAGCAGCTTTTTCTATGTAATCTACAGGACCTTCAAATGATTCTGAGATTTTTGGTATAACTGCATT
Source organism: Ramphastos sulfuratus (assembly GCA_013399055.1). Classification (NCBI taxonomy): domain Eukaryota; kingdom Metazoa; phylum Chordata; class Aves; order Piciformes; family Ramphastidae; genus Ramphastos; species Ramphastos sulfuratus. The sequence goes on from WBNM01030700.1 coordinate 83,738, forward strand.
TTCCAGCTGCATTTGACTCTATATGAGGGCAGAATCTCAATCTTATTTCCATGAAGAAGTTCTCTAAAGACATAATCCTAGAGGCTGCTGCAGCACATACCAGCCAAATCTTTGAAAAAGATTGTTGAGGAGACCAGGATCCTGAGCATGTCACAGCACACATTTATCACAGCGTTAGCATAGCTTGACAGGGACATAAAACATAGGCACTCAGTCAAGCTTTTTGAATTTAAGGATAATTAAGCTTTCCTAGTGTAGGTACTCTAGAGTAGAGCAAGTTTAAGCCACACTGCAATCGATCTTTTACTTAAAGTATCTTTGGAAGGCTCTTGACCACAGAGTTGTCAGCTATACACTCACGTGGGCTTTTATTTGTGTTTTGATTGCAGATATGTCTTCATTGAGCATACTCCTTTGGACTGACATACTCAATGGGATTTTGTCACCTGCATTGTCAAATGTCTCCTATCAGGGAGCTGTTTCAATGAAGAGAGACCTGCTCATGGTATCTTTCAGGCAAGAAAAAAATCCAAAAGAAACTGCTCAGCAATACCACCTTGTTTCTTGAAGATTTTGCTAATAATATCTCACACATATTTAATGTAGTTAGTTGATAGGCCTCTAGATGACCTATATAACAAGTAAAGGTGAAACTGAAGGAAACGTCTGAAATGATGCAATGAGTCTCATATGACTAAGGCAGAGTGAATAACCTCATTGTATCTGTTTCTGAACAGATGTTAAAGTTTTATTTCAGAGACTGACATATTCTTTCTGCTGCATCATTCTGCAGATTTGGAGCATTTGCTAGCATTTGTTAAATGCTACAGCTTATCATGGGCTGTTACTTTCAGGAAGGTGGAGTAAAAAAAAAAAAAAAAAAAATCCTCAGTCCACCAACCTATACTTCCCCAAGAAATACTTACCAAACTAGAATTTGTTTTCTCTAAGAACGGAAGCAAAGTTTATTTCAAGCAGAATGATTACAGAGGATTATTTTATTGTGTCCTTTTTTGATTGTCCATTTTACTACCAACTAATACATCTGTTTCTATCTAGATCAAGTTTATGGCCCTTTCAGTTTTTGATCCAAGCTAACATTCCCTGCTCATTAGTGAAATTCAATATTACTGAATGTATCACTAAAATGAGCCAGATTTCACAAAACCCAGGATACCCATCTGAGAGCCCAGAGTCACAGACTGCAGACTGCATTGGCTTGGAATGGACCCTGATAGGTCATCTTGTTCAACCATGGTGCAGTAAGCAGGAACACCACCAACTATATCAGGCTGCCCAGGGCCATGTCTCCAGGGACTGGGCTTCAACCACATCCCTGGGCAAAACTTCTTCCTTATGTCCACCCTAAATCTACCCTGCTCCAGTTTAAAACCATTGCTCCTCCTTGTATTGCTATAATCGTTTATAAACAATCCTTCCCCAGTCTTCCTATAGATCCCCTTTAGATATTGAAATGTAGCTATCAGGTTTCCCCAGAGCCTTTGCTGCTCCAGCTTCTCCTCTGCCAGTATTTCTAAGTCCTTTTCTGCCCTCAATCTCATCATTCCACAACCAGACAATCTTCTATTGGCTCAAACAATGTGTGGCAGGGCCTGGCTGATGGCCTTTAATGACCCTCCTGGCCTCCCATTGTCTTAAGAGAAGTGTGGCACATCTAGTCTGAATGGATAGGGTAATGGGTTTTGATTGCCCTTAATAGCTCCTCCAGGAGAGCTGCTGGTCTGGCAGAGGAAGGAGAAATTCCCTCTTTCCTTATTTTAAAACCACTGCAACAGCATCATGGAAAGGCTGATGAAGATGTCACACTGGAGGGGATTCAAGGACACTGCTCTCTTTGATTTGGAGAGACTGCCCCCTCATGCTAAAGACCCCAACCTCAGGGGCCCAAGTGTTGCATCTATCATGGAACCCCATGCTGGATGTACACGGACCACCAAAGAACTTGGACTATGCCCATGAAATGCTGTAGGAATCAAGGGTGGTGATATCTTTCTTTTTCTCTTACTCTGTCTTTTTCCCCTCCTTTTTCTTTCTATTTTCTCTCTACTCTAGTCAAACCAAGCATCCATAAGGCACAAATGACTGCAAGCTTTTATTTGCTCTAATAAGACCAACTGATCAGTCATTTGGTGTTGGTTCACCTTAATTTACTCCGAGGGAATTCTTGAACCTTAACACACCTCCCCCCACTGCTCAAGGTTGACTCGGAAAAGCCCACACCTATATTCATCAGAGATTGATTAAACTTCTGAGTTATCATAGGAAAGTCTTAGCTGGAAGCTTTTATGATTAGGTTAACCTACATTTCAAGAGGCAAACCTGTTTTTCTGATCACAGGTTTAATTTTCATTCCCAAATGGCAAGGAGTTCTACACTAAGACTATTTTAGCAAAGTTCATAGACATACTTTGCTTCCTAGATACACCAAAAATTCAGTAGCATTTGTCTGAATTCATTAAAAAAGTGAAAAACTGACCCTCACTTATGTCATCCCTGAAACTCCAGCATTGTTATGGAATTGTTAAATTATGAATAAGGCTGATATTAATAAAATTATCAATATAAAAATTCTTGCCTTAACTTATTTACAGAGTTATTGTGTTTGGTTGTGCAAGAGATTTACAGGATATATACAGTGCAAGGGCAGTATTAAACAATTTTAAACAATTTAAGTAAAACAAGAAAATGCAAAGTAATGATTTAAACTGGAAAAGAGAATCTGTGGCACAATATGCTGCTTGCCCTCTAGGGGGAGACTCGACAGGCTCCTTGCTGCCAAACAGGGGCAGCACAATGTACAGAGTTAAGAGGAGAACTTTTTAGAGAGGCTTTAGAGAAATTATTTACTCTCAGATTAGTGTCTCCGGAATCTTTCCAGGGCTGTGCTGATAATCCAAAATGCCGTACGTGTTGTACCAGGTTTAAACCCAAAGCAAAGTGGCATTGGGCCATATGCTGGCTCCCAGTAAGTTTCTCCTGGTTCACAGGACAATACTGCCTCTCTTGGCTGCCCCAGGGCTCTCAGGCTGTAACTGCAAGTTGCAGTAATACAGCCTTACTGAGGCACTAGGCTCACCCAGGCTTACTCCTTTCTGCAGGGTCTAGGCAGCAGTTGCCTGCTGGCAGGTGTTTCCTGGTAAAACCAAGGAGCTCGAACTCAGAGAGCAGTTCCTGACAATACATTAAAGCTGCCTGAGGTATTGGGGCAGCATATGGCAAAGGTTTCCTTGCCTATGGGCGGTGTGCTGGGCACTTGTTCTACTCCTGGATAAACTGAGTCACAGCAAAGATCTCTCTTAGACAAAGCACAAAGCAACAAGGCGCCTTGTTTACAGTCTGAGTTCTGTCACTTGCCCAAGCATTGATTTGACAATTGGCAACGCAGAAAAACAGAACTATTAACCAAGAGAATGGCATTTACCCAAATTTGGGTGAAGGCATGAGTCTTCCACAACGTGAGCATTTGTCAGATATGCACACCATGTTTACCACAAGATTTGGACATGAGCAAAACATGTCTGGGCAGGCCCTTGTTATCCAAATTCCCTGGCACTGGGCTCCTCTATCTCTTTCCTGTTTTTCCCCAGGCTCCAGAAGGGGAAGGGGTATTATGCCTGGACATGCCAGAATGTATATTTGGGTTGTTTTGGGCTTATTTAGGACTTATTTTGGGCCGTTTGGCCCTTCCAGTATAAGCATCAACATTACTTTGCCTCTTCACCTTCATCAAATCTCTAGACAAGTGATGATATGTGGTATATAGCTTAAAACACTTAGTGGAATTCCATTTAAAGAAAATAATTGTATTCTTACAAAAAAAATTCTTGTAACCAAAGTTATAACAGATTTTTCATTCTGTTACAATAAAGACTGAATGGTACTCAGCTCACTTTCCTGTTTCTCATGTCTCCTGGCCTTTGGCATTATAAAGAAATGATACTTGAATTTCAATGTTGCAGTAAAAAGTAGCAGCTGGAAAACCACCCTATTTTGCTTGCCCTGACAATCTGTCAGGACTGGATTAGTGCTAATTCCCATACTTATATAGAATCTTTTTAATTTCTCTTTTACATAACAAAGCACAAGTATTCTTGATCCCTTAGCAGCTTAAATCTTCAAAAAGAGTTAATTCTTAGGAGTTAATTCCTAATTAAAAACAATTCCATTTTGTCAAAGCAAATAAAATTTGCCCATAGATTGTTTTTAGTGTTTTAAATATAGGAGTACCACAAGGGGCTTGAAAAATACACACAGAGAAACAACTAACTGCATCTGGTGAAACAGCTTCCAACAGAGAAAATGCTAATTTTGTTTTGGTAAATACTGACAGCAATGATATCATATTAACAAAATAACACTGGAGAATGGTAGGCCTAATATTTACAAGAGAAACACCTCTACTCTCATTTTCTTCACTTCATGCTCACTGTTAAGCAAATATCCCCTTATTTATGCTAGAGAAGCAGAATTTTTTTCTAGTGAATACTGCAACTGCGTTAATGCTGTAGTATATGCCTTATCAAAGAGGCCACATTAACCATGGGCTTCCAACATTTTTCACTGGGGCTAGCAACATGAGCAGATATCTATTTAACATATCTATTTATCTATGCAGTTAGCACAAAAAAAATTGTAAATTACTGCTTTGAAAAGCCTCAAGGTTTTAGCATTTTGCAGAGGAATTACAGCATAGTGAATATTTCATTACACATATTCAGGGAATATTTAATCACACAATCAATATTGCTGAGGACCAAGAAACTGACCTAAGAGTGTTTTAGAGCAGTTTTCTAATCAACTTGTATACCTGCACACAGCTTAGTGTTTGGAGTGGTCATCTCTGTTGATTGTTAAAAGACATACACTCATTTATAAACTAGGGAAAAAAAAAGTCATTCTGGCAGTAGCTAGAATTCGTCATGGAAACAATAAGATTTCTTGCACAATAAATTTGGAACAGTACATCAAACCAGAACAAAATACCAACATTAACATAACGCAGGAGCTTAATGCTGATTTCTTTATAAAGTTGCTACAGAAAAAAAAAGTATCTTCCAAGTATTTCCAGTGAAGATAGAAGACATTTGTACATAAAGATCTTAGCTTACTCATCAGAACTGTGACTATAGAGAAAGAAGGAATATATTTAAGAGAATGGTCTAAAGAAACACAAGGAATGCAGACCTACAGGCACCCTTGGCAACTTCAGGTCCATGGAGGCCTAAAACTTCATGCTGGGATTTTTCTCTGCTCAGGAATACCAAAGCCTGCATTAAGTTTCATTTAAGAACAACCTTCCAAATTCACCTGCAAGTCACTGAAATAAAAATATGCTTAGCTACAAATCTTTTTTCTCCTGTTGCACAAATGGCTAAGAAGCAGTGCAAATCAACTGCATTTTCCAGCAGCCTAATTGTATGTCTGGCTCAAAGGGAAGCTGATTTATTCCTATCAAATGGTTTTCAAAGAACTCATTTTTATATGACAGCCTTTACTAGTAGTTTCATAGTTTAAACGCAACTGCTTACTCCTACACACAGTAACAAGGATTTTAAATTTTAGGTTTTTGTATCACACTTTGAATAGTTAATTGGAAACACTGAGGAATAAGGAATGAAGTACAGCCATAAGCATCTTGAGTACTGAAGAGTACAAAAATGAGCAACAATAACTCATACTACTATAACTGCATTTAAAAGCTACAGTAGTATTCTACTGTGGGAACAATTTCAAAACTCACAAAGAAAGCAACTTTGAATAAAATATATGTATTTTTATTCTAAAATAATCAGTGTTTGTGATCACTGTACTCTTCTGTGAGCAAAATCTTTTCTTTCTAGAAACAACCTGTTAAAAATATCATACAAATTATCACCACTCACCTCTCCTATCATTTCTGCCTACATTTGTGGATTTGTCAGAAGGGCAAGGGCAACGTCCTTCACATTTCACTGAAATCTGTTTTCCTGAGACGCAGGCTTGATAGTCTAATTTGCACTGTAAGGAGAAAGAATGACTATCATTAATACAAACATATTTTGTAATAAAAATTATAGGTCTTTAAGTATTTTGAAATAATCTTTCATGAAGTGTTTAACTCTTTGCAGACATAGGTAAGATACCAGGAAAAAATTTTCTGCAGTATATGCTACCAAGAATTAGATTAGATTAGATAAAGGTACATGCAGAGTTTTTAATTTTCTAACCTGGCTATAGTTTCAGACTTAATTCAAGCATGAACATACTTGAAATGTTAGATTGATTTGACTATGCATATTAAATAGAAGCAGATTGCATAGGTTTTATTTATAGTAAGTAAATAAACAAGGCAACAATATCAACTATTTATAGGATGCGAAGAACAGTAAATTATTATAGAATTTATCATTTAATTTCTACCTTTAAGATGACAGTATCCTAGTAAAGTTTAATAACAAATAAAATTAAAAGCTGTGCCTAATGCAGTTCTCTTCTCCAATACAGAAACTGGTTCATTTGTGTGGTTATGATCTGTATATTTACAGCTCAAATTCAGAAACCATAAAAAAGCAAGTAAATCTAACCAGGAAATGGAATTGTTGTTTCAAGTATATAAAAGTAACATAGCCGAAGACCACACACATTGAAGAAAAAAACCCATTATTATAAACATTATAAGTGATACTGAAAAGCAGAACTTATATTCCAAAACCAAAGTTCTTGATATGGACCTTTCTGGAGAATATTTCGACGATGTAATAGCAGGGGAAAAAACAAACAACAACAAAACAAAAGAACTAAACAACCCTGAACCGCTAAACCAAAGGAGAAAAAAGAAGTTCAGAATCTACAAAATGCTTTTACCCAAAAGGAAAGGAGCAGAATAGTCATATAGAACATTTCATTCTTGAACAAAGAATACAAGAGGTCTCAACTGTACTCTCCTAAGAGTACAGGTGAGATTTTCAGTAGTATGCAGATAGCACTGTGAATTTACAGAACTTTATCAACTTTTTATATAATCTAATTTCTAACTTTGCCACACAATCCTGTAGTTCTCTACCTAACACAAGCTGAACTGCATCACTGTAATGAAATACCATTTTGCAGCGCTGTGAATACTAAAAAGACGACATTTAGGAGAGGAGAGAGCACCTCAAATTTTGTCTATTTACATAAAGTTATCATCACAGTTCAATTCTGAATGTGCTACCTTTTGCCATGGCATGGTTAATCAAGAATGAGGCTAAAAAAAAAACCAACTTAATTCTAATAGAAAGGAAAACCTCCTTCAATTGATAACTAAACAAATAAGCATAAGCACGAGTGCCTTATAAAGGACCAGAAAATTGAAGCAAAGCAAACAGCTCTCTCTGTGCTGACAACGGAACAACTGAATACCTTTTGTATCCCTGCATAATTACCCTGGTTATGCAGGACAGTGCTTGTGTCAGTCAATGTCCACCAGACCTCCTTCCAGACAGCTCATGACCTAATTCATACTGTAATAATTAAAAGTATCTTCAGAGTTAATGGAATGGATAACAGCACAAATGTAACATGTTCCTGCTGAAAGGAGGTATTGTCTTTTTTTTTTTTTTAAAGACCTGATTTTTTTTTAGTGTTAAATCTTAGTAGCTTAAGGAGTCAAATTCTATAAATTTAGCACAGATATTTGTAGGTTTGATTATTCCTGTTGGTGACTGAAATTAATTAGACTGCCATTTAAACTTGGACACAGAAACCCACGTCAGGTTTGTTTTTACTGAGAAACAGAATATGAAGAGTATAAAACAAAGACATAGTGTTGGTATTTTTTTTGTGTGTGTTTGGAGTTTTTTTGGTGTGTGTTTTATTAAGATTTCCTTAATCTTTTCCTTGAAAGACTAGGTTTTTTTAAACAGACTGCAGTGCTTCTATTTTGTTTCACTCAAATGTTGCTGAAGAAATAAGTAAATACTTCAAAGCTGCTCCAGCTAACAGGAGTTGTGAGTCTAGTCTTTTTGATTTACTTTCCTTCAAAGTTGTTTACTTGGTCCTATTTGCAAATAACGTTGACCTTTTAAACACTACAAAAAACTTAATGCCTGACACCTACCACCCACACTGATATGTGAGTGCAAGGCCAGAACATAACATTTCCAAATTAGTACTCTCATTCACACATGCTAGAATTTTACACTCACTGAACTCATTTTATGGATGTGCAGGCAGTAGAGACATATTTCTTGTCTTCTGAAACAAAACAAAATCACGGTACTTGCATTAAGTGAGAAAAGAATCAGGAGGCTGTTCTGACAATTTCAGATTAGCAGTTAATGACACCAGGAATATAATTGGTTCTTGTTCCCTAAACCAACAACGCACTGGGATGCTGCAAAGGCAGCTCAGCTAAACAAAAGCATGTCAGACTTCCTTCAGAGTTAGTCTCAAAATGGTACAAAACAAGCAAAACACTTGAGATCATAGAATCAGAGAATATCAGGGGCTGGAAGGGACCTTGAAAGATCATCTAAGTCCAAATCCCCTGCCAGAGCAGGATCATCTCTACCTGATCACATGGGAATGCATTCAGATGGGTCTTGAGTATCTCCAGAGAGGAAGAATTCACAAACTACCTGGGCGGCCTGTTCCAGTGTTCTCACACCCTCCCAGTGAAAAAATTCTTCCTCATGTCTACGTGGAACATCCTATGTCTCAACTTCCACTCGTTGCCACTTGTCCTGTTGTTGGGCATCACCAGGAAGAGTCTGGCTCCATCATCTTGGCATAAACATGAATGAGGTTTAGACTGAATGAGGTCACACAGAATCAGAGTCTCCTCCTCTCCAAGCTAAAGAGACCCAACTCCCTCAGTCTCTCCTCATAAGGAAGATGATCCACTCCCTTAATAATTTCTGTGGCACTGCACTGGACTCTATCAAGGTCCTTGTCCTTCTGAGGGGTCCAGAACTGGACACAACATTCCAGATGTGGCCTCACCAGGAGAGGGGAAGGAGAACCTCTCTCAATGTATTAACCACAGCCCTTGGCCACAAGAGCACACTGCATGTGCACTATAGGAAAAAAACACTTGTGGCATACAAAATACAAGGACTATATGAGAATTAGAGGTACAAAGGAAAAGTAGTGCTTGTAACAGCAGTGAAATTATCTGTTTTATTGGGAAAATACCCAAATAGTTTTAACAGCAGTAAAATACCTGAACTAGTATGGTACACATAACGATAAAATAATTGCAATTTATTTAGCTGTATTAGTGGCTTTTCTACACAGGGAAAATATGTTACAAAAAAATTCAAGAAAATAATCTGTTGAATTTCATAACACTCCTTATTTATATTAGGTTTACAAACTGTTAACTGCTTGTGCTACTTTCATCATAACCCCTTTCATGCATGAAAAATCCCACTTTTTTACCTCTGGATTATCTAGAATCATAGAATCAATTCAGTTTGAAGAGTCCAACCATTAACCCAGTACTGCCTGGTTATAAACCATAACCCTCAGCACCACATCTAAACGTTTTTTAAATACCTCCAGGGATAGTAGCTCAACCACTTCCCTAGGCAGCCTACTACAGTGCCTCAGAACCTGTTCAGTAATTTTTTTTTTTCCTAATATATAGTCTAAACCTCCCCTGGTGCAACATGAGACTGTTTCTCCTTATCCTATCACCTGTTACATGGGAGAAGAGACCAACACCCACTTCACTAGAATCTCCTTTAGTGTAGTTCTAGAGAGTGAGAAGGTTTCCCCATCAGTCTCCTTTTCTCCAGGTTAAACAATCACAGGTCCCTCAGCCACTCCTCATAAGACCTGTGCACTAGACCCTTCACCAGCTTCACTTTCATTCCACATGTTCCAGCACCTCTGTGTTTTTCCTGTAGGAAGGGCCCCACAACTGAACACAACATTAAAGGTGTGGACCCATCAGTGCTGAGTACAGGGGTGCGATCACTTCCCCCTGATACTGCTGGCCACATAATTCCTGATACAAGACTAGGTAGCCAAAATCCACAGTTTTTCCTTCATTCACTGAGCAGGTCACCCTGTCATAGAAGATGATCAGGTTATCTAGCTTTTTATCTTCTGATCTTGATTCTCCTTTCCTCCAGTTGGAGTTTCACCATGTCTCATTTGCATTTTGATTCTAAGGATGCTTCAAATGTTTGACTTTTCACACACTTTGTTTCAAGACAGAAGAACAGGTATTTCTGACTTCAGTTCAATATGCTGCACAGTGCTTAAAAAAATTAATCACTTCAACATATACAAGGAATATATACTATGTCAGGGTGTCTCAGGACTGTGTTTCAGGACAAAAACTTCCTCCTTTCTATATGATCGAGTGTCGCATAGAAAAACACATATTGTTTAGTCATATTCTGTCTGAAAACCTGTTCAGTCTTAAATGGACATAAAGTTATTCATCATTTCCTGAGGTAGTTGTTTAGTGAGCTAGAGACAAGTTCTGTGGTAAAATCATCAAAGAATCATCAAAGAGACGTGAGTCATGCAGCTTTACTGTTAGCAGAGCAAAGATGAGACTAACAACACTACTGGAAAAATTACTGCAGTGTATGTTATGTTGATATACTTGAGCTCTACTCTTAGAACTACTGTTACAGATTTGGAAAGATTAAATGGCAGTAATATATGTCTCTAAGCAATGCCACCTTCCATTCCAAAACAGCTACCTACCAAAGGCTGCCAAATGAACCTCTATATAATACACATCTGTTCTGTCCCAGAGTAAAAAACCCCATCTAATTCTCTATGGCAAGATAATGAAAATGAGGGAAGAAAAACCTTGTGCATTTGACTGTCATGAACACAAGGCCAGGATACCTTAGCGTCCAAACAATCCTAACTTTCCTTGTATTTGTAAACCAGGTTTCTGAAAAATATCGTACATTTACCTTCAGAAAACACTCAAATCATCCTCCAGAGACTAACTGACCTAATTTTTCAGATGTGAACAACAGTAAGTAATGTCATTGATATATAGAGAGAACACTGATAAAACCTGTGACTTGGGAAAACTTTTTGACAATACCAAATTCAAGAGAAAACTCTACAGACAGGAGTAATACGTCAGAACAAACATCACATGTAGAGAGGTAAAATCTCTATGTTGAGCAAAAAAGAATATTCACAGTATTTACATAACCTAAAAGTTTTCACTTTGGTTGAATTAGCTATTTATACATCCTTGAACACATACACCGCCTGAGCCACTGAAAAATTTTGAAAGACAGAAAATGTGCTACTAGAATGGAAATCAATAAAAGATGAGGAAAGTAAATAAGAAAGGAAAATACTAACTCAGTAATTATAGAAATAGTAGCTTGTAAGTTTGATTTCTGGGCACTTAGAAGAAAGGAGATGGACCATGCGATAGAATTTTATCAGGCATATCATTATAGATTCTATGATAGAACTTCTAGAAAACAGGTATGTATTATATTGTAAGTACCTTGATTTTATCAAGGCTTGCCATACTCTTTTGCCTTGTAAGCTGGTAAGCTACACTGAGAATTATGTTATTTATGTGCTCATATTGTAAGATGAATACAAAACTAATTGAAAATGGTATTCAGACAGCAGCCATTGGTATTAAGGTTTACTGCTAAAATGGAATACTGCACTGAGTGAACTTTTTGCAGGGTAAGTCACAATCCTGGAACTATTCTGTCTTTTAATCAATGGCTTAGAAGATGAATTAACAAATATCCATGGAAGATCTTGTAATTACTGTAGATGATAGGAATATAATAAAAATGTTCATATTATTGAATTAAAATATTATGTAAACAAAAAATATATTCTAGTTTAATAGGTGAATACAGCTGTGTTTTACTCTTAAGTAGATATTAGAATCATGTGTAAATACAAGCTATAGAAAAACTGACCAGTTATTCCAATGGAAAAATAAAAATCAAGTGATCATTATGATTTAATGGTGTTTAAAAACATTCTCATGCCAGGATGTATAAACAGGACGGTAACCTACAAAACATGTAAAATAATTGCACACAGCTATGGCAGTGCTCAAAATAGAGCTCCTTGTCCAGCTTTGTGACATTTCAAACAAAACAGGAATTACCTGGAAAAAGTCCAAAAAAAGAGTAAGAGGAATGATCAGAGGCCTAGAAAATGAAGCCAATAAGAGAATTCGCATAACAGTTATCATACAGATAAAATACATCTCAAGGACACCTGAAAAGAATACAATGATAAATGTTCCAAGACATAATTGGCTAAAATTGCTGCAGAAAAGTTGCTTCCTAGATTACATACTAGGAAGACTTCTTAATAATAAGGATAATGATGTATTAAAATAAATTGTATTAAAATAAATTGTTGAAATTTTTTGAATCTTAATCATTGTCTTTACAATCAGGATTAGATAAAAATGTCAGGCTGTGTAGTTTATCTTGCTTTGAGAAAATGAGTGAATCACATGGCATCAAGCTTATTCAGTGAGGAACTACAGACAGGAGAGACCCAGTCTTAGAATGAACCAGCGTCAAGAGACTATTGCTTGCATAAATCGTGTTCATTTTCTGGTGAGATTGAAAAATATGTAATAAATGAACTAGGGAGACTGCATGGAAGAAAAAGAAAACAATGCTTATGGATCTTGTTCATGGATCTTACATGACTGACTTCCACAAAATTCTGTTTGGTACTGAGTATTTGTATTCTCCTGAGCTCTTCAAAATCTGAGATCTGATCTGCGAACAAGCTAAATATTTTTGGGTAAACTAAGAACAAAATTAATCCAATGTATAAATGTTCTGCAATGTGAAACATGAAAAAAAGCAATCCTTTAATTGGATATCCAATCCACAGAGTGACTGTGTGAGACAGTATAAATTACTGACTATTTGCAGACTTCTCAAAATCTACAGAGAATAAAGACATATTAAAGCAGATGAGGAATACAGTTTAACTATAAACTATAGTTTATAGTGGGTACTGCATAATAGAACACACAGGTTGCACTAAAGAGTGCAGAGAAAATGAATTACTGATTAGACACAATAGAGATGGGTCTATTATGCGCATTGAGCGAAGACCACTGTGGAAGAAATGGCACCATAGGGGCAGAGTGGGAAGGTTGAGTATTGTTGATCAGGTTATGTTCCAGGTCGAGCTCAACTCATGAGGGGCTGATTTCGGGCAATGGCTGTTACTGTTTCTTTGTGCAATGGTGTCATTTTAGGCTGGCTTAAAATGGAAGTGAAAATGTGGTTGGAGTTAGTTATGTTAGTGTGGTAAATCTAATTTGGAAACGATTATGCCTTTTTCCTCCCCCCCC
>WBNM01030700.1:97917-164365 GCA_013399055.1 Ramphastos sulfuratus
CAGTTATTCGCAGTTATTGCCCCTAAGATAATCTGCTCCCTGGCACTGAGGTCAGGCTGACAGGCCTGTAGTTCCCAGGTTCCTCCATCCGACCCTTCTTGTGGATGGGGATCACATTGGCCAGTTTCCAGTCGTCTGGGACCTCTCCGGTGAGCCAGGACTGGTGGAAAATGATGGAGAGCGGCTTGGCCAGCTCATCTGCCAGCTCTCTCAGCACCCTAGGACGGATCCCATCTGGTCCCATGGACTTGTGGGTGTCCAAGTGGCTCAGCAGGTCCCGAACTAATTCCTCATGGACTTCCAGGGCAACACACTGTTCCCCGACCCTATCACCCAGCTCAAGAGGCCACTTGTCCTGAACTCCTCCCTCCTCACTGTTGAAAATTGAGGCAAAGAAGGTATTCAGGACCTCAGCCTTTTCCTCATCTTCAGTTACGGTGTACTATTTACTTGAACAGTAGGTCCTTAGGAAAAAACATTTCATAAAACAAGTACTACAAGTAACATGTAAAAATATTAATCATAAAGACATGCAACTAGTATTTTGACAAGAGAACAAAAGGAAATGCTCCTATTGAACCAAGACTCTGAGTTAAGAAAACCTTTTGCGGCTGAAAGAGAACTGATGAGACATAGTTTATAAAGCTATGAATTAAATAAAGCAATTTACATAACAAAAAAAGTCTGTCTGCAGTTTTCTTCCTGTTCAACATTATAGCTTTTGCCTGTTTTCTTCAGCACTCTGCAGTGCACAGGCATAATAAGAAAAGTCTGAAATCAGGTCAGCTAGCTTATTCAATCTTTCTTGGACACCCTAGGAAACATTAAGTCACAGAAACATACAGATAGATGCCTACTGGGATTATTTAAATTAACCATCTACCTGTCTTTGCTCTCATACTTACAGGTTTTTAGACATAAAATGCTTAGATCTTCTGAAGCCCTATCTTCTTTTAAAGTAGCCATTTGAAAATTCAGGAAACTATTCAGTTTAGTAAATATATTCCTCATCATCTTATTTACACATTTCGCGAATAGGTAAACTAATATTTTATATCGGCATTAGAGAATTTAAAGCATAATTAATGCTAAAGGATAAAACCCCATGATATTCCCAAATGAAACATACTATTTCCAGTGAATTAAAAAGCATTAATAATAATGTCATTTTTTGTGTAAAAAGTAATGTGCTAGCTCATATACAAATTAATATTTCAGTGGTTTTTGATGACAATAAATTATTTAAACCCCAGGATATTTCAAATCAAAAAAGTATTTAAAAATATTTCAAGGAAGTTTTAAAAAATCTGATTAACAAAAGGAATAAGAATATACCATATTAATCCTACCTATGTTTTTCCTTCTGATACTGGCTTATTCCAAAATTATAAACACTGGTGCAGTTTGCAAATACACTAACAGCTTTTTGTAAGCATGCGTAACATATGAAAAAAAAAAACTAAAAACAAAACTTTCTGACATATACATGCCTATATTGCAGTCTAAAAATTCTGATTCTTATTCAGAGCTCTTGTTCATATAGTCCAAACTTCTGCACTTCATCAGGCTCCTTGTTTCAAACTTCTTCAACTGACCCAATTTAGAGATGCACAGAATGTCATATGTACATAAGACCCTTGGTGTACCCTTTGCTGGCTGTCCTTCACAGTTTTATATTTCAAGAAAATATATAGAAAAATTAATAATGTTCACCAAAAAAAAACTAACCTGCTATTTTTTCACTAAGTTCCTACTTCGAACATGAAAATACATAACGGAAAAAAAAAAAAAAAAAAAAAAATCTACAATGTGGCCAAAACCATAGTCTAACAATCTGCTGACAATTATGGGTCAAGATCAGCCAAGAAAGATCTTCAATGATTTTTCAACTAACACACAAATTTCTGAGTAATGGTAAAATGAAAGCAATGGTAAAGCTACAAAGCCTTACAAGACACAAACAGCTTGTAAAATCATGGAAATTTTTGTTAGAAGAATCAGCTTATTGCCTTTTAACATGCATTATCTCTGTATTATTAATGTGATATGGCTTCCTTAGCCATGCTGGCTGATTGCATTACTAATTACACAAGTTCAATTTATCTAATTATATCTAAATTGAAATATTTATAAAGTTATGTGTGACCTAAAATAGCATCTAAAATTCATGCTCATTAATCTTCAATTACAGGGAAAAAAATGAAAGTAATAAAAGGAATGTGCATGGACCTTCCTGGGTTATCCTGTCCAAGTTTCCAAGCTGTTTGAACTGTACTATGTCAATCAGAAAAACTGAAAGAAAAAAAGGAATTAGGTGTAGTTACTTCTATCAGGTGAAACCTTTGTCAGTGTACTACAGAAGCATTATTTGGATCAGAAGTTAGATGAACCTGGGCATTCTCTTTTCTTACCATCACACTGGTTCCAAGAAAAATGTATGGTAAAATTGATTTGAACTCAAAGTACTAGACTCGACTTACTCAACAGCCCAAACCAGAAAGCTGCAGTCTTATTTTTCAGTAAGCCCATGGTGGACTACAATGTTTCTCTTTCATTTTTCTTCCCCTGAAACTTCATTAAAATACAGAAGATCTCCTTCTGATACTCAGACACCTCTTCCAAATCTCTGTCTCTCTTATGTCCATATCTACACTTTTTGGACTTAAGTTATTTTACTTGAGAAATGAGTTCTTTTCTCATTTGAGTACATCTGCATTAGGTTGCATTTTTCATTCAGAAAAACAAGCAAGCAGACTAAGAAGTAGTCTTAACTTGTGGGAGAAAGATTATTATTTGCTTCTTGTAAATTGAGCAGAAAATAGAAAGCTTAAGAGTCACTGGACAGAAAGGGTTGTCAGGCATTGGAACAGGCTGCCCAGGGTGGTGGTTGAATTGTCCCAGGTTCAATCCCTGGACATGTTTAAAAGTCATATAGATCTGCTGCTTGGTGACATGGTGTGGTGACACATGTGATAGAGTGGGTGAAATGGCTGGACTTGAAGATCTTGGAGGTTCTTTCCAGCCTGGATGATTCTATGATTCTTTATAAATAAACCATTTAGACAGCATTTTTTTTTCCTCTCCTAGAAATGCCTGCAGTTATGGTAGATCACAACTACAACTTTGAAGAAAACTGATGAAGGTAGAAAGAAGGCAGGCTTGCCAAAGGGCTCCATATTCTCAGGACTACCTTAAAGATTCTGTTTGTGAGCTAGGTAAAACATTTTGAACATTTCTGAACATCAACTATGTATTTCTTCAAGGTTTCCATGCCACCCAAAAGATGGAGAGTGGCAGGTCTATATTAATACTTCAAAAAGTGCTGAAGTGAACAGGAACTTCACAGCAATACCTAGTGTTGTGAAATTCACAAAACCCAGGAACTTCTGGATGCTTGCTTCCACATGTAGCATTGGATATTTTAAAATGACATGATTTGGAGAGGGAAGTGAATAAGGTTATCAGGTATCCCATTAGAAAACCTGAATCCCAGTTAGTTTTCTTTTTCATTTGAAGAACTGTATTATTTTCCAGCCATAAACTGAATATGCCTGAGCTATGACAATATGTATTTGTTCAATATCACAATGTTGAATGCTAAACATGTCTTACAAAAGCCCATTAAATAAGATTAGTATGCACAGAAGACTACACAACATCATTGCCCTTTCAATAATAATTTTAAAATTCTAATTTACAGATGTATTCTCAAGTATATAAAACATAGTATACTGCCAGAAATACTGAAAATTTCAATCATGATATAGCTAAATTGGGTCATGTTTGCAGTATGGGACAGCATGACTACTTTATAGTACTAATGGTCTAAATGTCTGTTATGCTGTCCAATACAAGTCAAATGGTGGAACACCAAGAGAAATATTGCAGTCTGCTAAAAACCTGGGCTTGCTAACACACAAGATTCAGTTCTAATCAAGGTCTAGATCCAAACTAAGTGTTACATTCGACTTAGTGCAAACTTTAGGTGTTGCTGAAGTTGGCACTGCTGTGAGTGGTCTTTTCCAATCAAAACGAACCTGTGATTCCTGTGATTGTATGCCAGGCAATCAGTTAACCTTATAATTTTTGGCTGTGTTTCAACTGAAAGTTAAATCTACAGCAGACTGTTTAGTAACAATGCATATGAGGAATAGAGAATTAATCCCATTTAAAAAGTAAGACTGATAGACAATGACTCAGGTTTGTGAAAATTACTTTAATTTACAAAATAGGTAACTATTTCTAGCAACCTTTTCTGAAATAGAAAGGAACTGTCAACAGCTCAGGCATGTAATCAGAAAAATCACAACAAGCTAATGAATTAATTTAAATCAATTCAATTATTATAATAGCACAATGTTTAAAATAACAAAGATAAAAATGTTGACAATTATTTTTTATGCTTCCTCCAAACAAGCTATCTTATATCAAGCACACTGCGAAGTTATATAGAATAGTAAGTAAAAGCCTTTAAAATGCCTGAAAATAATACAGATGGTGATGATTTTATCAAGGAAAATGTTAAGTATGGGATATCTTGGGAATAAAAATCTAGGAATTTATGGTCACGCAAAATTATAATCAAAATTTGGATTGAGTAAGCAACCAGTACCAAACTCTTCCCTCCACACACTGTCAAAAAGATCCACTGGCTCTTTTTCACCCTTCTAAAAAGAAAGGAATTGTAATTTACAAAGTTGAAGAAAGTACTTCAATGTTAAAAAAAAAAAAAAAAAATTCATATACTTTGATATCTATAAAGATACCTAAAAATTCACACCCTCTTTTCTAACTACTTTTTTTATATCTTTGCCATCTTAGCCTGAGAAGTTAGTGTAGACCCATTAATTTTGCAAAATATGATTTTTATTGCTATTTATATCTATAGGAAGCTTATAGATTCCATGAAGTTTCCATAATTAGGATTAAAAAATTCTTATAAAAAAATCACCCCATTAGCCCCCTGCTACAGCAGTACTTGAGAATTCCTAGAATTAAAATGAGTAATGCACTTTCAAGTACCAAAGTTTAGAGAAATGCAGAACTGAAAGCTAGCGTAAACCACACACGGTATTAGTTAAAGGCTATTAAGTTGAAATTTGTAACATCACCCTGGTAGTGAAATGGCAGGATCTCCTTACACTGAATTGATTCTCACATAATAATGTTAACTTTGATTATGCAGCATTTCAGCACGTAGTATTTTTATCTCAACACTCTCATAATGCTAATAATGATACACTATCCTTTACACTGGCTGCACGTGATTAATTGTGAGCTGAGAACACAGTAAATCCTGGCCTGGAAAGGATGGCATACACCCAACGCTGTGTCCATCCAGTAACTGCCACTGCCTGGCTGTGTTGTGCAGTACTATTTAGTGACTTATTTAGAGAAAATATATTCTACAATTTGCCCCAGTCATTGAGAAAAGCATTAAAAAAAAATTAAAAAATTGCTAGATACACTCCTGCTGGAGTTTGATGGTGAAATTAAACCTTGCCTGGAGTAAAAGAACACAAATACTTCTTTTTATGTCAATTTTTAAAACCACTGCTCCTGAAATAATCTTGCAAGGTCCTCTATTTTGACAGAACAAAATATGAAACCATAATATCACTGAAAAAAAATATTTATAGACTAATACAGCCCTTCTGTGGTCGTTAAGATTTTCTTACTTAGATTTGAAATGTACCATTATAAGGTAGTGGAAGACAAAAGGAAAATCCTACTTTTTGATGATACATTACTTCTACCTGACACACATGCAAGGGACATAGAGGTATGCACTGCTGCACTGACTGCAGTTCTGATAATGCACCAGAGCAGAAGAAGAATGTATTTATTTAATCCACTCGTTTTTCATTGCTTCACCTTTAATACATAAGCTGATGTAAAAATATCTGCATCTCATTATTATGTAGATACTACAGACCTCTGTATATTTACTTCAGACCCTGAGAGGCTACAAGAGTCACTTCTGCCTGTAGTACAATTTAGAATACAGCATTCCTCTATGATAAAATAGGAAATAAATCTACGAGGTTCAAACTGTGGTGTTTACATTACATTAAGAAGAAGGCAGGGAGACATTGTAATGAATAAAGTATACAGTATTTACCAAAAAAAAGAAAAAAGTTGTTTATTCAGCATTATCTACATGGAATCATCTACCTTGTCTACTTAAATTCCAAAATCACAGACACTACTGCCAGTTTTACTCTATGTGACGATAAATTTGGCACTTAAAGACTGGTTGAACTTTCATAGGACACATCAAAGAAATGCTAAATGCCACTGTCTAGTAAGAAGCAAGCACATTCTGAGCTCTTGACAAAACATAGACAGGAGATTACTGTGAAAGAAAATAAGAGTAATTTGAAAATATTTTCCTAAAGTAAAACTTTAAATCATATCATCGCTGAAAAATAATTACTTTTTGTTAAGTCTGAGTCCAAAATTCACCTGTAAGGCCTAAGCTGGATTTTTGAAGGGGTTTTTTTTGTTTGGTTGGTTGGTTTTGGGTTTGGTCTTTTTTACCCCTGTTTTGGGTTTTTGTTGTTGTTGTTGTTTTCGGTTTTTAAAGAAAAACTAGGATTCATGCCCAGTTCCCTGTAACTAATTATTTCATAAGAAAAAACATTTTCTAATATAAGATTTGTGATAAAAGTGTAACAATTGTCAAGGTTGAGGAAATACATGTTATATTCTGGTGTTTTCATTTTACACAAAATGCTGTTGAAAAAAGGAAAGATATGAAACAACTATTTATTCTATTACGCTTCCTATCTGGGTATGTTACAGCAACACCAAGGTGCTAAGAATGTGAACCACCCCTCAATGGTCAACCAGAAAATCTGACTTACTGTGTTTATCCTGACCTAAGGTGAGGATATATAACACTTTTTCCAAAACCCTGCCTTGGTGTCTGTTGCAGGCAGATTTAAGCTGGAGCTCTGTTAGAATGGAAAGCACACCATGTTCCTTTGGGTACTACTGGCTCACAGGGCTTAGGATTTGCTCCCATTTTGGATTTCTGTCTTACAGTATCCCAGAATTGCTGTAGATTGGAATCAGAACAAATAAATGTGGATTTGTGCTATGATACAGTATTTTGTTTTCCAAGAGCTGGAACCAACTGGAACAATGAAAGAATAATTTAAGTCTCTACTTAATTCTTACCTGAGAAGAGTATGCGTGACCATCTGATCCACAAACAGGATTGGTATGAACTACTGGACACTGCTTGCAGTTTGATGAAATGGGACCACCCCTCCACTGTTTATGGCCTAAACCAGCCTCTTTCATACTGTAAGTAAACAAAAAGTATGTAACTCTGATAAGCAGTAGTAAAAATAGAACATATTCAGGGTATTTTAATGCACCTTTACAAAAGTAAGGCAGACATAATCCCAGCTATAAAGTTTTATTCTAAGTAAAAGAGCTGTCACAGTCTTTGGTATACACTTTCTCACCATTATACATTACTCACTATAGTAATATACTTGATATCTCTGTATTATTTCACCTTCTAAACACTTTACTAGAAGAAGATGATGCTTTGGTGACTTATTTAAACTTTGATGACTTTGACACTTATTGATCAGTGAAAGCTATTTGACTTGCATAGTATTTACTTTTAAATGGTTATTAAATAGTATGAATGAAGGTGTTGTATCAATACTAGTGTTTAAGGAGATAACATTTAAGTATTAGAAAATTATATCATACATACTTCCACAGAAACAGGTAGAGTGCTGGTTCCTCACAATTTGACCACTGCCTTTCACAGCCTACATTTTGTAAAATTCAGACTCTAGCGCTCTATATAAAGTTCAAAGTGTGCTAATACAAACAGATACATAATCATATAAGTTACAGAAGTTTATGCTCAGAAAATATGAACTACAGAGTTTTTTTTACAGTTTAAACAGGAACTTGACACATTGTACACAGAAATTATTTCAGTTACTACTGAAAAAGCCAGTAATAGCTTACATGTGGCATAATGAGTGGTAAAATATGCCTATAGGAAGCTTTTACATCCATCAGGAAGTACAAAAAAAGGAAACACATCAGGCATATCACCCTAATTAATATTAAATAACAATCATTTCTGATGAGTTGTATCATTTGAAGACTAAATACAATGATTTAATTTCTATTACAATTTCTATTACTATTCTACAAATGATTTAATTTATATTACAGCAAAGAAAAGCAAAGTTGAACTGTATCTTTGCTGACTCTTGACGCTTCTCTGACTTGACTGTTTTCCAGTCATACACGCGAGCTCCAGTGCAATTAGACTATTTAGCTTGCTGCATCTTTTTCTTAATTTTATAGCTCAGAATTTTCCAGAAGTGTCCCAGTTGCCTGAGGTTTCTGACAGGACCGGAGCCCCAGCTATCAAACTAATGCAATTTCTGTTTATCTGAGATACAGTAACTTTAAAAAGCTGCATAAACCAATTGCAAAAGTTCCACGCGTCAACAGGGAGAATCTCACTGTTAACAGCAAACCCCAGAAACTGGAAGCAGTGAGACACACAGGGGCTGTTAGGTGTAGATGCTCAAAACAGAACAAAGAAAGGACTAGCGGGAGTGATTATAGGGTTTTAGCATATCTGCACCCTTGTACATGCCCTGTGTGAAGTTTAAAGAGAAGACAGAAGAAGAAATGGAAAAAAATGGCTAAGCAAATTATCTAAAGGAAGAAA
This sequence comes from Ramphastos sulfuratus, assembly GCA_013399055.1. Lineage (NCBI taxonomy): Eukaryota > Metazoa > Chordata > Aves > Piciformes > Ramphastidae > Ramphastos > Ramphastos sulfuratus. Next base: position 106,637 of record WBNM01030700.1, read on the forward strand.
AAGAGAATGACGTGTCTGAGGAAGGACCACAATGAGGGTGGACGCTAGAACAAGTTCAGGACATGAAAACTGCATGTGTGTTACAACTAGTGGAGATGTACTTAGAGAACAGAAAATATTATATGTAATCAGATTATCTTCTCCTAGTCAACCTCTGCTTTGTTATGCTGTCCCGAGGTGCTCACTTAAGGTGAAGAGAACTCACTCAAGACCTTAAGCATATTAGTCTTCTCAAAATCTTTGTTTCTATATAGCTAACACTAGTTATACACAGAAATATCTGTATTTTTTCAAACTTAGAATGGAAGGTATAATGATAAATTATGAGTAATGATATTTCAAAGATATCCAGTCATGGAAACGCCATGGATGGACATGTGTCCACGAGCTTTAGCACAATGACACAGAAATTAGATTCTCTATTATCGGACCTATCAAACAGCTATTTTTTGATTGTCACTCACTGAGATGACAGACAAGTTAATTAAAAGCATTAGATAATATTAGTTATACTGGTAGGTATATGCATTTCATTTCCATTTGCCCTGACTTAATTGCACTAGATTTGTCCTTGTTGACTATTTTCTTCTTACCAGGTGTTGTGGTTTGTTTTTTGGTTTTTGTTTTTTTTTTGTTGGGGTTTTTTTTTGTTTGTTTGGTGGGGTTTTTTTGGTTTTTTGGTGTTTTTTTTTGTTGTTGGTTTTGTTTGTTTTTTTTCTTGGCAGCTAGGCAGTGAGTGTACATACAATCGACATGGAAATGAGCAAAAACTAATGTGATGATATAAATCATCTTGAATTGAGATAATTGGTGTATATGTACAATGTCATAAAATAAGATACACAAAAAATACTTAACCACAACACAAATAATTTGTTATCATTAAGATACAGCAATGTATTTTTACATTTTAGAGAGTTTGACAATACTAAACAAAGAAATCAGTTACTTTAAGAAATCACTTTTATTTTTCTCTTACTTTATATTTACTGCATATTTGATATGCAAAGTTAAATCCATATCACTGCAACTTGTAGTTACTATAGAGTTCAGCCATTTAATTTTGTGATTCTACTGCAATCACTAGACCATTTCACCACAATAAATACATGGTGTCACACAGAAGTTAAGCTCTTCCACTTCATACAGTTTTCTACTTCTAAATTTCCTGAAAAGAGCTTTAGGATCTGTATAGTAATAAAATCACTACTACTGAATACACAAGCTCCCCTTTATTTGACACAACGTCTAAACAGTAAAATTAAATATCTGGGTTTAATTTATCAGCAACACTTATGATTGCATTAACTTGCATACACCAGATTGTGCATATGTTTTCAGACTGCATATGCAACTGCATGTCAGAAACATAATTAGCCAATTGGCCCAATTAATCTAGCCTATGTACTTGCTTGCATACATAAACTTACCTTCCCATATACACAGTGATCGTGCCTGCAAATACTTTTGAGAATGCTTAATGTAGCTAAATTTACAAGGGGCTACAAAAAATTCTTTGGCAACACAACTTAGGTAGTTAGAATCTATAAAATGCATAAGTGCTCAATGCACTTGAAAAATGACATTTTTGTAGCTTGATTTGAGAATCTTCGAACACAGACTAATAGAAACAAATACAAGCTACTAAAACACTAAACTCTCAAAGAATTTGTACAATCATCTGAACACTGTATTCACACTTTTTAGAGATTTTTAGAACTATTCCTTTTTTTTTTTTTTTTTGACATGGCCTTTGGGGGATGCAACCAGCCTGCATCAAATTAATATAATCAATTAAAAAACACTTGTCTTGCTAAATCAGATTTACTTTCATGAGAGTTGACTGCATTTCCTTCAGTGACCTCTTCATGTTGAAGCACTATGGAAGAAAACTATGGCTGCAGGTATATTATTGAACTGTTTCTTTCAAATGACAAAAGAAATCAAAATATTAGTATCATTCTCTGAGTGTGTATCACATAGAATCACACAATGGCAGCAGTTGGAAGGGACCTCTGGAGATCATCCAGTCCAATCTCCCTGCTAAAACAGATTCACATTAAGCAGGTTGCACAGGAACATGACCAGGCTAGTTTTGAGTATATCCAGAGGAGGAGACTGCACAATCCCTCTGGGCAGCCTGTTCCAATGCGCTAATATCCTCAAAATAAGGAAGATTTTCCTCATGCTCAGTGGAACTTCTTGTATGGCAGTCTGTGCTCCTTGCCTCTTGTGCTGTCACTGAACACCACTTAAAGGAGTATGACCCTTCAAGACATACACCCTTCAGACATTGATAAGCATTGAGAAGATCCATTTTCAGTCCTTTCTTCTCCAGCAGTATTTTCTTGTCTCTCTTGAACCTGGGAGACTAGAACTGGACACAATACTCCAGATATGGCTTCACCAGGGTGAAGTAGAACAGGAGAAGAATCTCACTCCACCTGTTAGCCACACTCAATGCACTCCAAGATGCCATTGGCCTTATTGGCCACAAGGGCACATTGCTGGCTCAGGGTTAACTTGAAATACATCAGGACTCTCAGGGTCTTCTCCACAGTGCTGCTTTCTAGCAGGTCAACTCCTAACCTGTAGTGGTGCAGCACTCCACATTTGCCTTCACAGAGCTCCATTAGGTTTCTCTTTACCCAACTCTCCAGCCTGCTCAGGTGAGTATGCTGAATGGCAGCGCAGCCTTCTGGGGTGTCAGCCACTCCTCCCAATTTTGTATTATTGGCAAACCTGATGAGGGCACACTCTGTCCCTTCACCTGGGTCACAAAATTGGATCCAGTACAGAGCCTAGGGAAACACTGTTAGCTACAGGCCTCCAGCTAGAATGCTACTGATCACAACCCTCTGAGCTCTGTCACTCAGCCAGTTCACCTCAGAGATCTATCTCACCAGTCATTCTTCTAATTCAAGCTTCCTAAGGTTACCTCTGAGGATCTTACGGGAGGCAGCACCATAAGCCTTGCTGAAGTTGAGATAAACAACATTCGCTGCCCTCCCTCATCACATAATCATAGAAGGCTCTCAGATTGGTCAATCATGGTTTCCTCTGTGAATCCATGCCAATCTTCTTTTCCTCCACTTGTTAAGACATGACCTCCAGAATGTGCTGTTCCATCATATTTCCAGGTAGGGAGGTGAGGGTAACTGGCCTTTAATCCTCCCCATCTTGGTCTTTTTTGAAGACTTAGAGACATCGGCTTTCCTCCAGTCCTCAAGTATCCATCCTGCTCTCCATGGTCTCTCAAAGATGGAGACTGGCTTAGCAATAACACCTGCCAGCTCCTGCAGCACTAATAGGTGCAGCCTGTTGCAGCCCATGGATTTCTGGGTGTTCAAATTTGCCTAAATCATCTCTAAGCCAATCCTCCTTGACCAAGGCAATGCCTGCCCTTCTTCGGACTTTCTCTCTTACCTTCAGGGTCTGTGATTCCCCAGGTCAGTTTTAGCAATAAAGGCTGAATCAATTACAGCAGTCACCATGGCACTGACCCCATTCAGAAGTGCGCCCATATTTTCCTTACTCTACCCTTTGCTACTCACATATCTGAAGAAGCCTTACACATCCTTGACATCCCTTGCCAGATTTAATTCCAAGTGAGCCTTAGCCTCTGTCATTGCATATATGTTGATATTATTTTGACTCATTTCCCTATTTTTTGCACTATTCCTTACAAGAAAAACCTGTCTTAAGCAAATAAAAATAACTGAATAAACCTGAAACAAGTAAAGCAAAGTTCAATAAATTTAGTATGAGAATCAAACCACAATACATTTTAGCAACTTTAAAATTAACAAGTTTTGGCAAGATGTTTGCATTTACTGATAAGCCATAACAACGCTTAGCAGGTGTGTGTGAGATTATATAAATACAGGGTTTTTTTCCCCCAACATCTGGGCCCGAGGCATTAGATTAGAAAACTATGTATAATCTATAATTTTTGTCAGGATCATTAAGCATACATACTCAGTATTGTTTTAGAATTTAGAAGAGCATTTCTTTCTGTGCATGTAAAAAGAACATGCTATTCACTCATTTGCACCAGAGGACAAATCCAATTGCATATCTTAAAGACACAAATCCTTACTACTGCCTTCCACCCACACGTGTTATTACAAACAGAAGTTTACACTTTAACATAATTACTTGCCTTGTTCTTATACAGCTTTATTATTTTCAGTACCATTCTGCCTACTTTTGCCAGGCAAGGTAACCCATAGTTTATTCTAAATAGCTATATATAAATTAAAATCTAAACAAAGGAGCCTTAAGCATTTTTCATGAAAACACTTTTAGGTAAGGCCACTGAAATTTCCTGGAATAGTATTTGCTTCACTTTAAGTGAAGTTATCTACTATAGAATTTTAATGCAACAGAAAAGCAAAGAACACACAGTAACACAGAAAAGAGTGTTTATTTAACTTATCTGGAGTTGCTCAAGAGGTTAAAGAGACCTAATACATGAACAGCTGAATGTGGTGTTCATGCCAATCTTCTTTTCCATTAGGCTGACAAATCATATGGGCATTTCAAGGAGTGATTTGATAGAAATTACTATGTAAATCACCAGAAGGATGAAAATTTGAGATTTTAAAGTATAAAAGGTGCTTATTAGAGATAGAAATACTCTGATTTTTTTCTTTAACAAAAGTTTATCGGCACAAGATAGACCGAAATTTTTTTCTTAGGATGTCTCAAATTGCTTCACTTGTAATTTGCATTGTTAGACACTGACTAGCACATATTTTTTTCCTAAGATGCTTGAAATATAACTTACAAAGAAGGAATAACATTAAAAAAAGCTTGAGTCAAAATCACTGCATGTTACGATAATTTTCTGATCAGAACTGCATGGTCAGTCACATCTTTAGGAGACATACAGCTACAAAAATAAAAAAACAACTATAAGGAGAATCAAATTAATCATAGAATAGAATCATAGAATCAGTCAGGGTTGGAAGGGACCATAAGGATCATCTAGTCCCAACGGCCCTGCCATGGGCAGGGACACCCTACCCTAGATCAGGCTGGCTAGAGCCTCATCCAGCCTGGCCTTAAACACCTCCATGGATGGGGCCTCAACCCCCTCCCTGGGCAACTCATTCCAGGATCTCACCACTCTCATGGTTAACTAAATGAAGGGGAGAAAAAAAAAAAACCAAAAAACCAAAACAACAGAAGAGACAGGGCTGGTAATTGTCTTAGAGATTTAGACTTCAAAAAACAAACAAAACAAAAACATTTAGAGATGTTTTTACCAAAGTCTTTTTAACTTCCAGGCAGTGGTTGTGTATGTGTGGTGGTAACAGAAGTCTGTTGAAATCTGAAGGAAAAGACCTCTGTAGAAAAGATTCCAAGTATCTTTCCAAATAAGACAAAGTAGCTCTTTTAAGCTCAATGTCTTGGAATTCCCCACTCTCAATTGCGGCTACATTGTAAAAAAAAGTGCTGATGGAAACTTTTGGTATAGTTTAAGACAAACGATAGGAAAAGGGTGTTCAAGCATCGCCTAGAGACAAATTAAGAAGGTGGTTGTACTAGAAGATACACCAAGTAAGTGCATCAGAATCCTTCCTTCTTAAAAATTTATTTTCTTCCCAGCAAACATTATTCCTAAACACCTTAGGAAAATGAGCAAAATCTAAATGGCAAAAATGAGCAGATTCTTCATACTCATCCTCTCAGTCTTTTGATTCTAGATGCCTGACTACAGAGACAGCATTCTCTGAGTCCCAGTTCTGGAGAGCAAGATTTGTCCATTGCTACCTAACACAGGCATTGTAAAGTCATAAACAGAATAAATTTCCAGCAGTGTTCAATATTATTTATGAATATGTCTGTTGCATTCCAGTGAAATGATCTGACACACTTTCATGCATTTCCTATATATTTAACTAGAAATGGTCACATACATGTATCTGAATCGGATTTTGCTTGGCAAATACTGGAGATGTGGAAAGAACTCATGTATATTGCAGACTTCATTTTCTATCACAGACACCAGCGCACTACAACTTTTCTGAAGATAGATGTAGGTCAATCCTTCGTAAGAATATCTGTAACAACTATTCCAGTCCTTCTTTAAGCTAACATCTACATAATGTTATGTCGGTAGAAACAAGTGAGGCACATGAGCACAAACACCTAAATTACAAGAGCTTCAAACGAACGAGCATTTATCGAAAGAGTATGAACTGGTATAAAGCGCTATTGAAGGTAAGGAACAAGACTGCATCTATCTATAGAATATTAATATTATAGATGTTATACTATTAAAATTTTTTTTTTAAAGGTTTAATTTCTTGAAATCTACCCAAGAGGAAAACCATACTCTCATCTAGTGACACTGAAAACATCGTTCAAACTGATTTTTATTGTTTCAGAAGATATTCTGAATGTAGGGTGTTTTGTTTGTTTTAATAAGAAAATCACAGATTTAAGTCATCCTGTATTACTTTTGTGATCTTTTTGATAACTTTTTGTCTTTTACTCCTGACTACTGCACAAATCCCACTTAGACATCCTGAGCCACAGAAGCTGTCAAAATTTTAGATTCACCCACTAAGAGTTAAGAGTTGAGTATAAACACCTTCTCTCTTTAAGGAAATATGGATATGCAGATCAGTGAAGCATTAGTGCATCACTAACTGCAAGTCAGACCGTCAGAATAAAGAGGAATGGCACATATTTGACATCAGGAAAAATTTCACCAAAAGTTGATTTTAAGCACTGGAACAGGCTGTCCAGGGAAGTGGTGGAGTCAGCATCCCTGGAGGTATTTAAGAGACATACATGCGGTACTGAAGGATATGGTTTAGCGGTGGACTTGGAAGTGCTAGGCAATGACTGGACTCAATGATCTTAAAAGCCTTTTCCAACCTAAATGATTCTAAAATTTTATATTTCACGGAGTAAACTCACAGCTAACTGCCTAGCCTTCTTCCTAAGGACTGAGGGTTTGACATGGCATGGCTGAATAACCTTGGCTTAAACTTCTGAAGAAACTACTGGACTGTGAGAAAGAGCCATAAGAAATTATGTAGAGTGGAACCATGAAACACAAGAAAGGTAAAACTGCAGACAGAACTATGTTGAGATGAGGTCAGTCAAGGATGAGGGGAAACAAGCCACAAGTACATGAAGTTATAAAGTCATAACAGACAAACAATTGCAAGTTTAAAGTGATCCTCAGTTTAAATCACACTGAGGATAAGCTTATTTCATGGAGCAATGGAAGTCAACAGCTATATCCTTCAAAAACGACATAATTAAATACAAACCTCATTTTTTAAAATCCATGGAGACAAGGATATTGCTATACTAGAAAAAAGCAAACATTTTGTAACAAAACCCTGCTAGTTTCATTAGTATCTATAAATTGAACTATTTTAAAAAAATATATTTATGCTGCTGCTTGAGGTGAGAAAATTAAGTAGATTAAATGTGTGAAGTTTTCTTGGATGTCAGTTCACACATATTAATAAAATAGATCATTTTAAAGAAGAAAATTTTATATAAATCGGGGATATCCATGATGAAGTATCTGTGTCAGGATATGAAAGAGAAACAAATTGTAAGACTGCCAAAAGAAGTTTTACTAACTACTGTAATTTTGACTTACGTTATTTAGTCTAGTATGATAGAAGCTCTCTTTTGTGTATGTCAACATTATACACCCCATCATCTTTCAGGAATTCAGCTTCATTCCACAAAACTTTTTAGCAAAAAAACTAGACCCAACTTCTTCTTCTTGTCATTAAAAAAGTTAGTAAGGTTCCTCATTTAATTTTTTTTTTTAAGCATCCTCAGTCTAGTCTCTCTCTTTTTCTTCCTTCTTTACATTAATGTGGATTCCATAAAATGGTATTTACAAGTCAATACATCCTAAAGAAAGAAAAACATGCTATAATAGGTAAAGTAGAAATATTTATGTGATAACAGTAACAGAACTGTGGTTCAGCTTTCAGCCTCTTGTTTAAACATTGACTTCTTTATTATCTGTCATGAAGAGTTTGGAAAAGTCCCTAACTTTGTTTTAAACTATTTCAAAGTGTTCAGAAAAACTGAAAAATAAGGTGTTTCAGGCCTCAGTTGTTGTTCCATTCAATTGCACCTAGAGAGCCTCAGCTAGCCAGCCCTCATATTCTACATACCAAGCCACAATATTTATCTTAATTTAGCTGTCTAATTAAATTTTCAAAGTCATGACTCTGCAAAACAACAAATCCATCATTCTCAGTCTCAGAGCTGAACATGTTTCCCAATACTTTGCATTACATGACCAACCACAAATCCAGCTCCGAAGTCCCCAGATTACAATGTAGTGTGACAAGGGCCATGGATACACAGGAGGAAGAAAAGAGATATCTCTTGAGAGATTATATGTCTGAGAAAGCATCTATTTGCACAAAAGCATGATTTTTTTTTCTCTTAAAAAACCTGAGATGAGACAGTACTAGTTGTTTTCCAGTGGTATTTTTCCCTTTATAGCTCTTATTTTCACTGAATTTTTATTACAGTCTTCACAGGTTCAAGCATGTATAAATAACTGCATCTTTTGCTATCTGAATATCCTTTATAAGAATTTTTGTACCTAATTGGACTAGCGTTTAGTCTGCTAATCAAATACAGCACCTCGTTTTAGACAGCATACCAAAAAAATTAACAAGAAAGTTACCACAGGCAAAACTTAACAACTCCATTCCCAAGAATAGGCTTCCCATGTCAGAAAAAATAGTTGTCTTACCTGTAATATTATCTTAGAGGACTTCGAACACATTTCTAAACCTTTCTTTTAACCACAATGCTGACTAAGATCTCTTTTATGGTACTGTCATGTCAAAACTAAATGGGTTCCTAAAATCTGTTTTTAATCTGCTGCCTCATCTATCCTCTCTGTTGCTTCATTCCAAGATGGTAAATGAAAATAACTGAAAAAAAAAAATTCAGAAATAAAATCCCATCATAGTCTTTCTTACTAAATTAGCTTTAATCTCAGTGCCCATTTTTCAGTGTCTTTTCATGCAAAACTCTCACTGGGTCTTTGGTCATATTAAACAGCTCTGTAGCATATCTGTTTCTGCAATGTTCCGTTTATCGAGGTGAACAGAAACAACAGGGCCATTAAGACAAATAAATTGTGAGTCTTCGCTCATAAAATTACTTCTTAACATTTACAAACCCTTTATTATTCCTTACAAATCTCAATGTTTTGTTTGCTTTTATAACTATTACATCTGCATACTTTTTAAAACAGCACTTTGTGCTTGTTTCTCAGTAGAACATGTAGACAGTATTATTTCTAATATAAATAACCTTGTTTTACAATTTGAACATAGAAAAAGTGAACTAGAGCATGACAAAAGTATTGAGGTGTACTTTGAAATAAATTGATGTATTATTTCAGTATACCTATAGAATAGAAAAGGAAATTCAGTTTTTCAGAAGCCTCAAATCTGTGAGATACAAGACTGGAGTGTTGCTATTGTTGGTTTTCTATGAAAATGTATGGATAAGAGTGTCAGGAGTACACGGCTCTCTAGTTTTAGCTCTAAATAAAGGGTCAGCAAGCCCTCACACACTCTGTAACATGTATGTTTGTTTTATATCTAAGAGCATCTTGGCTGCGCATTTTCTAGATGCCAGCAGCATGGCCCCAAAGCGAAAACTCAATCAATCGATCATATTCTCTGGACATCTGCTTCCTGTAGTTGTACACTTATTGCTCTACTCCGCAGTCTAAACTTTCTCTCAGATAATCTTTCCTGTTATTTGCCTGTTCCTTGCACCAATGATTTTAAGGCTAAAGAGGAAATGATGTTTGGGGTTCTCTTTAAAAACAAGGCCAAAGAGCAAAAGCTTAGAATGTAAATGAATTTAATGCTGAATTTAAGGATCAAAACTTAAGAGTAATTTTAACAAGTATGAAAATCTTAGTACCACAAATACTCATTGGAAATGAATGTGCAAGTGGTGACAGCAAAGTCACACGGAATTCATTCTTCCAAGATGTGCGAATGTTTTTTAAAGATATTTATGTGTCTAAATCTTCAGCTGATCAACAAATGAATTAAATCTTCAATCACAATAAATTTAGCTACTTCAAATTTTTACTGACACTCTCTGATAACAAAAAGCTCATCCAGTTATATTCCCCTCTAAAATATCTTTCCCAGAGGAATTAATGTATTTTTCACCATGGGTAACATTAAATGTATTGTTTTGCACAAATGGAAATTAGTAGAATGATTTCTGTTCCCTGAACACTAACCCTACTCAATTTCACACATTTAATAGTTTTCTCACCTTCTCACCACTGGTATGCAAAGAAAACAGATCCTGTAAACACAACTTAAGCAGCAATGCCGGTACATAAACCAAAATTCATTAGAATTGATTCTAGCTACTAATAAAAGCATGTGATTGTAATCAGATCCGGATGAAAAGTTTAAAGCCAGTAAACCAACCTCTCACATACAAGCATCCTCAAGTTTTATTCTGTTCCATTACCCAGTATAAGAGTATTTCAGTAACAACGAAAGACAAAAAAACCGCACACAACTCACCAACAAATTACAAATTAAGAACTAAGTGATTACAAATTCTTGCATCAGCTATTTTACAATTGCTAATGTATTTTAATAAAGTACACTGAAAAAGCATAGTGACAGCTAATTTTTAAAGCACTAAAAAAAAGAAAAAAAAAGAAAAAAAAAGACAAACTTTGAAAGATAGGGTATTGAACTGCTCCTGGATTACTTTTGCGTATTTTTTTTTTTTTCTGATAAAGGAACATTCATGGATTTTATTCTTTCTGTTTTGTGTTATTTAAATGTTTACATAATAGTCCACAAATTATTTTATTGCTACGGACTACAATCACAATTTGATAGTTAAGGACAGAGAAATAATTTCTTCCTAACTTTGTTAACAAAAAGGCAGTCTTTTTTCCACTAATAGATTCTTAAGAATACTGTGAGGGAAAACACCTTTTTAAAACAGCAACAAAATAAAATCTCATAAGTCATTTTTTATTAATGGAACAGTACATTAACATCCCCTAGGGTTAGCCAGAAGTTGCACACAGCAACACTTCCTTAACTTAGCTGTCACACTTCCTAATTCTCTCCTGTGCTTTTTTTTGGGAGCAGAACTGTCCTAACTTGCTGTCTTTTAGGAGGTGGTGCAACTGAGTCTGCCTTCAATCACTGTCACCAAGACGCAAAGAAACACAACAAGATGAGATTTGTTTTCCTGGGAAAAAAAAACAATCCTAATTCATCATCTCATTGCAGAAATGGGAAACAGGAAACTAATAATCACTGGACACCTCATGCCACCTGATTAAAGTGATTGTCCAGTGCACACACTCATCCCCCTGCAAGCCCCTGAGAATCTGAAGATTACCGGAACAAGTAAAACATGAGTAGTCCTAGGACTTACTAAATTAACTGATATCAGACTATATTAGTCTACAGAGTTGGGCTACATGTGTTTCATAAAAACAGAATTTTGAATGGGAGAAGTATACTGGAAAATACCTCTTCTGCTAATAAACAGAACAGGGGAGTTTTGTTTAGGTCTTTTTTACTTCAAGTTTGCTTTGATCTCCTACAAACATACATTACATCAAAAAAAAAGAAAAATTATAAAAACTAATAGCTTTCTATTTTAGACATCTAGATACACGTTTTGTTTGGGTATTTGTGTTTTGGTTTTTTTTTTCTCTTAGGGACAGCAAATTTTGAGTATAAATATTTATGACTAAGCTACAACCTTTATTAATAGTATGGATAGCATCAACAATGTTGGCACTGCAATACACATTCTTCCTATATACATATGTATTAGCCATTAGCATTTGCAGAAGTTCCTTAAAGGAGAGTGAATTCCATTAGAGGATCTTGTTTTCCTCTAGCTGTGTACCCTTAACTGCCACTACAATGAATGGAAAACACACATGCACACCAAGGAAAGATTAGGTCTTCACAACATATGCAAAACATATGATTCATAGGTTTAGCCACCTCTAGCTAGTAAAAAGGAGCTTTATATTTTTCCTTTAATAAATTAAATTGCATGGCATATAAAAATCTCCAAAACAGTCACACTTTCACCTCACCTTTAAACACATAAAAGTTTAAATAATTTTCTCAACAAGTTTAATTAAGCAATGGCTAAGCCAACATCCTTTTCAGCACTTTGTAGAGTGCAAGTATGATCAGAATGGCAGTTGCACCATAATTGGACTAATCAAAGCTATGTAATGTTAGCACTGTGAATGAAGCAGTGTTGCTCATTAGCTTACCACAAAAGAATTACTGTAAATTCAGCCTACGTGCAGCATCACTTCCTGTGCAAACACAGATAATGCAACAACCTTGAAGCACTGCCAAGTTGGCAGACTGGCAGCACAAATTATGCAAAGAACCAGAAAGCCTTCAGTATATTCAACAGAGCTTAGAGCATAAGAATGATTAAGTGTTGCTGTGTACAACTACAAATCACAGTAATGAATCAGACTAAAAATTCCAATAAGGGACTTAACTGCACCAGCTGGCCTTCTTCAGCGGCATTATAATGTGAAATGATGACATCCTAAATAGTAGCGTTTCCAACTTTCACACAATCTGGCCAAAGCAAACCTTTGTTTTTCTTCCTTTTTCATTTTTTAAGTCTTTTCTTTGAACATCACAAAATGCAGCAGCACCTACAGAAAGCTACAAATCTATACTGTTCCTTCTTCTATGCTTCTTTTCCTTTTTTTCTAATCAAATGAGAGCAAGACTCTATTTGATTCTAATTAAAGAGAACATCTTCATATCAGTTCTAACTGACTTTCTTCCAAAACTGCTTGGACTTACTTAATACAACTATAGATTTGTAAATACAGCTTTGGGGTTCTTTGGGGGTTTTTTGTGTGGTAGCACGTCCAAACTGAAAACCCTCTTCCTTTTAAAGTGGTAGTAAAATACCTCAAATTACAAAGTATGATATTCTTTTTATCAAATGGACCTCTCACATACTTGGACTTGGTCCCTTTTTACGCCTGGAGACATAACGTCAGCCATTCATGAAAACAGAAGAGATTACAGTTTGCTTTCACAGTGGAATTAGTGTTAAAGTTCTGCAGGACTTGAAATTTACTCTGGGTTTTTGTCACATCATCCATAGCAGGAAAAAGGTCAATCCACCTCTTGCTTCAGGGCCCAACACTCATCACTTCAAACACTTCAAAGCTCAGATTGAACATTCTCCTTATGTTATATATAACACTAAGGTGAACACACTTGGGGTAGAACCACTGACAACTGAGCTCATATAAAGAAGTACTTATACACTGTAAAAGAGCAGGAGTGGACTAGTTGAACAACATTTTGAACCAAGTCAGCACTTGGAAATGTTATAAAACTCTAATGCATAAAGGAAGTTGTAATAAGATTAAGTGCTAGCACAAAATCTATCTAACTCTCCACCTACTCTACCTTAGAAAACTAGATTGATTAAGTAATATAATATTTTACTAATATAAGCTTCCACGAGTTTATAATAAAGTAATACTTTAATAGTGAAATTATGGTAACTTGAAGACTGAATCCACAGAGAGAAACATTAGAAAAAAATCTTTGATCCTTCATGTCCTGCTCCAAACGAGATTAGGGGTTGTGAACAATTCCCACTAATCTTAATTTCATTTCACAAAATTCTTAAGAAACAGCAGAGAAAATATTTTACCCAGAGAGGACTCACCACTCTTTCCTTAATTCTTAAAATTGTTAATTCTGTATCTTCAGATCTTACATACTTCTCATCTCCTATCTAGCTTCACATTCCGTAAAGGTCCACTTCTCTGGGAATGTGCCCTTTGTGGAGCTTTAATACAAAATGAGCAATTATGAGCCCTTGTTTCTTCATTACTTGTTCTGACTCTCTATCCATGACTAGTGAATTCCTGTAGTTTTCCAGGCAAATCACAATCTGTAACTGAAATGCTTTTACCAGGATTAAGTTACCTCGCTTACCTTAACCTTTACTTTACAAAATAGGTATTTTTTTTCTTTTTTTAAAGATTTGTTGGTATTATCAGAATCTATTGCTTAGTTAATACTTATTGAGAAGCAGTTACTTTTAAGGAAGATGCAAAAAGATGTGTACCTCGAGGACAAGGCAGTTTTGTTCAACTTAAGAACATCCTTCATACATTATTAAAATGATATAAATACAGGCTGCTATCTTAAAGAAAAAAAAAAACCCACAGTATAATAACAAGATAAAGAAAGGACTATAAATTACTGTAAGGCAGTGTGTAAAGAAAAGGAAAACAAATCATAAATAAAAAGATATGCTACAAAAGGAGTGATCTCCTATTTCTAAATAATTCACTAGAGGTTTCTTATACATTTACATTCCATCTTAACATGCTATGGATGTAATATGGCAGACGCAAGTGCAATCTGTTTCTCTCCTAGCAGGAAACTGTTGTGTTGCTCTGAACATTTTATATAAACCATAAAAATCATAGAAGGACCTATGGGCAGGGGAGATGATGTATAGTGAGAAACTCACAGAAGAGATCTACATTTATCTAGAACAATTGCATATTCCTTTAATGTACTGAATAATTAAATGCATCCAAATATTGACTGACTTGAAGTTGATTGGACACATCATGAGCACATTACTTATGGAAGAAGAAACAGCTTCTTCAGATTCCATTAGGTTAATCACTAGGGTTCTAATATATCAAAGACACTTAAGGTATACACATGTATGTATACTTAAGATATAAATACATACATATATAGTGGGGGGGCAGGAAAGCTGGTCAATGTTCAAGGATTACCTCCTCCAGGCTCACGAGCAATGCATCTCAAAAAAGAGGAAGGCAGGTAAAAATACCAGGAGGCCTGCATGGATGAATGGAGAGCTCCTGGACACGCTTACCTAAGTGTAAGGCAAGAAGAAAGCCTACAGAGAGTCAAGCAAGGAGAGGTACCCTGTAACAAATACAAAGCAACTTTTCATGCAACCAGAGCTCATGTTAGGAAAGCTATAGGACATCTAGAATTGAATCTGGCCAGAGATGTTAAGGGGAACACAAAGAACTTCAGGTACATTAGTGAGAAAAGGAGGACTAGGGAAAAGGGGGGGCCCTTTCAGAAAGGAAATGGAGAGCTGCTGACAAAGGATATGGATAAGGCTGAGGTGCTCAATGACTTCTTTGCCTCAGTCTTCAACAGCAAGGGCTCCAACCACAATGTCCAAGTTCCAGAGGGTAAAAGTAAGGACTGGGAGAAGGAAGATCTGCCCGCTGTAATTGAAGATCATGTTCGTGAACACCTAAGGAATCCGAACGTGCACAAGTCCATGGGGCCTGACGAGATCCACCCATGGGTCCTGAGGGAACTGGCAGATGAAGTTGCCAAACCACTGTCCATCAGATTTTAAAGGTCATGGCAGACTGGTGAAGTTCCTGCTGACTGGAGAAGGGCAAACATAACACCCATCTTCAAGAAGGGAAAAAAGGATGACCCTGGGAACTACAGACCAGTCAGCCTCACCTCTGTGCCTGGCAAGATCATGGACCAGATCCTGCTGAAAGCTCTGCTAAGGCAAATGGAAAACAAAGCAGAGGTGATTGGTGGTAACCAGCATGGCTTCACCAAGGGCAAATCTTCCCTGACAAATTTNCAGACCCCATCTGGAGTACTGTGTGCAGTTCTGGAGCCCCCAGCACAGGAAGGACATTGGAGTGTTGGAGCGAGTTCAGAGGAAGGCCACAAAGATGCTCAGAGGGCTGCAGCAGCTCTCCTATGAGGACAGGCTACAAGAGTTGTGGCTCTTCAGCCTAGAGAAGAGAAGGCTTCGAAGAGACCTTATAATAGCCTTCCAGTATCTGAAGGGGGCCTGCAGGAGGGCTGGGGAGGGACTGTTGACAAGGTCTTGTAATGACAGGATGAGGAGTAATGGGTTTTAACTGGCAGAGAGGAGATTCAAAATAGATGTTAGAAAAGAGTTCTTTACAGTGAGGGTTGCCCAGGGAGGTTGTGGCTGCTCCCTCCCTGGAGTTGTTCAAGGCCAGGCTGGATGAGGCCTTGAGCCACCTGTTCTAGTGGGAGGTGTCCCTGCCTATGGCAGGGGGTTGGAACTGGATAATCTTTGAGGTCCCTTCCAACCTAAACCATTCTATGATTCCATACTTGGAACATTATTTTTGGCCCCAAAGTGGTTTGTAATTTTCTAACACATTTCTAAACATTACTGAGGAAGTCATCATTTCACCAGTTTCTTACAGTAGCAGTTCAATCTTGGAATAGACTGTAATGATTGTGTCTCATTTGTAAATTGCCTCCTGCAGCTGGACAGAAATAAAAGCAAAGAGAAACTTCTGAAGCAGACAGGTACTTCCCTCCCATCACCTTTCTTTCACCTTTAAGCATTTTTTTTTTATTACAAACATGCAGTATCAAAAGAAGAATTGTAGTCTAAATAATCCAGCTGAAATGACAGACGCTATCTCATATTTAGTGTTACATGAAAATTGTGTGCAGGGTAGCAACCTGGTGCCATTTTCTAGAGTCTTGTTCTTCATTGGCAGCTAACCTACTTGCTTAGAAACTCTCCTGTAAGCTGTTGAGTTTAGTACATTAACTTACGATTCCCAGAATCTTTTTCTCAGAGCAAACTAACATGATGTGCCACTTCATATTAGAATTGCATGTTTCAAATCTAAGATTAAATTAACAGACTATTTATCAGGACCTACAAATCTATGACAGCTCATTCCATAACTAACTTTTCATATTTTCTGAGTTTGGTTAGTTGCCCGCATTCCATGGCCACAACAAGTTCCTTTATGTTGTGGTGTCACCATAAATTCTTTGTTCAAAGTGGTAACTACGAATATGTGAAGATTTAAGCATTTATCTTTACCACCTGCTGCGGTGCAGGTACAATGAGCACAGATTCCACTGTAGGGTAAGGAAATACCTATTTCCATCTACAACCCTCCTCCTGTGACATAAAACTTTTAAAATTTCCTTTCTAGTTCTCTCTTGGCTGAACATTCATGTAACTTCTTCCCTTTTCCTCAGGCTCACAGAGGTGCACTCATAGCTCCCAGAGATTCTCGGTACCATGTAATTAATGAAATCTCCTGGAAGTGAAGCGATTGAAAACTAAAACAAGTGCATATACTTTAGTATCCTTCTTCTCACCTTAACATTCACATCACTTTATCACAGCATTTGCAATACTGTATTCCAGTATTCTACAAGTTATATTTGCAACTCAATAAGGTATACTTCAAAGATTATCATTACTGCATGTAGAGACACTTTACATATTTTTTTCCTCCATAAAGCCCATCACTTAATAATAACAATAGAGAAAGCACAAAGGGATGGTAAAACATCATTTAGGCAAAATCAAAAGTTAATGTGAATCTCCAGAATTTCAAAGACTCAATGAAAAATTCTGTTTTACACTAGACTGAATTACTTGTTTATCATGTGTTCTACTGTTGGCAGCTACTCCCTTTCCACAGTTCCAGATGGAACTACTTGGATAAACAGCATTAATATATATCCTGTGCACTTTCAGAGGGGAAAGTATTTCTTTCTTTCACAGGACACAGCTAGGACCACAGAACACAGAATACACCTTCCACCACAACTGAAACCATTAGATGCAAAACCTGCTATTAAAAAAAAAATTAAAAAAAAAAAATCTGGCATCTCTAATCATGACCCCATACTTTCTAAAGCTCTAGTACTCTAAACTACTCTCATGATAAAATGATCTACAACACTTATTTCACCTTTCTGTCAAATATTGTTCGGTCTTTGCAGGGCACTATGCAAGGAAGCTCTTGTATTAGGATGCCGTGGCACTGCAGAAGCATGGTAGAAGAGGAGTTGCCATCTTGGCAATCTCCCAGAAATATGCCTTGTGTGCAGTACCTCGAGACTGAGGGGAAAGCATCACTTCTGGTGCCATGGAAACTGACAAAAGAGTAAAACAATGTATTCGTCTGACCCACAAAACCATGTAAAAGGCAGTGGGATACAGTGGGTTTGAAATCACACAAAGACAAGCAACACTGCAGCCAGAGCACAGTGCTGAGATCCTAAAACTAATCCAAATTTTAATACTTCTGAAAGCACGGGTAGAATCATTATGTCCCAGTAGAGTGAACTATTGTGGTATTTAATCCTGTCAGTATCCTGTTATCACATCACTAACAACCTTGAGATGGCCAGGATACCCACTGATCACATGCTTCATTGTGTGGGTACTGAGTAATCTATACAGGGCTCAGTAACTCATAGAGGGCTACAATAATTTGGAAATTTTAACATACAGGTAACACTTAGGACAGCATGGACTGAATAACAGAATGTCCATCCTTAAGCCTTTTTCCTGCAAGTCAGTTTCTAACAAAATACGAAATTAGTAATGTGATTTCTCCTTTGAAACAATCATCAGCCTTCGCTGATTAACAACCTCCATCTATGCTATTACCTCAAAAAGTGACCAAGTTTATACAGAGAAATTTATGAACAAGGTAATAGGGCTACTTGGAAGTGTTGCTTCTAATAACAGAGAATTTAAATAAATCCAGTAATTTCAACTGGATGACACGACAGGATAATCTATTCAGCTATAACAATTTCATGCTTCTTTTCCTGGGGTACTCTAGAAGTATCCATAAATGGTTTATTTATCTCAGAGGCACATAGACTCTCCTCTTCCCTGACTGTCTCTTGAAGATAGTCTTTGCCACTTTATCAGTTCACATGCTTATAAATGTTTTTCCTATGCAAGTTTCATGTGAATCATCTAGGGATCTATACAGCAAATATGACCAATTGGAAATCTATTGGAAAGTTCTTTATGAAGAGTTCCCAGTTCTGAACCTTTTTTTTCCAGAAGACATCTCCAACTGTCTTTTATTTAAAAAACATCCCCAAACCAACTAACCAAACAAACAGAAAAACAAGCAAGCAAAAAACCCAACTGAATAAACAAAAGAAACCCACCAACCCCAAACAAATAACAAACAAAAAACCCAAACAAATAAAACCAAACAAAAAATTAAATTAACACTAACCAAACAACAACAAAATAAAAACAAACAATAAGGTAACAACGAAAAAGGATAATTCAAATTATCCATTCTTTCAGGAACACAACATGCAGACAAAGTGGAAAGGGAAAATCACTAGAATAAAACTTTGTACAGTTTTATTCCTGACAGACTGAGTACAGATAACTGATATATTAGAAATGGATACAGGTAGATAATATGACAGTTGATAATACAACCTCTCTCATCTAATTTTTAACAAGAGCTAAAAAGAAGAGTCTTTTGGGAAATTGGAAAAACAGATGGCTCAGTGGCAAAAAAATCAATTCACGAACTGTAGATATCAGTAAAGGAATAAAATCTTGGGCTAAAGAAATGAAGAGTGGTAAAAAGACCAGCTGACATGACTGTGAATAGGCTTTTCATACCTTTATCTCACCATACTAAAAGAAAGGTCACAGACTGCATGAAGGTAACCTCTTTTAGAAAGAAAGCACAAGGAAATTGATTTCTCCTTTAATCTTGTAATCTGAGGGAAGATTGGGAAATCCCTGTCCTGCTCAAGATAGGTAAGTAGATAATTGCTTCATCTAGTTTTCAAGGTTTGCAGAACTTGTTATAATCACCAAGCTGCTGCCATTTCAAAGTTTTCCATTATGAGACGGATTGTATTGTATTCACATAAGCTTTCTCTCTTAAAATACTACCCTTCTCAAAGAGTGCCAGAGACTGTAGGAGGATTAATACAAGTATGAAGGCAGGTATCAGTATGTTTTTGAATTCAACCACAATACAGAGCTTCATCTAGCTTAGAAAGTTTTCAGTCCTTACCTGCAGCACGTATGCGTAACTTGGCGATGTCATTTCTTCCACTGTTTCCACCAATATGTGTAGTACCTCTTAGAAATCTCAAATGATTGTGTTGTCTTGTCACAGATGACACTGACATATCCCCCTGACACTTCCTGTACAGTTGAAATTAGACTACCTAGCTTTGTCTGATAATAATTTCTGCACCTCATATAATACCTTATCAAACCAAAATATACAGCTTTACACTGAGATTGTTCAATATAAACAGTTTAGCTCTACAAATAATGTAGAGGGGTTTTGTTAATTAACTACAGCTGCAGATCAAGAATAGCATACTTTTTTTTAAACTATGTACTATCTTGCTTCTTTATAAAGCTATGGATGGGTGCATTTAGCATAACTAGACACTTGGAAAAATACTGTTTATACAATTTATAAAACTGTACTGATTCTCTAAAAAGCTTGACAAAAGTCACAGAAGTACATTAATATTTTGCCACTCTAAGACCTACACAAATAAAGCATCTGGAGCTACTCTCCCCAAAAATGTAAAACTGTAAATCATCTAAAGTTGTACTCCAGAATAACTTTATCATATATTTGTTCCTTATATTTAGCTAGTCCAGAGTGCAAATAGAATTGGAATGCGTAGAAGAGGGGAAAGGGGGAAAAAAAAAAAAAAAAAAAAAAGAAAAAATAACCCCAAACATCATTGTCACATTTTAAGAGGTACAGTTTTGGATTCTCTGCCTTCATATAAAAAGTGATGAAGTCAAAGTACTGTACAGCAGCAGGACACTCGTAATTGTTATATTCATTTGGTATCAGCCTGGTAGATATCTCCTTACACGTATTTTTACCAGCAACTTGAGATATTTAAAATATGTACATCCTCTAGTTTACCAGCCTATCAAAAAAACACAAGTATTAAATACTCTAAATCAAATCATGCATACATAATTACTTCTCGACTCCACTACTGCTTTGCTTATATTTTGCTAAGTAATTCAATTAGTGATAGTGTATTTATGGTTTACAGTAACTCATGAACACTATAAAAAAAGTCTTTAGGATTACTTTTAAATTATTTACCTGTGTGTAAGCCTTCGGTGACTAATGCAAACAGCAGTTTGTTGATCCTGTGCAACACAGACCTTATGGCGACTACATTTCATCTTTAAACATGGATCTTTAGCCGGATCTAAAGCTAAAAATAATTTTAGAAAATTGTTAACAATTATCTAGAAACAAGCAATTAAGTAAGAAACACAGCATACAAAATCCACCAAATACATGGAGGGGGGCTGGCCTGATGCATTATAGCATGCCAGACTGAAAGATACTGATTTTACCAGGAGAAAATGAAGCACACTCAATGGTAGTGGTAATGCAAAATGAACTGGTGAGAAACTTCTTACCAAGAAAAACAAAACATAGATAGTCTGCATATACTCCTACAACATCATTGGGTTTTATTTCTGTAAACACTAAGTACCTAATCCAGCACTCTCCTGGTCAATGCTTGTAACAAAGGCAATAAAACAGTGCTGGTTTTTACTGTAGCTGAAAAGGTTGTTTTTTTTTTTTTGTATTGGAATTTGCTCACAAGTTTTGGAAAATTGCATAGCTATTATCTCATTCAGAACAACAAAGTCCCAGAGAAGTCAATTTTGAGGTGGATTCTGTTCCCTACAGTTCTCTGTTTCAGTTATATAATTTCTAAACAGAATTAGGTTTGTGAATTTTGTAGCTTAGAAGTCACCATATTTCTCAAATCATAATACAGCCATAAAGCAAAAAATAATGAAAAAGAAGTCAGAAAGGCAAGTGATATCTGACGAGGAGCTTGGAATTCAGATGCTGGCTGCCACATCTCCCACAAAATGCAAGATCTCTTTTAAAATTGTAAGCCAGGATGCTAATAAAAATACTTTCACTCAATCCATTTCTTTTCATTCCTACTACGACCAAGAGAAGATGAAGAGCATCCATCTGCTAAAATCTGTTATTGCTTAGCTAAGAAAGTACTCACAATCACGTCCTTTGAACAACTGCCAGTTACTCACTGTAATCCCCAAATACTGTTATTTCTACCTTCAAAGTAGTTTCCTGTTCCTGACTAGTAAGTTACAATTGCATTCTTCTGATTCAACATAAAGTGGTAAACGGTAACATTGAATTTCCCCTCCCTGGAGGTGTTCAAGGCCAGGCTAGATGACACCTTGAGCAACCTGGTCTAGTGAAAGGTGTCCCTGCCCATGGCAGAGAGATTGGAACTAGATGATCCTCAAGGTCCCTTCCAATCTAACCCACTCTGTTCTATGAATTTACCGAGAAATTTTAACTCAGATGATACTTAATTAGAAGTATACCAAAACACTCGGGTCAATGATTTGTATGACACTCTACTTCAATATAAATTCTACCCACAGTATTCGAAGTCTCTTATTTCTGCTTTCTGGATTCTCTTTTTGCAGCTGGACTTCTAGATGTTAATCCATACTCTTCTTTGAGCTACACTTTAAATTACAAACACTAATTTCTGGTTGTAACATCAGAAGATCCAAATAATTTGTGTGTTACTTACTATTAAATTTGAATGGTCTGTTTCTTGAGTAATCATGCTACATGACAATACAGTAAGGTTTATCTCAGCTTACACTCTCAAGAAACAATTCTCCCTTCTTTGATCTCCATGGTGTCTTTCAGGTAGATCTATAGGCATCACTTAAGTTTAGTAACACTCAAAGAAAAAAAAAAGACCCCAAATAACTGAAGTCTATCTTTAAAGAGAGACAATACTAAAAATTCTTAACAACATCATCAAGCAAAAAACTCGCACAATTATGGGCAGCTAGAATTCATTTTTTCTATGTTCATCTTGACGTTAGGATATTACTGTCCAGTCTTTTTTAGCACAGAAATTATTTCCCTGCACATTTGCTTATAAATGATACATTTGCATATGTATTTTCTGAAAGGAAAGTTTTATTTCTTCAGTTCTACATGATCAAAAGTAAATTTTTTAACCACACCCCTATTTTAGCTGACAGAAGATATTAACATATAGCTGACTAATCATGAACTCAGGAAACAAGAACCAGGCTAATCATTAGTTGCAGGTTTAACACACAACTTTGTGTCGCTAAGTACGATTAAATATGATTAAAGTCTAAGCAGTGACTTTCTCAGTTTTGTTTCCCTCTGTCCAAAAATTTATAAATCATATAACAAATAAAGTAGAAAGGTGATGGAATTATTAATGCAATAACAACTCAATGCAGATGGAAAAGAAATATTTTAATCACAGTATAAGACATATGCATTCCCTTTCCAGATATGTCTGCAGCAAACCAGTCAACCAGTCAACCAGAATAAGTCTGACTACAACAACTATAAAGAAGTGGGATGCAAATGCATATAAAAATGGCCAAACCAAGATAACAGAGTTGAAACCACAATTAATGAAAGTATATTCAGTATTCTCGCCCAATATACTTTATATTTTAAAAATACTTTCTCTGCTTTAAGTCAGGAAGAATGTGATGTCAGCCCCTAGTAAGAATTAATAGATAATCAATTAATATATTGGTCCAAATACCTCTTCCCAGAATGTTCCTTGATGGAGATGCTAAGGTAGTAATACTGGAATATGACATTGACATATCTTCAATAATTGTTTTTTTTCAAAACTGAACTGGTTCATGGAATAAAAGCACATGAGGAAGAGAAATCTGGAATCTCATTAAGGATGTTGAGTTCAGTACTAAATAGAAAATGTGTTTTTAGAAGGGTTCGGCGATTCTGTGAATGAAGGTGACCATGTAACTTTCCACTGACATTTTTTTTCTCAAGTTCTTGGAACACTGAAGGTATTTTTGACAATTTCATCGCAAGTGGCAAAAAGATTTGTTAAGGCTTGTTAAACGTTTCATGTGGAATATAATGTAACAACTGAGAGATGGTACTACTGCATTTTGCTCTTATTATGAGATAAAGATGGGTATCAAACTAAGGATGATGTCTTGTTTATTGCCAGAATCAGAATGACTTGACCCTAGAAAAGAATGCTGGGGCAAGAGTTAAAGATTCCATAAAAAAAAAAAAAAAACACACAAAAAAAAACCCCCAAACCAACCCTCTCCACCCTCCTCCCCAAAAAAACCAAAAAAAAACCCAAACCCACAACCAAAAAAACCCCCAAACACACAAACAAAAACCTCACAAACCAAACCAAAATACCCCCCAAGACACTGCACACACATGCACACCCCACACACCTCCAAGAACCCTACACATGCAAGTAAATGAAAACATGTAAGGTTTTTAAACAGAGAATTAAATAAGTGGAACTCCAAAAGACCTAACCAGAGAGTTCTGGGTTTCAGCAGCCTTATTTATATATCCTTTTCCTTCACTGTTGTGAAGAAAGAGACTGTATGAATTGCATTGAGTAGTGGCACACCATTAAGTTCCTTATGCATTTAAACATACTTTTTCTACAAAAGATAGAACAGATTGTTTAACATTCTGTGTCAAAAATACATTTCTACGCAGAATCCATACACAACTCATCTTTTAAATGACAGACAGTGATACATGTTCATTGGCAAGTACCTAATGCTAGAAAATAGTTGCACAAGACAACAGCGTATCTGCAAGGCAATCCCATCCTGGCTCTAAGTTGGTATCAGACTCAGTTGTGCTCTGTCCATTTTTCTCCTCTAAGAAGTTTTGTTGAAGAAAATCCAACAACTTACAAAAAGGAAAGGTTTGCTCATAACTGTGGCTAAATGACAACATGATTCTGTGCATACACAGATTGTTTCAATAAGAGAAGTTTAGGCTGACTGTCTCTTTCTTTTGGGGGTGTTTTATAAACCAAACTGAAGTATTGAACTTGTATGTATGCATACACCTCTATATTTAAGACATAAGACTCTGTCTTAGCAGCTCTGTCCATCTGAAATGAGGAATTTTAAGGAACTTTTGATAGTATCTCTACCAATTGGACATTGAACAATGTATCAATTAAGTTCAACTTATCAGAGGTAAGACAGAGCAAGACTGGGCTTTCCTACCACTTGGACTGGAAGCTAGGAGACACAATCAGTTCTAGACTATATCCAAATCTTACAGTACCAATGTAACCATCCCATATTTGCTGACTCAGTAGTTACCACTCTTGATCACCCTATATGTAGCATACATTCATTATACAACAAGAATTACTGCGGGACTGTGCTAATACACGGGCTCCTACATAAGCAAAGGGAGTAAGTCAGCAGAGCTGTGGGTGCCAAAATCACAAGACCATCTTGAGTTTCAAAGGCACGTTCAACATGCACAGTCTTGCCATTGACATGAACTCAACATTATCATTCAGGCACCCGCTGCACTTGTACTCTGGCAGCTGGGAGCATCCTATGCTTTCACAGTATAAGCAAGGTTGTAAGAGACCTCAAAGATCATCAAGTCCAAGCCATTACCACAGACCTCGAGACTAGACCATGGCACCAAGTGCCACGTCAAACGTGCCTTGAACACCTCCAGGGACAGTGACTCCACCACCACTGTTGGAATGTTACAAAGTTAACTACCTGAAGGGTCCATGTGTGCTTGGATTAACAATGTAGCTTAGAAAACCAGAGGATAAAATGCAGAAAGAAATGTCACTAGAAATTAAAATGCAGTACAAGTTTTTCACATTTTTGTTGCAATATCACATGCAGCAGATAACTTTATATAATTAAATACACTGGATCTAAATTTTACTAATCTACTTTGCACAATCTCCCATTTTTAAATTTTAACTTGTTTTTAGAAAAATAGCAGACAAAGATTGCATTAGTGATTTTCTCCACTTTGAAAGGACTAAAAAAATTTAGATATTTATGAAAAAGCATGGAAATGGCTTGCCTGGTTGTTTTTGGGTTTTTTTTTTAACTTGGTTTACTTCATGTTTGGAACAGACAAATCAACAATTTTCACAATAAATGAAGGCTGAATCACAAGAAAAACATTTTCAAAACCTAATCTTAAGTTTTTCATGCTGGGAAAGAACTCAATTCATCTTACCATTGTGATATATCTGACTATATTCAGACTCTACATGAAGTCATCCTAAATACCTTAAACTACCAAGAAAACATACAAAATTACTCCTGGAAAATAACACTGACTTTATCTAACCATAAAGCTTCGTTAACTCAGGGAATAAGTCTTTAATTCTTCGCAGTTTATTCTATCAAACCCTAATATAACAATCTGGGGTAAAGAATGTGCAAGAGTGTGCAGACTTGAACCAACAACACCAGACAATCTTTTCCATTTCTGCAGCTATGAAATAGTACAACAGTCATATTGAAAATATCACAAGTGCCAAAATCCACTGTGGAGTCACTTATGTGGAGTCACTTATGAGGAGTTATTTCTTCGGCATGAAACAGACATCATTCCGAGTTTTTACTACTTCCCATCTACTGAAATACCTAATTATGAAGGCTAAAAATGAAAATGTGGCCTGCACAGTACAATTACATGGTCATTAAAAATAGGTGATGGTTTCCGCTATGGCAAGGAAACCCTTTAATTAATTAATATATTCAATTTTTGCCAGAAATTATCTCTTAATTAGTGCTATAATGTATCAGCTAACTTCCTAGAAGGTCTGATACAATCAGCTTCTAAAGATTTTAAAGACTGATTAACATGATAATATTTATCTCTATTTCAAAGAATCACCAAATGGCTGGGGGTTGGAAGGGACTTCTGAAGATGATCTAGTCCAATGTCTCTGCTAGAGCAGGATCACCTAGAGTAAATCACAGAGGAACATATGCAGGCCGGTTCTGAATGCTTTCAGAGGAGCCTTCACAACCACTCTGGGCATCCTGTTCCAGTACTCTGCCACCCTTAAACTGAAGAATTTTTTCCTATGTTCACATGGAATCTCTTGTGTTCCAGTTTGTATTCATTGTCACTTGTCCTATCAATGGATGCTACTGTCAAGAGTCCATCCTCCTGACACTCACCCTCATAATATTCAGAAAAGTGTTTTGCCTCTGGGTTGTTCACCTACATGCGTACTTTACATTTGTCCATATATATGCCTCAAATAATACCATGTCTCATTAAATTTCAACAAGTAGAAAAATATCATTGCCACAAAAAATACTACAAAAAGATAAAATAGTTTGTGATATCCATAATTCCTACAAGAATTTATACTGCAAACAAAAAAAATAATCTTCTCTCTTTTGAAAAATTACGGAGTGGAATCTGGATCACTTGGTTATTTTCACAGATAGATACATGTTTGTTATTCTCACATGCTAAGAAAGCAATTAAGACTTAAAATTTTATTCAATTATGAGTAATGGATCTATTTATAATTCAAATTTGGAAAAGCATTTCAGCAAAGTTTCTGATCATCTCTCCTGTAAGTCAATTTTTACAGCTAGTGCTCCCAGAATTAGCCAGAACATATTTTTTATTTGGAATATACTAAGAAATCAAGATTAGCTAGACATCACACAGGAATCCTCTCCACAGGAGTTCTGTGGCAGAAACCACAGTAAATTATCATGATTTCACAATCTGCTGAGTGCATTCTGACTTAGTCCTAATTTTCCATTGCTAGTAAAATGAAAGTGGCGGGGGGGAGGTCAGGGACAAAGTTTATATATATAAATTCTGTTTCTCTCTTTCAAAGATTGTGATTCATTTCTGATAAGCAAAACAAAACCTAGGTAGGTATTTTGCTTTACTATGCTTACCAAGACTAAAGGTATTTTTGGAGTATCTCATGAGTGGTTTAATTTCTTTGAGTTAAAAAGCAGGTCTGACTTCTTTGTCTACAAACTTTTCACATTTGACAATGAGTGAAGAAAAATCTAAATTATCTAAATATTTTAATTAAAATATTAAGTTAGCACAAATGTCTAAGTCACAGCCCAATGAGACACCTAGAATGGAATCACACTGCCTGTTCTGAAAAACCACACTATTCCTGAAGACCATCAGTGTCTCTACTTCTTTTTCAAAACCAATTTTTAAAAACTGAGATTACCTACATGCTAAAAAAGAAACTTTCACTGAGAAATGTGTTTGGTCTAGAGAGATGAGCAGGTGAGCAGAATCCCATCACCATAATTTCCAGAAACAGCAGGGAGGAGAGCAAGGCAGAGCATATAAACATGCGCATGACTGCTAACATGGAATTTGGCTAAATGTTCAAATACAGTTAACAGTGATAATCTTTTTTTTTTTTTTTCCTAAATTGTGTAGTGATCAGCATCCAAATTTTGCATCCATGAATATAGGCTCTCCTCAGGCACAGATAGTTTGAATCCACTGCTGTGGATCCACAGCAAAATACACCTGTCTTACTATGTAGCATACCTACTGAGAATAAACATCTTTTAACATCAAAAAGAATCATTGTGCAGCTAGCAATCTGAGATTCGTGAATAAAAATGAGGTAATAAACAAGAAGTAGCCTACCTCAGTAACCTGGTGAAGATGTTCTGAAAAAGATGAATCTCAAACTTTTGTTTCTTCTTCCAGGAACTGTATCTGCCATTTAAGAACCCCTACATAACACGAAAAGCAGAATGGGTAGCTACAATTGGCACCTTCACAAGAGCAATCTTCTTGCATATTTGTTCTATCTGGTCACATAAACCTCCAGCTTCAGTGAGAAGGATAGACAAAAATTTTGTAGGTGGCCAAGCAAGCATTTAGGAGTTTAGATTCAAATCTCTGAAAGTTGCAGGCTGTTTAGAAGTCTCGTTTCTAACTTGTGAGCAAATGCTTCAACAGTTAAGGTGGCTGCATGCATGGGGACACCTTCCAAGAAATATCTACTCTTGTGAGTGCTCAAAAGTTCCACACCACTGAATAAGGGACAATTGTGTAAAGCTTCTTATCAAACTTCTATCACGTGTCACTGGCCCTAGCATTTTATATTACTAAGTTCTGGAATATTAACACTGAGTGTTAAGTTGCCCTGCAATGGCTGCTGTTTTGCTAGATACATTCAAAGAAACATCTAATATTAAGTTAGAACCATCTAATAAATAAAGTACTACATATTTCCCTTTCATTTGTTGTTGCAATTATAGTTTTTTTGGTTTTTTGTTTGTTTTTTTTTAATTTACATTAAAAGGTATTTATATTGATTCATAACATGGTACCTGCTATTTAATTAGGTTTAATTATTGCTAAAAAAAAAAAAAAAAAAAAAAAANAAAAAAAAAAAAAAAAAAAAAGCAGCTGTCAGTCTCTATTCCTCCTCTGGAACAAATCCAGTGAAGTTTGATTTTTTTCATATTTTCAAAGTACTTCACTTATTCTTTCTCCACTCCTCTTAATAATTTTCATCGTGCCATACACTTTAAGACACTTGTGTAGAAGTGTAAACCTTATTTGTATGTCTTAATCCATCTGTCTATTCTAACTCCCAGAAGAGCAATATGCATTTTTGTCCTGAAGAAAGGAAGCTGCATAGCCTCTAGCTTCTTTCCTGCTATAGTCTCCAGCAGAGAAATTTTACTCTTAGGCATCTCAACACTATGATATGAGGGGTAAGCAAGTTTTTTCAAGTGGGTAGATTCTAGAATGAAGCAGTAGGACAGGTAACTTATACCATAACAATATATCGCTAGATTCATGTTTACATGAAACACTTCTGGTCTCCAGAGTAAGAGATCCTGTAGTTTGGAAATATAGACAGAATTAAAAGTGTTCTGCAGTTAATGGCTTGTAGTAAAGAAATCTACAATTTCAGCCACTTTTGAGTATGCATCTATCTCCTTACTCATAGCTATCAACACCTGGCACAGCACAGAAAAGGAAGAAGTTGTTTATTGCGGGTTGGTTGGCAGTATGGTGTGGAGAGTAGCTGGGAAGGAAGGCTGGAGATAGGAAGTCAAGTGAGTTGACTTCAGAGTGGCAGAGCACGCAGTAGCTCAGACAAGATGTTCCACAGCCAAACCTGGCCTTTCTCTCCAAAAGGCATCTTGAATCCATATACCAATTTGACAGCTTAGACATTGTATTCTGGATTAGCAGACAAATACAGAAACATGTCTAATGACTACAAGTGAGCATTTTACTAACAACTCGGGTTTACTGCTATCCCAACTATACTTTTTAAAAGTGTCAATATTAATCTTTCCTGTGAACAATATATCTTTTGCAATTTTGGCTAACTCCTGTTTGGAATTTTTAATGTTGTACCTACCATCTCACAGCACATATTTCAATACATGTGGCAATCCCTTTGTTTTCATCTACAAACACATTTTTATGAATGACATGCTAGTTTAAAACCTGTGACTTGGACTAGACTTAGAAGGAGAATGTATCTTCTAAAATGAGACCTAGCAAAATAAAAAAAGCAAAGCCTGAATATATCTAATTGCATATTATGCAGCATATAAAAGCAAAGTAAATGGTCTAAAAGGATATGCTTCCTTTCTTTTCTACTCTTAAAGCACTTACAAGTATTCTCTCTGGATAAAATAGTAAAATCATAAAAATGTGACAGTCTGCCCTTTAGTCCATCTCACTGATTCTGAAATCTATAATATTCAAGATGCAAATAATAAAATTATGGGGGTTTTACTATTGGCCATGCAGATTCTAATATGAGAGGTCAAGTGGTTTCTTAAAGTTTCACAGATGATAAATAACATCACAATTTTCATAAGAAGTTCAGGCACAATCCTGAAATCCTATTGTTCTCTCGCAATCCTGTCAAAACGCAAGAACAACGCAGGGATTACTAACAGGAATGCAAATGTGATACTGTAACTCATTTGTCTTGGAATGTATGTACTTTACACACTGTAAATTAAACATTAGTAAAGAGTTATGTATATGCCAACTAGAGGTAAAAAGAATTACGGAAATGGACAAGGAGTATCTTAGTTAAGAAAACAACTTAAATAAGAACATAAGTTTTTAAATATGAAGCTAAATAAAAATAGGTCCCAAAGGCAACTTTTAACATTTAAAATGCGCTTTATAAACTATCATTGTTTTACTCAAGTTCAAGGAAAATTACACACAGCCTCTTTTCGTCTTTATATTATCTGTTTGTTTGGCTGTTTCCCCTCCCTAATAAACAGTCATGAGTGGTATCTCTAATAGCTATTTTACAAGCTTTCTTATTAAGTTCTTGTGGCAAACATCATCAGTCCACTAAGTGAGTCTGTAAAGAAGTAGCAGCAGCCCTAGTATACATCAAAACATTTTCAGGCATATACAGTCCTTAGGGACTGATGGCACCCACGATTCTAGACAGTTACCTGAGACATCCCATCACAGTAGATACAAATACTTTACAAATTAAGACGTCTGCAGGACTAAACTTTAGCAAGTTTGTGAAATGCAATATTCCCAACATAGTCTTTGCTCAGCATGCTCCCAGGTGAAGGTCTGGTTCTCTAATTCTAGCCAGTCACTGCAGCCCTATGCCACATTTCCACTTTCCTGACAACTATCTGTGGGTTTGAATGGCCACCTGGATCCATGATCCAGACAGTTTAGGAACAAATAAACAAACAAATAAAAAGAACTTTTAAATTTATCTTAGGACAACTCCAGACTTGGTGACCCTAAAGGTCTCACATGGGCATGAGGCGAGGCTGCCACAGTAGCAGGAAAAAAGGGCTTTATCTGCTACCAAATGCAAGTAAAACAATGGTCTGGATTTAGTCTCACTAAAAACTCTTTGTATAGACTACTTTAATATATTTTAGAATCCATTGAATGATTCTATATAAATAAATAGAGAAAAAAATTCGGTTTCTATAAAAGTAGATGCTTACTACTCAGTGTCCCTGAATTAGAAGCTTAGATAGCGAACTGTGTAAGACATAGCACTTAAGTGATGTTACCATAGCAGAGAAATTTATAAATAGGAAATAAAAAAAATAAAAGCACAGCATCAGGTAATGTAGAAAAAGCACCATTAAAGCATTCCTCAGACAGCAATGAAAGATCACTTCAGGGAAGAGCTGGCTGAAAATAATAAAAAAAACTACAAGAATCTCTTCAACATAGGATTTGCTGTTTTTCTCAGTGAACAGGATTCCTAAGCGTATCTGAAGCTGGAAACTGTTCAGACTGACATGTCAGCTCAGAGTCTTTGTAGGACATTGAATTAAAAAAAAAAACAGAACTGAAAAGACATTAAAAATAATTAATGTTGATTTACTATTAAGACTAAACTACATTTAAAGTAACATTTTAATTTCAAAATACTGTGATTTATTGGGAAAGTGATATTATAGCAAGTTTAAAAAACATCAGTAGTTTTGCTATAAAAGCTAGATCATATCAAATGTAGCAAAGTTAAATGTACATGACAGTACACTCTCAGTCTTCAACCAATGGATCTTCACTAAACTCCCTTAAGGCCTCCCAAAGCTTGCAAATGAGTTAATGAAAGATTCTATTGAATATGACTCTAAATGGTTTCAGTTCACAGTACAGAAATGGATTCACAAATTATATAGATGTGTTTTCATGTATTTGCATATCCTCAGTTATCCAAATTATTACTGAACTAGGTAGATGAAAAATAGTTAAAAAGACAAAGACTCAACTAAGAATTGTTTGAAATTGTTTAAAAATCTATTTCTGTTGTAAAATGCTATCTACAATATTTCTGCTATTAAACAGGTATTTAGTACAACCTGATACCATAACAGCAAAAAATAATTCAGTGGAGTGGTCTGCAAGAAATGTTATAAATATATCTACAAACCAACTATACACCTTCAGGGTGTTCACTCTCCATGGAAATGTCATTTCATATTTTTCCATTACATGAAAATACTGCAGTGTTCCTCTAAGGTATTCCAATTGAGCAAAACAAAACATCGTTTCCACTTTAAAATACTACACCAGTGTCTTTGTGTACAGAACTTTATTCAAGAGCTGCATCCTCCAAGCTTTTCTACCATGTGTAGTCCAAAATAAAAGTTACCAAAAGAATCCTGTATATCTCTACTTGATGTAAAAGCGATATATGAAGTGGAACATGTTAGGAACTATTCTTGTTGGGTTTTTGGGGTTTTTGTTTGTTTGTTTGTTTTTTTCAGTTTGAGCAAACATTGATAAATCATACATTAAACCAAACAAAATATTCAACTTGGAATAATTCAAAACACAGAACATCTTAAACGCTTGTTTCTAAAACCACTGAAAGGACAAGAGGTAATTAACAGAACAGTCAGATTTATTCCAACAATAACACCTGTTTCACATGATTATTTATTAAGAACTTACATTGTTATATTTATTGAAATATATAAATACGTATGTGTGCATATATCCATCATATATAGTGAAAACATTGATAAAAATATGGGTTTATGTGTCCATAAGCAAACAAGAGTTCAGTGGCAACAACCACACTTTGGACAAATGTCAGATCTTGCTCTAAGGGATAGCATTGGTGGATTGCAATGCAAGCTATAACACTGTTCCATCTTTCAAAATAACAGCCCAGGAGTAAATATCACATACATATCATAGTAAGGGCTAACTTTCTGGAATACTTGGAACTATATTTCCATATAATCACTCTCCAACCACTAGTACCAATGGAATTACATAGATATGCCTAATTGAGCAATTTTTACATATTTGATCATACAAATATAAAAATGCCTTTTAGACACTTATTTTATCACCATATGCACAACTATTGATTCCTTGAACCACAGACTTTGAAAATATTAGCAGTAAGATTCAAATGAATTATGCATTTTGAAAAAAAAAAATATCCATCTACAGTAAATCTATCAAAATGTTGGAAAAGGCTTTAACAACCATACAAATCCTAGGAAAATAACAGCTATGTGTAGATCCGAAAGATATACCTATATGGCAAGTGCTGCTTCCTCAAAAACTATTGCCTGCAAATCAATCATAGAATGGTAAGGTTGGAAGGAACCTTAACGATCACCNATATATAGATACTGACTAAAAATAATTTCGAAAAGGTCTCCATATTTGGCATCCATTCCTGATTTCAAGTAGAATATGCATACATTAAATATTTAGTGTAAATAATAAGAACTCATTTGTCTGATTACTACTGATATCAATAAGAAATTACATGTTGTAAGGAGCAGTCTGAAGAGCATTATCTGGCTCATCACTGTTATCAGGAATCAGGACTCCCTTATCTAAAGTATTTGATTGAAAGTCAGGCTAACATCTTAGCAAGAGTGTTGCAGTGGCCTATCCCATAAGGAGTCACTGATTAAGTTGCTGGTCAGGCGTAATGGAATATGGTACAGGAATAAGCTAGGCCTCCATGGGAAGAGAACTTGCCACCTATGATGCACAGTTCCACTGTCTAAGCCCATCGACTCAAAACAAAGAATGGAACTGCTGTCCTAAGTCTGATGTCCCTGGCATTCCTAAGGAAACCATCAACCTGAGTGAATTTTGCTCATTATAATGTTATTATAATTCCAAAACACACCTCCTGGCCACAGGCTATCTGCCTCCAAGGCAGGCTATATCTTGGGCACACCTCGGTCACTCCTCCTTGAGCATGAATGGAATCACGTACTTGGAGTCACGAGGGGAGAGGGAGGTGAGTTTGGTCATTGACAGGTGTGAAGTTGAATATAAAAGATGTCTCCCTAGCAACAAGTTTAGTTTTTCAACAAGAGCGCTCCTTTTCAACAACAACAAGAAGCCTTACAACAAGAAGAAAGGCAGCTACAATAACAGAAGGACCAGCAGGACTGGACCCTGGTACCGGAGAGATGTCTTTGAAAACCTTGCATTGTTGGTAGCTATAGACCTCTTTCCCTTTTCCCTCTTCATTTTACTTTTCCTCTTTCTCCTCTCACTCTTGTCTACCTTTTATGGCCAAACAATAAAATTTTACTGTTGACTGAAGTAAACCCCCTGGGTGTGGTTACCTTTGTTTTGCACTTTGAGATCACACTAATGAGCCATCACGAGTCCACTGTTTGGACTGTGACACATGTACCAAGTACCAACACTGCAGCCTAAAAGATGAAAAGGAGTAACAAAGATTTAAATGACAACTAAAACTTGAATACACAGACATAAAGCTAAATAATCCGCCACCACCTCTGTGACATGTAACCAGCAGGAGTTTATGCATTTTAGTCTTCACTTTTTGTTCATACATAGATATTCAGAAGCTTTAAAATCTATTTGTAATGTAGAGTTGCTATCAATTAAATCAGCAAAGAAAAAAAAGTACTTCTAATCAAAGCACTAGTAATTCCTATAATCTATTCTTTTCATAGGAAACAGAAAAAAATATCCCCTCTAGTAGACCAGGACTTCAGAACTTTGAACATCAAAGATTGCTTATTTACTCCATACTTGAACAGATTTAGGTAAGTTTCTGAAAAGCTAAATATTGATAAAATGAAGAAAACAAGAATTAATTAAAATTCTTTGACATTAATTACGGATGATAAATATTTCTGTCCTGAAAGAAGTTGCTACTGCTCCCGTTTAAACATCATCTTCACTGAACACTCTTACTACTAGTTCACCTCTATATTTGAAAGACTTTTACTTTACCTAAGAGATTCACGTTTTTGTTTTGAATAACTTTTTTTGTTTTAAAATTAAATGATCTTATTCAATAGAATAGCTGCTGCACAAACTGGAACAGCAATAACAGGAGCAAGCCCTCATAGAGATCCTCTAACACAGATTGCTAGGTTTGCAACAAGCCCCAACAGATCACAGGACTGCACAGTCATTTTTATGTCCCCATTTGTTGTTTGAGTAGATCCATTTGGTAAAAGAAGAAAAAAAAAGATGAACCCCCCTACTTTATTTAGTTGTTTCTCAGTTATAAATTACACAGGAAAATGTAGATAAAACTACTCAGCAAATGCATTTCACTCTTCAATGTCAGTTTTTAGTTAACAAGGATATGAAAATAAAAATCGAATTCCATAGGCATGTTTCTAAAATATTCGCCACCCAGTGCATTTTAGAAACAAGGTAGGACAGATAAGAAAACATGTTATGGTTAGGTGGGTAGTTGGTAAACCCAGAAAAGTATTCTACAAACATTATCAGCAGGATCCCCAAAGAACTCGGGGTAACAGAACAAGCGAGCTTGTGTAAAAGTGTCTATCTGGTGAAGAAAAAAATTTTTAAAATTTCAGACCACCCTTTGAAAAAAACTAGCAGCCAATTGAAAAAAAAAATAAAAACACCAAAGAAACCCCCGAACACAAACAAAAAAACAAACCCAAACCAACAAAACACCCACAAAACCCCTCACTGCCATAGAATAATCCCCAAACGTATGAAGTATGTGATAGCAAAATAAATTAGCAAAAATTATCCTATATTCAATACAATGTCTTTTGATGAAAGAATTTGCCATCAATAATTCATTAAAGTATAAACTATTCCAGTTCTTGTCTTAAAAACAATTTCAGATCATGCCCCTCTATCAAAAACCAAAGAAAAGAAATGGCGTAAAGGTACTTTGTAGTGAAGTGATAAACTTGCTTCTTAGATGACTTCACCAAAAAAAGAGTATTTTTTCTCTGCAGTCAGAGCACTAGAGGTAAAGCACTTTTTCCTGCCATACAATGAAGAGAGACACATAGTCTGTGAAAATGGCAGTTTCTGAAATATTTAGGCTGCCATGGATCTAAACTAAAATTTATGGATTTCCACCAAACCAGTAGCAAATCACCACAATTCACAGAGCAGTGGTAACACAAATGGGACTTTTCCCCTCCCTCTACTCTCAAACTGGCAAAACGAACCAGGTGCATCCATTTAAGAAATTAAGGCATTACTTTTCCCAGGCTTACTACAGTAATTTGATTAAAGTGATGAAGGCATACAACACAGTGGAAAATCTATATCTAAGAGATGTGATTGTAGCAAAATAAAATTCATGTAAATTTCCCCTAGAAGTCAGTATCTATTATGTAGAAAGGTCTTTAAATTGAGTAAACATTATTTTTGTAACATATTTTTATATTAGTCTCTTAGGTGCAAGCCCCTGCGCTGTATCTTCACTGTAGTTATTCCACTGCTATCATCTGAAAAGACACAGTCTCTTAAGCACTCCTTCTAGCAATTTTTAAAATAAATACACATCAAAATTCTCAGTTTCACAAAGGCACTCATACACTTCGAAACATACATTACATGGATTATATTGATAGTAAATATCAAGTTCCCAATGCCTGGGAAGGGAATATTTAACGGAAAAATTTGCAATGTTTGCTCAAATTATTTTAAGGCTGAAATTGTACTGTAGCATTCATAAGCTCCATCTGCATTTTGCCTCAAGACAGATCACTTGAATATGACAAGGACTTCCAAAATTGTGGGGCTTTTTAAAGATCATCTTTTATCAGCCAGACATAAAAAGACTTTCAACATTTTCATGATTAATTTTGTTTTATTTTTTAACTGCAAAGGACGAATACCAGATTGCATGCATTTCTGGCCCTTTTCAATCATTTGAAAAGGGAGAGAATTACACAAATTCACAAAATTCTGTAAGTATTCTAGAACAAGAGCACAACGATAAATACTTCAAATTTATCCTATAGAAATAACTAGCTGCAGTATCTTACCTTGATCAAATGGTTTACCCGGACTCCATGTACGAAAATAATCATCCTGGAGAGGGAGAAACAACCTAGATTTAGTAAAACATAAGGAATCAATGTATATATATCATACAATGATGAAAGACAGAAGATATATACCAACCTCTACTTCCTAGAAAAGGCAAGCAGTAAAAAAACAAATGAGAAAAAGATTACAGTCATCATAATGTGACAGTTCACTCATTTAGAACAAAACAGTGTCATTCAGAGGCTTCCCACTATGTAAAAATGCTATTCAGACAATATTGCTTACTAGCATTTAAAACAGGAAAAGTATTTCTCACAGTATTTATTCAGATGTTTCTAATGCTGCTTTTAAAATGTTATTGTAGTTTTCCTGTACTTAAAGTACTATGCTATTGAAAACGTTAATTGCATTTCCCATTAACGACTTCTCAAAATCAAAGCTCCATAGTCATCATTACTAATATATAACTACATTTTAAAGAATCATACATGACTGTTAGAAATATAAATATTCTGCTATGTATTTTTCAACTGCATCAGTATGATCTGTCATTAAGTATAATTAGCTACATTTCCTACAAATCACTTTCCTAACCATAAAATATCCTCCTAATTATATCATTAGCTGTATTAGGCCACAATTTCAAGATTAAAAAATTTAAATAAATTGCTTTCAAGATTTTAAGAAATCTGGTAACAAAGTACAAATTCATAGTCGAGGCATAAATTGATACGCACACCTCAGGTAAATGGTGGAGCAGAAAAATTACTAGAATTATTATTATGTATTAATTTAACTCACTATTCTCAAGACAAAAAATTGAAATGTTTATCAGTCTCTTTATAGGTGTATCATCACATCCAAAGCATTCCATTCTACTTGCTAAATGATCATCAAGACTACCATAAAGTAAACTCAGTTCATAAAAAAAAAAAATTGAACTATTGGGAAAATGTGAGCCTCGAGAGTTATAGAAGTCACATAACTACTACTTAAAAATTATCAAGTATCAAGCACATCTTTACATGAACAAATAACTCTTTGGGTTTTAATAGTTTAACAGTTTTACCTCATCACAGTGAAGGTGAAGAGGAAGTGTTTGCAACCTAAACTGTATTTTATTGATGGTGCTTTATCAGTAAGAACACTAAGAGAACACGTGCTTTAAATAAGGAAGAAAGAAACGAGCAGAATCTGGGAATCCAAAAGAGAACAGTAGTTCTGTATCAATACTTACGCTTTCATTTACTCTGATACTGCACAGATTAACATTCTGTGAATCAGTTTATGTCTTTTGGTTTTCAACTACTATTTTTCGGAAAGTAAATAAATGGGCATATCAAATGTGTTGTTTAGAATCATAGAATAGTAAGGTTGGAAAGAGACCTCAAGGATCATCTAGTTCCAAACCCCCTGCCATAGGCAGGGACACCTTCCACTAGTACAGGTCACTCAAGGCCTCATCCGGCCTGGCCTTGAACACCTCCAGGGAGGGAGCAGCCACAACCTCCCTGGGAAACCTGGGTGCCTCACCACCCTCACTGCAAACAACTTCCTCCTAACATCTAGTCTAAATCTTCCCTCTGCCAGTTTAAACCCACTGCCCCTTGTCCTGTCATTACAAGACCTTATAAATAGTCCCTCCCCAGCCCTCCTGTAGGCCCCCTTCAGATACTGGAAGGCTACTCTAAGGTCTCCTCAAAGCCTTCTCTTCTCCAGGCTGAAGAGCCCCAACTCTCTCAGCCTGTCCTCAGAGGAGAGCTGCTCCAGCCCTCTGATCATCTTTGTGGCTCTCCTCTGGACCCGCTCCAACGCTTCCATGTCCTTCCTGTGCTGGGGGCTCCAGAACTGCACANCTTATCCAGCGAGTGGTCCACCCATCAAGTCCATGTTTTTCCAGCTTGGTGACCAGGTTTCTTTGTAATCATGAAAGAGCTAAACATCAATTACTATTATGATAGTGTTTTCCCACTATATCACACCAAACAGTAACTATGGAGATGTTATTCCTAAGGTAGTGTTCTGAACAGGTTTGATCCAGCTTTAATGCAATGCTGTTCCATGAATCATATCACACTGGCAAAACTTTCAGTGCTTGAAAAAAAATTTAAATGGTAGATGCCCTTCCTATTTCTGCTGTATCAGACAATATGTTTACTATTAAAATGGTGACACGTTACAGTAACTAGAACGTAAGGCTATTAGAACAAAGTAGTAGTCATCCAGAGCAAGACCAAAATCCCTTCTAGAGCAAACCATTCTACATTAAGCTTAAGGAAGAACACAGAAGTGGGACTTACTAATACTAAGTTGGCCCCTAACCAGCTAGACAATCAGTTCTTGTTCATCTCTATACTGCAGACAACTTTGCAGATCCCAACTACAACGTCCCTCAGGCATTTCTAGAAGTCTTAGCTGACTTACTTGTCTACAAAGCCACTCCATACCTTTTTGTTGCTATTCTCTGAATCTTTTTCAAGTCTATTTTTCTGATATGACTAAAATTCAAGCCGAAGCAGCACTATGCAACTATACATAACACTATTTTCTTCTGTGTTCTTCTCTGTATTGTAACTACCTCTCAGTTTTCTTTTTAGGCTGGGGGGCATGGTTTTGGTTTTTTGAATTGTACTACAGCTCAACCCAAAGCTTTCCAACCCAAAGCAATCGATGACTCTAAGCTTACGGTTTGCATGCAATTTTCTGTCTTAAATATAAAAATATATATGCCCATATACACCTACACTGATTTTCCTAAAGAGTCATTTTTTCAAATAATTTGTTAAAGTTCATTATTGTATATGTTAACAAAAATCTTCAAGTACAATTACACAGCAGAAGTCTTCAGCTTTCAACAGATAAATATGACCTTATATATTTTCTTTCCTGTGTAAAGCATTTGCTACATCACTTTATTTATCTCTCCTCTGGAACAACTTCTGTAGATGCTATTTTGCTGATATCTAGAATTATTATCTGGAAATCTGTATTATTAAAGACTATAATGATACATTGGAAATATGATGAGCCTGACTCAGAGGACAGCAGACACCCAGAAGGAATAAGGGAAGTTCCTCACAAGTGTTTTCAAACCCAGGTTTACTTGAGAAAAGAAGAAAAAAAAGAAAGTTAAAAAATTCATAAAGAAAATCCAGCTCTTGCTTTATGTTCACATTTTACTGTAGTATAGCCTACACATTAAAAGGTTATATATTAAAATTGAAGCTCATGTCAGAGAATCCACTGAAATCGATGCAGCTTTCTGAATGTAAGATTTCCTAAACAGCAAATTAAGTGGTGCTCATATGAAATTCCACACACATTTTATACAACTGATTATAATGCAAAAAATTAATTTTACCACTGACCATTTTATTTCTACATAGAGGTTTGTTTGCTGTTATCAGAGAACTGCATACTCGAATTTCTAGATGGACACAAAATAATATTTCAGAAACAAGTCATTCAGGCTGCACAAATGTCGGGGAGGGGTAATTAGGTACTGCGAGACGATATTATAAAAATATTAATATATAATTTATTAATATTAAACAATCGGAACTCGCACCACCCCCTACCACCATTTAATAATAACAATAGTAACAGGCTCTTTGCAACGTTATGGAAACAATATACAGGTCATAACAGGATCTGGAAATAACTGTTAAATATATATATTAACAGAACTCAAACCAAACTGGAAAAGAGGTTTGTGGTCAATGTACCACCTGCGGCCAGTACGCCGCTTGTTCACTAGATGGACCCGAGAAGCAGCTTTCTGCTTATGGCAGAAGGCAATCAATGATTACAAGAGGCTTGGTATTTATTCACAAAAATATATCACAGGAAAATAATACCCTAAGCACGTGGCGGGGTTTCCCGTGTTGCCGGGCTGAAAGTTGCCGGAGGCTTTAAAGTTTCTCCAGGCTCCTGAGCGCTGGGGAAGAGGAGACAATCTCTGACCTGATCCTGGCTGGCTCTGGAAGCAGGCTCTTACAGGCAGGATGTCTCACTGTATCACGCTGGCGAATGCGTGGAGGCAGCAGGCAGGATGCAAGCAGGCATCTGTAATGGTGGAAGGCACGCACCCCGTGTTCCCTGCTCCTTTATAACACAGCCCAAAGATCAATTGGACCTTTGGACACAAGATAGCCAATCAAATGGCAGTTACCCAAGATTTTGCCATATTGGGTGAAGCCATAGGCTTGCTTTATCCTTTTTTGGGTAGATCACGGGCCCTGCACAAGGCAATCATGTGCCCCCTAGCAACCACAGGTGATGGACAGGCCCCGGACCCCAGACTTAGTGGCGCCAGGTCCTTTGTCCCCTTTCCCGTGGTTGCTCTCTCCCCAAAACAGCAGAAAAACATGTCTGCACAAGCCAGGACATGTACAAGCCCAAGAGGCCTGTTTAGGCCTACCACGACAACATACTCCCTAATATAACTTAAAACCTACAGTACTAGATTCAATTTTTTTCATTGCTGCCATTAGCTATGAAATTATTTTGCTTGTTTTAATTTCAAGGAGTTTTTAATAGGTTTTCTATTACATTTCTTATATCTGCATCTCAAGTACATACATCCACTTCTCATCAGATCTGAAAGCTCTTTGCCTCTTTTAGGCTAGGTCTATGCTAATTGGTAGCTATGCTATTTTCAGACTTCATTTCAACCATCCAACTGAACTAAGCAACAGTCCCACATCACAGCCCTCCCACTTGCCTCAAGCTCACTTCTGCAGCAGACTTGAGCTCACCAAGTAGCTCCCCGTACATCTTCACATCTCTCCAACATCAGAGAGTTTGACTCATTTGTACCAAACATTCCCAATGACTCTAACATGTACTTATATTCTAAATGTCACTGAAAGGACTAAGGCAGGCTTGCCACTGGATACTTTGTCCCAATCTTCTTCCAATAGTCACATGGAGAAGTATTACAGCAATAAAAAGAGGAGACACCATTGACTTTTCATCATATGAAAAACTACTACTGCTAACCACTGCAATTTCCCCAAACGAATGAGAGTCACTGGCAGCACATAGAAAAACAAACATACTCTAATCACAGCTAGGGAGAGTACTAGCCTAAAACCTAAACCAGAACTGGGAAACATACGCTGCACCATGAAAATGCATGATGCTTGTGTACTGGGAAATTCTTCAGCCTAAAACGTGAGCCCAGCTGGAATCTTCATGCAGCATACAGATGTGGTCTGATATCCACCTGCCTGTTATATGCTGCCTTTCAGCTCTGCTGACCTGTAGAGACATCTGATCTGTCGTAAGCCATGTGAGCACTCATATATAAATGTGGAGTATTAGCTTAACCAGTTCACTGCAGCATAGTGGACATAAGGCAGTAAGGTAGCTACCACACTTCCCACTGCCATATTTATTATCATAGCATCTTATGTGTCTCAGAACATCTGTGACGGCAAGAAGCCTGGATGGACCATGTGCTCCTGCATACATTTTTTACTAATTATCCCAGATGCTTTCCATAGGTTGTTTCATCTGTAGAACAGTATGTGCATATCTTAAATTATGCCACATAGCTGAAGACCTGCAGTTAAAGAACTAGGATCTAAACTATTTCTGGGACTTCAGGAACTGTTTGTCTAGTGATTTTTTTAACCCTATACTTTTCTCTCAACAGGATCCACCTCTCCTCACCAGCTGACATCTCTCCTACTTCTTTAGTGAATGAAGCTTTAACAACAACAACAACAACAAAAAAAAAAACCCAAACAAAAAAACCACCACAGATATATTACTTAAGCCTAAGAAATATGAAAAAAGACAATCTACAAGACTGAAAAGGTAACATAGAAAAGTGACAACTGCCAGATTTGACTCCTTTTCCCCAGAGTAAGTTTTGCATTAGAAATAGAATCAGTTTAGCCAAAAAACAACTAGAAGTAACTCAGTGCCTAAGGTGTCTCAGACAAAGGCCAGTGGCATTTCACATCCAGAACTTTTAGTAATCAGGTAATGTTAAAAGATGCAACGGCCGCACATTTGCAGCTTAGAAAGTTCACAAGAGGTATGAGAGAAAACGTCTTTATTGGGAGTATAGTGCATCAACACAACAAACTGCTTACAGAGTGCCTGGCATCTTGGTTCTTGGGCATTTTCAAGATTTGACAGGAAAAAGCCACAGATGAACTGATCAATACAGTGTTTCAACAGTCTCAAACCCTAGTGGGAGGCTATATTATAGGTCACTCAAAGGTACTTTGCAACTGAAATTATCTGAGTTGATGACTGTTTTTAGTATTAAAATATGTCCATACTCTTTAACTTTTTGAATAGAAGGAACAATTCTTTTCTACTGTACTTTTGTAATGTACTACTATGCTCCTTATTCATCTGTTTCCTGCTTAGATAATTGAACTGACATATGTGTATGACTGTTTCCAATACCAGCATCCAAGGATGATGTAGG
The DNA here is from genome assembly GCA_013399055.1 of Ramphastos sulfuratus. Lineage (NCBI taxonomy): Eukaryota > Metazoa > Chordata > Aves > Piciformes > Ramphastidae > Ramphastos > Ramphastos sulfuratus. Next base: position 150,637 of record WBNM01030700.1, read on the forward strand.
TTCGGGAGTTCCCCNGAATTACAGAGCTACTAACTGAGGACAAAATAAGCAAGTGGATAACATGAGAAGCTTGGAGCACGGCACATAAAACCACGTTTGGAATAAGGCAAATAAACAGTTTCCAGAAAATTTGCACTAAGATTTGGTAACGTATACATTAGGAAATGAATGGGTAGAATGGGACTGGTAACTGTGTAGGAGGTAAGAGAGGCAGGAGAACAGAGAACTGACAGAAAGTACAATGTGAAGGATAAAGTCAAGAATAGTAACTCATTTTGAGCAGTTAACTGGAAGAAGATGGTATAAGAAGGAAGTGAAAATTAACTGAAAGAAATAAAGATTTCAGATATGACTGGATAAGACTGGTATTAAGCCTAGGCAGGCAAAGGAAGAATTGAGAAATCAAGAACAGTAAAGGTAAGGACTGGTAAGGAAGGTAAGGAAGACATTTGAAGAAATCTGAAGAAATAATTAAGTTATAGAGGATACGAGATTGTAAAAATATCAAAATCAAACCCACAAATATTTTCTTTACAGTCTGGAAAGCAATCCTAAATTTCTAGGTCTTGACCTCTCAATATGTACTCAGGAAAAGCACTGTCAAACTGTTTCACCCATGTCTTCTACACAGAGAACGACAGTCTCTAACCTGGATGAGAATTCCCATGTCTTTGTTTATTTAGCCTCTTATCAGAAAATTTGTATTTGTCAAAACAAATGTTTTCTAGAAACATACACGGTTTGATAATTTTTTACTGTTAGACATTCAGGTTCTTTTTACTGAAAGAAATGTCTTGCTTGCCTCAATTAGCGACTTTCCCTCCTGCTGTATACTACTGAAACTTCCTTCTATGGAACACGATCCACATGTGGTGCCCCAAATAACAATGAGGTTTCTACTAGTCATACACAGATTACTTTCTGCTTAGAATCTGACATGAACCATAAAGAAAATTTCAGGCACAAGACATAATTTACCATTTCTCTTTCACATCAAACAATCTTCACAATGGTACACAGCAAGTGATACGTCTTTCAGCAGAAGGAAAGAAATACCTTCCAACAGCACTAAAAACATGGCTGATGTAAACTACCATTGTACTTTATTATACACATGCTTTTCAGAAAAGATCAGTGATAGCTTCTCTTCTTCACTTAAGACTGGATAAGAAAAGCTCATTCTTTCCTTAAAACATCCTGAAGACATCTATCATCCTTTAGAAGCATTAGTCTTATAATTCCTGATGCTGGGCTCTTGTTAAGAATAAAGCAAAACAATTTGAGGTAAATCACCAGCAATAATTGGAACAGGCAGTGGAGGTATCAATTTTGACAGTATTTGAAGCCCTGCAGGTTTACAAATAAAACAAAAAACAAAACCACCACACACAAAAAACCCCACCACACCAACCACCAAAAACCCCCAACAAAACAAAAAAAAAAGTGGATTGTAGATTGGCTTATGTCTTAGCAGCCTCCTTGGACCAAATGTGTGAACAAATGTTTGAAGAAAAATCTCCTTCTGCATCAAAGGTACTATTCTACAAATGACTGGCTCATATAATTTGTCTGACTTTTTTTTCTCCTCCTCCCTTTCTCCACACCACTCCCTCTCCCTTTTTAATACAGCTATGAACAACAGAAGCCCTGAAAGACATGAATGACACAGATAACCAACATATTTCATAGTAACATTTAACTTTTGCTACAGTATTTGCTCAGGTTCAAGCACTTCCACTGTGGGTAATAAATTACAAATAAGTAAAGATGGTTTGAAAATTTCTTAGTTGTATTGTTTTACACCTTCCACAGAACTCAGAACTTTAAAAGCAAAGGCTGGTGTTTCTCCTGTCCTGCTTGACATCGGTGATATCTGAGGCGAAATTGTGAAGCCCTGTCTGCAGACCACTGCATATATTTAGATCCTAGTGCAGAGGTTACATCCTTATTCAAGTGTGAAAATTAGTACATTCCATTTCAGTATCCCATAAGCTGCTATATGCAACTGAACAGTATTAGTTTCTCTAGATAGCTACATGCTTAAAAGTAGATGGTAAGGTGTGTCTGTCTTACACTAAGATCTAGTTCTAGTCTCGTCTTTTATATTGCTCCTTCTCCATTTAATAGAGCCTAGAAATTACAAGTCATAAATTTGACTACAGAACATGAAACCAATGCTGAGTCATGTATCTACTGTTTTACATATTTCCAGAATTGAAACATTTCTTTGTCTGCAAATGCTGTCTTTTATTAAAGAAAGGTATGAGGGCTGAGAGGACTAACTAAATAGTTATGAAACAAAATGTAGAAAGAAACTCATTTTAATTCATCCAACTTGGAATGTTATTGCTATCTTTGTCTTCTAAAGGAAGCATTTGTTTATTTATAATGCAGCAGTGTTGTAGCTCATGAATTTACGTATCCTGCCACTAACTTCTGAGTAATCTATAAATCTAGTAGTAAAGTGTGCAAAATACATTACATGTCTGGATGAATTACTTGAGTAGGTTACTACATCTGCCTTTTGTTAGTCTTTCATAGAAACAGACAGGCAAATTTTCCTAAACAACTGTCTACAGACAAAATAACAAAGCATTAGACTGAAATTTTATTGCTTTACATAAAACCATTAAATACTTTGAATGTGAAATACAACTAATATATGGAAGTGTTAAAAATGTCATCACAAAAGAGAGGAAAGATGTTAAGAGTTACCTTTTATGCTGTCAGTGTGCAAAGCATTTTTTAAACATAAGCAGTCAAATAGCTACCAAATCTGTGATTAGAAAAATTCCTTGGGATGTACTGGGAATGGCTTAAACCAATTTCCTGTAACTTCTGTAGCTCCCTTCTACAGTCACTCTATATCTCACTAAAACCTCTATCAGTTTGGCAGAAACCCAGAAGTCAGTAGCAGATAACACATGAACTAATAGGACAGGAAATGTACTTTTCTTTCCTCAATGTAAAATATATGAGAGATACATACTTAAGTTTTTGGGTTTTTTTTCTATATTAAACATAAGCATTTACATATACTGGTGATGCATTTATTTTTCTCAATTCAGAACTAATTATACATATCTCTGTTGGTACTGATTTTTTCAAAACCAGCTATTTATGGTCATCTCACAATAACTAATTTATTCACAGACCAGTATTATTTACATTTTACCTCTATTTTTTTTTGCTGCTTTTAGAAGTAGTCTTTAACTGTATCTGCATGTACATCAGACTATAGCACATAAAAGTTTGACTGTGTATTGTAGAAGGGGCATCTTAAGTTCCAGCAAAATTACTGCAGTGTAACACCTCACAACAGACCAAGAATTACAGCAATTTCTGTACTAGACCTTTAACTTGCATTTTGTATTTAGACAAAATCAAAATGTTGAACTGGAACATTTTTCAACTGAATTACTTTAGCTATTTTATAAGATCGAAAATGCTGATTTTCCTATCTTTACAAAAAATGATTACCAAAACTTTAAAATCTCCCTCAAAATTGATTTGTCAGTATCTACTCGTGAGGAAGAATTTTCCTTGATAAAGCCTGTGTTTCTTGTCAGATTGAGCTATAGATTTAATTATATGAAATAAAGCATTTCCAGTGACAAGAGACAATGCTCCTTGGTCTCATTCTATACATGAAAAAAAGATACAGTATTCTGCAATACAAAGAAAAACAAACAGTCGTGAGTTAAACATAGTGAACATACTCATAACCACATAACAGAATAAAAAAGAATCCTCAGTTCTTGTCAATTATTAGAGCCTAGACTGAAGAGAAATCAAAAAAGCGAGCTAATTTTGCTGGAACTGAATATCTGCAATTGCTAGCCAACTGTATCTTGTCAACAGTTCAGAAGGTTGATAGTGATAGTTCAGATAGAATCATGTTCACAGAAAAACATTTAAAAGACAGACTGAAATGTCTGTGTTAAGAAATTGAAATTTAGTTTGCTGCTCCAGAACCCAAATCAATCATTAGATATTTCTCAAAGATCAGGTCTTGGATCTCTGAATCTGAAAGTCCTGCCTTGAAGACAGCAACAGCTTTGAGTTTTAATAACCAGTCATTTCTTTTAAAGTCCCTCCCCAGTGATAAAAATCACTAGAAATTAGTAGGACTTATCTCAGGCTGTAAGGCTTGAGTAAGCCAATAGATCTTGTACTCTGAGTATGAAGCAGAAAAATTGACATATGGACACTTACTCTTCCAAATCAGAGCCATTCATATGGTTGCATGCATTTGATTAGCATAGGACTAAATTCTGAACAGTTACTGGACGACCGTGTTCTTCAGGGTAGAAAAGCAATTTTTCTCCAAGCAGCAGAATGGTGTTACCAAAAAAAGGCTAGGACAGGGAGGAATAGATCCCATGTAGTGAGTCATTAAACAGTGTTTACTATGGCACACAATCCTATGAATTCGATAACAGATACTGTTCCCAGATGATGCAGAAGATTAAACACCTCAAGAGGAAGGAATGCCATAAATAGACTGAAAAATGGTTCAAAGCATGTATCTGTGTTAGTAACTGGAGTCACCATTGCAATCTCCCCTCATTTTTTGGTATTATTAAGTCTACCACCTCAAAGAGTGAATTCTTTTAAAAACTCAGCGAGAGAACAAGGCTTCCTTGGAGGCACACAGCCCTGCGCTGTACTTAGGAAATGGATTTTTTAAAAGCCATTACTAAAGCATTAAATCTGTATCATCTTTACGTATCTATAGATAAGTTTTCTAATGGAGTATTACTTTTGCAGCATGAAATAATCACTGATAGTAGGACAAGCCACATGACAAGGCTGTGTTAATTTAACACTGGTTCTATTATCAGAAAATCACAACTTGAAGGCTGTTAAAGGAAACTCAGAGAGCCTCCAAAAGAACAAGAAAATAAGATGTCTTCAAAGTACAAGAACAGAATTATATCAATGAATATTAAAAGAAATAAAAACCTACCAGTTATTGAAGACTAAAGAAATTCAAAATGTGAGAGATGGGCAGAACTGATTTTAGAAGGAAAGTTGAACGTGCATAGAATTACCCATGATGAACATGGGCCAGGATGCCTTTTGACAGCAAATAGAAACTAGTTGCACTGGCATCAGACAGCAGAACTGAGTGCGGAATTGATCGTGGATGTGTGGCAGCACACTGTACAATATGATCATTAAAGTGAAATCTATATATCTTGGCTCCTTGTAACAGCATCCTATCCTTGTGACTCATTTGCAATGTGGACACAATACATCAAAACACAATCCAACTCCTTCTATTACAGTTCTTATATGACCTCAGCACTGTCGTTCTAACTAGCCAGACAGAGATTCTTGCAATTTCTAAAGAGCAAACTAAGAATTTGCAGAATAAAGTATTTAAAATAACATAGACTTGTAACGAATCTGTATCGCTTCATCGAGAATAAGTCATTCAAACCTCTGATGCATTTTCATTTAAAATTGAGAGGAAAGAGATGCTATCTTGATTCAAAGCCCTATTTAATTGTACCACTGAAATAACAGCAGTTACAGCCATAGCCATATATAAATACATACATACATAAGTTAAATAAAGTCAACTCCTAACCAGAAGTTTTTTGATATGATGTGATTCCTTGACACTAAGTTTTCAGCTACCTTTTAGCAGCATTAACAACTTCTTTCAAAGCAGTATTTGCTAGCTTCCATTACTTGGGAATTCCTGAGTCAACCTGTAGTGTTGGAAAATCTAGATATGTTACTCTGAAACATGGAGTCAAAAACCCCTATCCACTGTGCATCAGCAGAAGTCACAAATAGCTGAGACATAATGGCCCTCCTCTGTCTTTTGACTCACACGTGTAGGTTTACTAACAGCCAGAGACAGCTGCAGAAAAAAAGAGCTCAGATGTGTTCAACCTCCTCTGTTAATATTTCCAGGCTACATGACAAACTTACTTTCACCTGCCCATTAATTTTCAGAGTAGTTGATCTAGCCCTAGTTCTGGTCCAAACACTTGAAAAGAGCCTTTCATTCTTCTACTTATATATATCCTACCTTCAATTGCTAGCCTCCTCAGTTGGTTCTTCCTCCTATAATATTGATCCTACCCTCAAGCTTCGTCTTAACCTTTCTATTGAGCATAAGTGATAATATATACAAACCCACAATTTGGTACCATATACTTCATACAACTGTTTTCCATGAGTAATATTATCTTTCAAATTTGCTACACAGGAATAGTCTTCTTCAGGGAAACTGATGAATTAGTCTCCTCCAAAAGGGCTATCTTTCATTGTTTCTAGTGCAAATAGAGTCATTAGTCATTTATTGTTAAGAGCAATGACTGGATTAATTCTCACTGCAAATAACAGCAGCTATTGAGAAAAAGAGCAATTCAACATGCAGGTTTCTGGAAGAGAACATTATTTATCAGCATCTAAAGCAGTAATTTCTACTGATGAAGCTTAAAGGAAAAAAGAAATTAAAGTGTTCAAAGGTAGTTCAGGAATCTAGTGAATTTTAAGCACAAAAAGTTTGACATATCTGCATTATTCTTTTATTAGACTCATGTAGAATAACAAACCATTATGTCACAAAGTGCTGAATTTCTTAAAGGAACTATTCTTACATGCAATTAAACCTAAACTAATTGACCCAATTCTCATTATGCTCATATGCAGTGTAACATGAAGTTCTTCTTTATATGGAAAACTCCAATCAGCTTTGGCCCATGGTGCTGTAAGATCCTTCACAATGCATCCCCTGCAGAACAGCAGGGTTTTGGTAGCAGGGGAGCTATAGGGCTGGCTTCTGTGAGAAGCCAATAGACAGAACTAATGCTCATCAGCTCCAAGACAGACCTGACACTGGCCAAGTCTAAGCCCATCAGCAATAGCTGTAGCACCTCCATGATAACATATTTAAGAAGGACAAAAAAACCCAACCTGCACAACAGCTAATTGCAGCGAACAAGACAAGTGAGAGCATGTGAAAGAAACGGCTCTGCAGACACAAAGATTAGTTAGGATGGAGGAGGTGCTCCAGGCACCAGAACAAGATTCCCCTGTAGCTGTCTTCCTGCAGCCCATGGAGATTAATGGTGGAGGAAATAACCATCTGCAGCCTGTGGAGGGCTCTATGCCAAAGCAAATGCATGCACCCAAAGGAGGCTGTGATGCTATGAGAAGACCACATGGAAGGAAGGCAGCTCCAGGTAGAACCTGTGGACACATGGAAAGATAAGCCCCTGCTGGAGCACAGATGCTCCTTAAGGACTGCACTTCATGGAAGGGGCCCACGCTGGAGCAGTATGTGAAGAACTGTACCCTGTGGGAAGGACCCACATTGGAGAAGTTTGTGGATGACTGTGTCCCACGAGAGGGACCCCACACTGGAGCAGGGGATGAGCATGAGGAGTCTTCCCCTGAGTAGCAGCAAAAACATGTGACAAACTGACTGCAACTTCCATTCCCTGTCCGCCTGTGCACCTTGGGGGAGAGAAAATAAGAGAAATTTGGGAGTAAAGCCCAGGAAGAAGGGAGGGGCATGTAATGGAGGGGTAATTAATTGATGCAAGATGATATTTTTCCAGAAGTCTCACCCCCCTGACCACTAATTTTAATAATAATTGGTTCTTCACATGGTCATGGAAACATTATACAGATAATAACATAGGAGCTACAAATAATTGCAATAATATAACATTAATTGAACTGGAAGAGAAGATTGTTGCAGTCAATATATCACTTGCAGTTAATTGTACCACTTATCCACTAGATGGACTCAAGGAGCCCCTTTCTGCTTATGGTTGAAAGCAATGGTGAATTACAAAAGGCTTTAAGTATTTACTCACAAATATTAATCTCCCAACTCGCAAGGCTAGCTACAGCATGAGACAGTACTCAAACGCTTTCAGGGAATTCTGTTACTGTCTTGTCAGCCGCTGAGACTTCTGATTCTTCCCAGGCTTCATAGGGTGCTGGGGAAAGGAGGCAGACCATCTCTGACCTGCTCCTGATACCTCTGGACGATCTGTGTATCTCTAGGACTTCCCATCTTGGCAGGAGGCTTTCAGGTGCAGGCAGGATGTCTTGTGACGTGCAATCTCACCACAATCTCATGCAGGTTGATTGCGTGGAAACAGTTAGAGCCTGTTTCTGGTAAACTCGAGGCAGTGGAGTTTCCAAATAGTTCAGGATACGATAAGGCAGTAATGGCAGCAGGCAGTAGCAAGCAGAGCACATTGTGTTATCTGCTCAAATCTTTTTTATTAATACAGCCAGAGACTAATGGGCCTTTGGACATAGAATAGCCAATGAGAATGGCAGTTAGCCAAACCTGACCATATTAGGTGAAGCCATAGGCTTCCTTTACCCAAGTTTGGGAAAAACATAGGCCTTGCACAAGGCAGGCACAAGCTAAGCATGTGTATACCTTGTTTACCACAGGATGCAAACAAGTCTGGGCAAGCCAGAGTCCTTAGACTCAGTGGCTCCAGGTTCTCTGTCCTCTTTCCTGAGGTTGCTTCTCCCCATAGTAGAAGAAGGAAGAGCAGAAAAACATGTCTGGGCAAGCCAGGACATGTATAAGCCTATTTTGGTCTATTCAGGCCTACCACGACAGGGCGAGGGGAAGTATTTAAAAACAGCTCTTATTTCTCATTATCCTACTCTGATTTGACTGGTAATACATTTAACTAACTTCCCCAAGTTTGGTCTGTTTTGCTTCTGATGGTAATTGCTCAATGACTTCTTGTCCTTATCTTGATTCACAAGCTTTTTGTTGTATTTTCTTACTGTCAATCCTCAACCAAAAATCTGATTTATTTGAAGTTTATACTTAATTCCACGGGTTTTTATATAAAACTAGAAAGCCACAAACACCCCACAAAAGAAACAAAGCTAATTTAGGTGGAGTTGAAGCATGCAGCTACCTTTGTTCTCTTCAAACGAAGAGGTACATAGTGAAGAGTGCATAGCAGAAATACAAGACAGGGACTAGAAAGCAGATGAGCAAAGTGAGCCTCCTGGCCTAATCAATAAACAGTCCTCTGGGTATTACTATGCCAAAGTCATTACAAAGTAAATCTGCAAAAAATATTGGTCTAAACCAAGATCTTTCAGGATTTCTCCACACCTCAAGGGCATCAGCAAGATATTTTCACTGACTCCAGTAAAATATGGTAAAATTTCAAATGCCTAAATCCCTTTCATTGATTTTACATGAAAATTAAAAGCAGTGTTTATCACAAAGTTTGGTTCTTACCTGCAAAGTGCCAATATCAAATTCCTGCTAACAAATTAGAACTATTACAGTAAAACACCAGAATCAACATAAATGGTTATTCGACAGTTAAAGAAATTACATTGTCCTACTTTCACAACCTTACTGCACCTCTAACATCCTCCCCTCCTTTCCTATCCACAAAAGCATTCTGTTATCTCAGTCCCTCAGGTCCTATGTCAGGTTATTATTGCCTTTAATCTCAAACTGAGCAGATTCGGACCTTGCCAGGATGACTGACAAAGGATAATCTCAGTTGCTGCAGGAAACTCTGCTGATGCTTCAGTACGTGACACACAAAGCCAGCACCGAACTCAAAAAGGAACAGTGTATTAGAAAGGACTGCACTGCTAGAAGCACTTTTTCTTCTATGGTATTTAATGCTGGAGACTTGACTATTTTACTTCGGCTAAATTCTTGGCAGCTATAATTACAACTGACATGACTACACACACACACACCCCCCCCAAAAAAAAAAAAAAAAGAGTAAGGAAGATTAGCCTTGTTAGTATCCAATTAGAAAGTTACATTCTGTATTCTTGAGATGTCCCTGTGCTTCAAAAACAGTGAAAGTCTTCAATTTGCCCTAAAATAGAACTATACTGCTGAGTACTAAATCTGCTATATCCTGCCCCAGGATGAGATTAATTTTAGTGTTACCAAATGTTAATCATTTGTACAGCATACAGTGAAATGTATTTTGGGATCTTTCCAAATAAAAGGCAATTTGTGAACTTCAGCCTCTTCCCACTTTGCTTTGTTCTCTTGGTTTCTGAATTAAGCCCTGATGCAGTGCTCTACCCTAAGAATGAAAAAAATCCACAACTACCTATTCTTTCTCACCAAACAGTGCTGTCTTTTCTGTTTAGACATTTTCCATAGCACTGTATTGAAGCCTGGATTTGTTAAAAGCCTAAAATGAGCTCAAAAGATACAAAAATCAAATTAAATGTACTTGTAATAATATGTAAAGACTCCAGTCCCTATACTCACCTCTGTTTGATTCCTGTAAGAGCCTCCACAGCATTATGCCTAAAAATTCTGCCAAAAATCACCTCACTCCTTTTTCATTGCACTGTATCAGTTTTCTAAGCCTAGCTTTCAGGAATATTTCCCTGTAGACTTGACCTAAAATCCACATAATGCAAATAAATGGATTTCCAAAGATTTTCTTCATTCTGAGACTAAGCTTCACTATTAGTTTAATCACTATTAGAAGAAATAAATGACTAAGAATATGGATGAAGAGTCATATTTAATGCATGTAGGAAAAAATTGATTTTGAAGATTTTGAAAGTACAATTAATTATAACAATTTTATGAAATGATAGTTCTCACACATCTAGCATATATCATAGAATCAGTCAGGGTTGGACGGTACCACAAGGATCATGCAGTTCCAACCCCCCTGCCATGGGCAGGGACACCCTACCCTAGATCAGGCTGGCTAAAGCCTCATCCAGCCTGGCCTTAAACACCTCCAGGGATGTGGCCTCAACCACCTCCCTGGGCAACCCATCCCAGGGTCTCCTCTCATGGTGAAACTTCCTTCTCACATCCAGTCTGACCCTCCCCATCTCCAGCTTTGCTCCATTTCCTCTAGCCCTGTCACTACCTGATAAAAGTCCCTCCCCAGGTTTTTGTGGGCCCCCTTCAGATACTGGACGGCACCAATCCGGTCACCTTGGCGTCTCCTTCTCTCCAGACTGAACAGCTCCAACTCTTTCAGTCTGTCCTCATAGGAGAGGTGCTCCAGCCCTTTGATCATCTTCCTGGCCCTTCTCTGGACACACTCCAGCATGTCCACATCCCTCTTGTAATAGGGGCTCCAGAACTGGATGCAGTACTCCAGGTGGGGTCTCACCAAAGCGGAGTAGAGGGGAAGAATTGCCTCCCTCGACCTGCTGGCCACACTTCTCCAGATGCAACCCAGGATCGAGTTGGCTTTCTGGGCTGCAAGTCCACACTGCTGGCTCATGTTGAGTTCCTGGTCCACCAGCACCCCCAAGTTATATCTAGTTCCATTTTTCATACTGTCCCAAATTGCAACACAAAAAAAGAATTACTGATCTTTTAATAGCAGAATCAGGGTAAGTAATATTTACCAATACCTTTTATTTAACACAGACCATCTGTGTTCAATTTCCTTCCTGACATTAAATTATATCAGTAATTAAACACATTCTCTTCTTTCAATTTCACAGTGATGTCACTACGGAATTGAAGTATTTGTCTAACCAAAGTTTATTAAATATGGCATATCAAATTCAACAAGATATTAGATGTGCCTGCCAGTACAAACCTAAATTTTCCTCGCCCAAGTAAAGCTTGGCTCAGAGGAGAATACTCTAAAGCGGCTGTGATCTCCCATTTCCAAACTAGGAATAAGACTGCAAAGAAAACATCATGGATAACTCAATATACTAGTTTAATTCTACTTTGATTCTATATAAATGAAGAAGATTCAGACTTTCTCAGTCTGTGTGTCCTCTTTCCTGATCTTTCCTTGAAATACTGACATTAATATTTGATTCAGATTTATCCTGTGAGCAATACAAGTTTTTGCAGCTATCAAGTAAATTGAAAGAACATTAAAAAAACAACACAACACTTTAGTAGTAAAAGTAGCTATACTTATAGAAAACGATGGCTCAGTGCAGCAGATTCAATAATAATGGCATTTTAGAAAATCTTGATCTACCATATAACTAACCTCTAAAATAATGCATATATAATTTCCTTCTCCTGTCACTGAAGCTCTGCAATAAAAACCAGTTACATATCAACGCTAGGGATCATATCTTCAGCGCCTTTAATGTGCTTCTACCTATAAGCACGGTGTGTCACATCGTCTTAGTTACAGTGACAAACAAGTGGTAGCAGAATGTCATGGCTTTCAATGTGCTAGGCATAAAACTAAAACAAAACAACACACCAAATCTTCGCAAATTAAATCCTAACAAAAACTACAGTTAACATTCCAGACTAGATTCCAACTCCCTACTTCAGCTACTAGAAATGTTCAGTAACAATGCACTTTACATTTTTTATATATATACACACATACACATATATATACACACACACACACATATGTATAAAAATCATAGCTGAAGACTGTCATTTATTATCTCTAATGCCCTATATATGCCACCTTCCTTCTGCTGAAAAGTAACAGCCTAAAAGGGCACTTAAGTACAATAATGTGGTGGTTTGGCCCAGGTCCCCTTAAAAAAGCCATAGAGTTCTCCAGGAGGACCACAGATGTCTAGAAGGTGGACGCCAAAAATTCTGATTTTTGTTATTCAATCCCATGATCCTGCTATCAATTTATAAGTGGGCAGCAAAGCCAAATCTTTCTATTTTCTCTCCTCTCCTTCAGCCCTCCAGAAGGAGTCTTGTCTGGGTAAGTATGGAGGAGTAACCTGCCTGTGGCGTTCAAGGTCGCAGTGAATTTCTTGCTACACAGTCATGGCCTGTTTGGGCCTAACAGAAGACAATATGGGGTGGGGAGAAAATGAGCACTGGGGTTATGTGGTTTAGCTTGGCTTGGGGAAAGGTTTTGGGGGGATTCTCACGCATCCTGTATCTGTACGAGGTGTTAAGGATTCATGTATTCCTTATCTTCCTGTACATCTTTAAATACACTTTTCTGTATTCCTCTCCAATTCATCAAGAGTGTTTTTATAATTGATTCTGTCCACTCCATAAACCATTGACAATTAACAGTTGAGTTAATGTCTTCTCAGTAATGTGTCTCCAATTTGGAGAAAACTATGTTGGAAGGGACCAAGTCAAAGGCTTTACAGAAGTCCAGATAGACGACGCCCATAGTTCTTCCCTTGTCCACTGACACAGTCGCTCCATCATAGGTAGGATGCCTCTGGGTTTGTCAGGCATGCCCTGCCCTTGATGAAGCCAAAGAAATACTTCAGAGAACCTGTCTGCTTTGAAGGCTATGTGGTCAGATAAGATCTGAAGCCTTACCTCCAAGTCTCTGCATTCAGATTCATGTTTTCTCTACAGAACTTGGAAGTATTGCAGGAAAATCATGGTGCCTACGAACACAACGCATTCACTGAGAACCTCTACCATAGCGTCTGTCTCAGATGCTTTAGGAGAGATCCTTCAACAATACTGTTAGATCCAAAAGCAGATGACACTCCACTAGCCTTCCTCAAAAAAAAAAATAAATCTCCTGGCTTGAAATTGTGTTTTCCTTTCCCCTAAGACAGCATGAAGTTAAATTTAAAAGCCTCAGAGGAAAACTATGTATCTAAGCTTGCCTGCTGGATAAGCTCTAACAAAAGCTTACTGATATAAGACATAGTAGTCTACTCTTCGCTATTACAATCAACATAAACAGAGATATCGTTACCCTCATGAGACAGGGAAATTACTATACCAAAACCACAGACAATACAGATTAAAAAGAACAAAAAAAAAAAAAAAAAC
>WBNM01030700.1:164390-248991 GCA_013399055.1 Ramphastos sulfuratus
AAAAAAAAAAAAAACAACCAACAAACCACCCACACCAAAAAAACAGTACACCAGGCCATAAGAGAAGGAAACGAGCCAAAATGCCCTAAACAAAAATAAAAACAGGAATCTTGGAGTGAGAAAAAATTTTTTCCAATGCATTTTTCTTGCAAATCATAGTTAAATAAAGATGAAACTGATTTAACAAAATTATGGATTTTCTCGAAAATTTAAACAGTACTTACCGCTGCAAAAGTCATGAACAGAAAACTCTCTGTAAAAGACTTGTCTATGCTATGCTCTGTTCCTTTTAACTACAGACTAAAAGCAACCTTTTAGTTTGATAGTGACACTTAGCAACAATTTCCAAATTTGTAAACCGGTGGATGTGTGACACACACAAACACACATTGTTTTTCTAACAAACATTCTGCAATTTGACTTCTATGATAATGTAGCATTCATGTTATATCTGAAAAGAAAATTAGTTATTTACTATATCATTCTCCCTCAAATATTTCCTATTGGTCCTATTCTTGTTGGTCAAACAAACTAGGAAATAACGGATAGTTGTAAAACTTTTTGATTTAGGAAAGTACAGAACTTCCTGTAAATTTTCTCAGCAGAACCATACCAGATCTAATACTTAAAGCTTCCAATTTATATTCACAATTTAGACAATATATTTTTATTGACTGTTTAATGAAGCAAGTTTTAATAGTTTAAGTTCTGCTTTGGAGGTGTAACAAAGTATCTTATTTGATATTAATTTTCATTACAATAATAATGTAATCTAGGCTCAAAATTACCTGTGGAGGTCATCTAGTCTAACTTCTGCTTAAAGCACGTCCAATTGGAACAGGTTGATCAGAGTCACGCCCAGTTAAACTTCAAGCATCTCCAAGAACACAGACTCCAAATCCTGATTTGGGAAGCCCATTACAGTGCCTGTCCACTCGCAACATTTTTTTTTCCTTTTACTTAATCAGGATTTCCTGTGCTGTAACATGCTCTTTATCTCTAATCCTGTCCTTGTGTATCATGTTAGAACTGTCTTGCTCCCCTTTCTCTATAAAACCACAGCTGAAAGCAGCAACAAGATCTAGCTTAGTCTTCACTTTAAGTCTGAACCAACCCATTTCTCATACTCACGCACACACTTTTCAGGAATGTAATAAATATTTCTCAGGAGACAACAGGCAAAAATAGTAAGTTCGTGGGTTTTTATTCTATTACACCGAACATTACAACAGATTTACAAGTTTGTAATTAAAAAAATACACATAGCGCATGAATGCAAATCACAATCTGTAACATTAATTTGCTATCCTCAGATTATAATTTACAGATTACAAAAAAAAAAAAAAATACAGATTTATTTTATGTCTCTCTGGCCCTAGAATATACTGAAGCCAGCTGTTCTTCTAGACCATAGACTGAATACTGAAGCTGAGTCCATGAATTTTCTAACACTGTATCAGCATTGACAAGCCTTGAGAAGCCAAACAAAACATTTTCAAGATCATTGCCAAGATTTTTTTTTTTTAATAAAATGTTTTCATGTTAGATGTTTTTCTATGATAGCCTTCCTGCTTATTACATAATAAAATGACCTATGAAATAACACTAGATATGTTCCAGCTGAAAGAAAGATACTACTAAACATACAGAAACAGCATGGCCAGAAAAATTAGAAAGTAAAAATAATGAAGAAACACAACATTCAAGCCCTACTAAGACAAAAGGACAAACTACTAAAATATGTAAAGATCCTAAAATAAACTGAGGATGGCATTTTTTCCACCTTCAGCAACCTAAGTCTGCAAGAAGAAAAACACTGGACAGAGCCCAAAAGCTATTTTCTTATTCTTTACAAAAAAAGACAGCAAAACAGTCGTAAGACAATAACAAAGTCAATTTTAAAAGTGGTATCATTTAATTAGCAGGTGTGGGGTGTG
This sequence comes from Ramphastos sulfuratus, assembly GCA_013399055.1. Taxonomy (NCBI): domain Eukaryota; kingdom Metazoa; phylum Chordata; class Aves; order Piciformes; family Ramphastidae; genus Ramphastos; species Ramphastos sulfuratus. The sequence goes on from WBNM01030700.1 coordinate 166,328, forward strand.
TACACATAACATATACTTGCACTGTTGCAACTGGGATCACAACCTTTTCCTCAAGACAAGAACTGCATGCTATCCCTGTAGCGAGGACATACCAAAATGCTTTTGCTAGCCTAGTAAAACCCAAACACCAAAAAAACCCAATAACCAACAACAAAAAACCCACACCAAAAACAACCCACAAAAAACAACCCTACATAAACAACAAACAAAAAAAACCCCCACCAACCAAAAAAACCCCAAGAACCACTCAAAATAACAACCTAAGCCTAGGAGACATTTAAGGGTTTATGAGCAGCCTACTGCAAGATGTAAAACATGGCACTAATGATTGATAGCTTTATCTGCTCATTTTAGGTACTACCAGAATCGGCATTTCATGGAATCAGATAAAGAAAAGTTCAAATTGTCAGGAACCTCTGAAAACTGTCTAGTTTGACTTGTGTTTCAAATTGGAGTCAACCAGAGCAGGTTGCTCAGGGCCATGTTCAGCTCAGTATTTGATTTTCTTATTCACTAGGACAATTAGCACTAAAGAAACTTTGCTGCAGCAAAACATACCAAATGAATCAGCTGCCTTATATTTTGAAGTAGCATTAGATTTAAAAATTTAAACTGATTTACAGGTATACTTACTCCATAACCATATCTTACAATTTGTTTTCTATTGTTTTCTAGTAGTTGCAAATATACAATTTGACTGTGTTTGGGGTTTTGTCAGTTGGCTCCTGTTAGTAATGAAAGTGTTCTGTAACTCATCACCTAAAGTTTTAATTAATATTAATTGATCTATTTGCAGGGGGGAAAAAAAATATCACAAAATGAATCAGAAATTCCATCCATAGGGCTAAGTTGTTCCACTGTTTTGCACTCTCCTGTATTCTACAAGGTTACAATCAAGACAAAAGAGTAAATGAAGGAGAACACTTAAATGTAACTTCAACAGCATTGCGTGTGTTGCAAAAATAATTATAAACAAAAGCCTTAGGTCTCCAATGTTTTCAGTTCACTGGCAAACAACTGAAAAAAAAATCAATAGTAACAGAAGAATCAGAGCTAACAATGAAAAAGGATAAAGTCTTATATTTTAAGGGCAGAAGGACTGGGGTACATAGTACCCTTAAGATACAAATATATCCATGTACATTGTGAAGGATGAATGCCTGAGGCTAAGTCAGGCACATGACTCTGTGACATGTTACCCACTACACTGAATATTTCCAGTACAGTTTCTGAGGCAAGGTTTATGTAAAGCAAAAATCTGCCAAATACACAAAAAGTCCTCTCCTATACCCTGATGCAAAGTAACAGATGTACACACTTGACAGTACTCATTCCGTATACAGATACATCTTAGTTTTCAAAATAAACCAACATTTAAACTTACTAAGCTTTTCATTCATGCCTTATCCAACTGCATAATTTCAAAACCAAGTGAAGAGTCAACCAGTCCCAAATCAACAATTTGAAAAATTCAACAAGTTTCTATACAGAAATAATAATATTTCCAGTGTTTCTCAGACAGTTTGACTCATTAGGATACTAAAATCTCTAAGTCATCCTCTGCTTTTCCTGTTTGCCAAATCCAAGTTGTTATCTTCTACTCAGGAATGGAAGATAACAATTTTTAAAGATTAAATTAATTAAGTTTTACACATGTATGTAAGTACATACAAAATGAAGTTATCTGCCTTAAGTCCACATGCTTTGGTGAAGAAGACTGAGAACATGTAGTGAAAGAAGGAAGGAAAAAAACAATCTACTAATGACATAACACAGAAATGCAGCAATTTCTTTCTGTGTGGGACAGAAGACTAAGTATTCAGTCTACGCTGATGAAGCAAGTAATTGTCCTTTTAAGAGAATAATGCGTGTTGGGAGTAATTCAGAACTAAATCACCATGCTTGTAAAATAGAAGCTAACTTGGAGTCTAGAAGAAAGGGTTACCTCTTACTTTAATGAGCAATGTGTGATTACAGCAGCAAATCAAAGTTTCAAAAGTGCTCTTACAGAAAGAACGAAGACCAATTATGTGAAAGTTTTGTCTCTTACAGCAGGCTTAACAGCAAGACAGTAGTGGAACCAAGGAAGAAGACAGAATAAAGAGACCCCCTTTGAAGCTTTAGAAATTTTATTTAGTTTTCAGGGAAGCCATGCAAGAACTGGCAACATGGACTACTGAGTTTGCCTGGGAAGAAGATCCTTTCTGTTGTAGAAGGGTGTTTAGATTTGCAACCAAAGCCATTTTGGTAGTACAACAATGTTTCAGCTATTGCTGAGTAGTGCTCCCACAGCATCAGTCAGGCCCAGAACTAAAGCTTCTGTTTCTCACGCTGCCCTCACAGCAAATGGGCTAGAGGTAGGCAGGAGGATAGGAGGGAAAATAGCTGAGATAGCTAAATCAAATGGATCAAAGCAATGTTCCATGCCATATGCTGCTCAGAGACTGGCTGGGAAGCAAGTTGTTTTGTGGGAGGTTGCAGGTGATTTGCCTTTGCATCACTTTTTTTTTTCTCCTTATGTTTTGTTTTTTTCACTTCATTTATTGAACTGCCTTTAACTAGACTAGATAGGTTGTGATATAACAGGGAAAAACTCAATAACCTACACCATCTCTATAGTTTCTTACACAAACACAGTAAAATACTGATTTAGTAACCTTACAACCATTTTGTACCATATGACCACTTCAGGCCCATTATATTCGCTAAGCTTTTGTCGAAGGCCTCATTATTCTAAATTCCTCTACAATTAATTTAATAGGCCATGTATCTGTGACACTTCTAGTTTATTAATTTTGAAATTTTTCTTTGTCCTTTCTGTATTGACCATTCCATATATTATCAGAAAATTTCATATTAAAATGTTAATTTTTTTTTCATGTCAGTGATCTCTGAATAAACAATACTTAGCCAGTATATGCTGCTTAAAAATGCAGTGTACAAAGTGATTCCAATTCCAATTATTGTGATAAAAGGGAAGAGTCAAATTTGTTTTGGAATACAACAGACAAGTGCATGTCAGAATGTATTCCTAGAGATATTCATTTGTCTTTCTAACCTGAATTGCTGCATGCCTCTCCTGTTCGTTGCAGCAAAAATAAACCAGTTCACTCTAGTAAATTTGATGCCAAGAAAGTACAAAAGAGTCTAAATTTTAAGAAATGCTTAAATATAGCCAGCAAACTGTAAGCCAGTCTATCATGACTACCACAGTCCAGTTTTGGTTTCTTTGAAGTGTGGTTTCCGCATCACAAAAATAGTCAATTGAAGTCCCACAACATCACCTATTAAGAGCCAATTTCAACACAACTGTCAAGTTCCGAAAGCATACATCATAATATTATTCATTACTGAAGGTCAAAGATTAGAGGATAGAATACATGAGAATGATAGGAGGTTAGGACATTAAGATTTATGGTATTCAGCAAATTCTCTGGTAAATTGCTGCTTATCTTTTTCCTTATCTGACAAAAAAAAAAAAATCCAGCACTGCTAAAATTCAAACACGTTCAGAATTTCTAAGTACTGTAGGTGATAACTCCCAAATTTGAAAGCAGTGCATCTAACAAACTAAAACAGCAAACCACAGGTAAAGAAAAACAAAATACAAAAAGAACAAGAAAACCCACAAATCAACAAAAAACAAAACCTGAACTGACCGTAGCTTGATCAGAGCTGTTAGAATATTTTTACTGATACAGTAAATTCAACCAAGCAATGTAAATGACAATGGCGATTTAAGAACATCGTTGATTTCAAAGTAGCAGTAAACGCACAGAGACTCATAACAGTTAAAAAGCCATTTAGCATAAAAAGGAAGAGATTACTAATTTTGGTTTTTAACTTTTCAAAAAATAAGAAAAGGAATCTCCACCAGCCAGAGATACAAATCAAGTGCTAGGAAACTAAAAACATTTAGTTAAAAGGAAAAAATTAATAGATGGTCAAAATTCAGGAAAGAAGGAGAACTCTTTGAAGTAATTTAAGCACAAACCAAAATTCTAGCCATGTTTTCTTTTCATTATTAGATGGAAATTTGTTGATCTTACTGCTGAAAATTCAAAGTCGGAAATATCCAGTTTTGTTCCTTGTTTAGGCAGAAGCCGAATCGTGTAGTCATAGTTTTGAATAGAAGGGATTTCACCAGCTAACAAGATAAGCAATCTATAGTAACCAGAAGGTCAAGTCACCTCCTGACTGAATTCTATGGAAATATGGATTAGATATGGAGTATACAATTGTATTACGTGTAATGGTGTTCTTAATTTTTAAAATACATGCATGGAACAGGGTCTGGAATGTGAAATAAACCCATTATCCCATCAACAGGATAGTGAATTGCATTCAAGGCAGCAACTACAGCCACTAAAGGCAAAACAAAAAGTGGAAGCAGAAGTAAGAAGACACCTAGTAATACAGATTTTTCAGAAAATAATACTTTTAAGAGTATGGAAAAGTAATTTGTGGAAGGTTCCTTGTTTCTATCTGCCATTTTAGACAACTGTCATTGGCATTAGACACAGGCTGCCGGGCTAGATGGACATTACATACAAGTAAGTTATTACCATATATACATGATGTTCTTGTAAGATCTTATGAGAACTAGGTTACTGACCATATATGATTTTTATATATTTTCAGTATTTCTATACTACATAAAAATAAAAATAAGGGAATAAACCCAGTAAAACAAGAGCAATGAAGAAACAATTGAAAAGGCAAGACAAAGTGTAGCTTAACATCTCTATAGCCTTCTGCAAGTTTCATACAAAGCCATAAATGTATGAACAAGAAGTACAGTTTAATTCAAACAGGACCATTATCCCCAAGTATATTTAAAAGGGAAACTTTAAATAGGAGGGTAGGGGTCACATACAGTATAAACTTGTTCACCTGTGATCTAGGCACCAGAGCTAGGCACACTATTCTAATAGCAATCTTAACATGCAAAAGCTGACTGATAAAACAGGATAATATTCAAAGACAAGCTACAACAAGCTGAGATTTATAATTTGCTTTATGCCATGGTACGTAAGGGAAACTTGATTGCTGTCTATTATTTACGAAAACTTGAGTACTTGGTGATGAAGGCTACGAGTTGGTCCAAATACTTCCAAATGCTATTTATTACTCAGAACATTGTCCTTAAATCAGAATGTTTCAAGGAAAAGGTACTAAAGACTGCATAGGACTAGCTCACCTTCTCTATTTGGTCATTTGCTTTCAGAAGCACAAATGACACTCAGATTTCACACTGCAAATTAAAAATTGGTTTTCATACTTCTTATCTGTTGATTTCTGAAAATGTTCATATTAGGACTTCTGGTTGGATGCAGTTGCCTAAACATTGTATTACCTAGGAGATTGTATGTAGCTACATGGGGTTGTTGTACACTACACAACATTTAAGGGAAATCTGCACTCCTGGCACAGCAGGTGAAGCAGACAACTTACAGCATTTAAACTGAAATTAGATGTCTGTGCTTAGGTAATTCAGTTGCACTCTATGTCATAACTTTGGTCAACTGTTGTCTAACATGCAATACTCTCAAAACATACCTAGGTAAATAGCTTTACATCATGAACACGTCACTCCAAAGCCATTTTCTAACCCTTATGTATGGCAATTGTTTCAGAGACCTTCAACATCACACCTAAGTCACACTTTACCTACTCTTTAAAGCAATGAGAGCAATACTGAAGGACAGAATCTAAATATAGACATTTCCATGCAATCTTATATGTATAACTTTCAGATTTTGGTATCTAATGTTTGATACATGGATTGAACATTGTGGTTGTAAATAACCATATTTCTGAATAACTGAATGAAAAACTGTCTTATTTATTCTCTCAACTCTTTGTATTTTCTGAAAACTGAGATTAATAGTTACTTCAGACGCTACTCTCCAGAAATAACAAGAGTTATGTTTTGTTAGAAACTGAGAAGGTTGCAAGGAGAGGCAAAATACTCACAAACTACATTTGCTTATAGAGCCTATAAAAATTCATCCAGCAGTTAAGATGTGTAACTGGCTTTTCGTGTTTCATACAATTCCTACTGAACAGTTACTCCTTGTTTCAGAGTCTTTAAGGTTATTCTTGTCATATAATAAGACAACACAACCTCTTCAGTGAAAAAAGAAGATTTTCTTGAAAAAATATTTACAGTTACTGCAGAGAAAAGTAAATCACATTGACATGAACCATTGTGGCTGACTTTGAAGAACGATAGAAGAGGGGTGCACATACGTTGAGTTTGCCCTCTGGTGGCAAACTCCAGCCTTGGCTACATTTAGAGGCAAGAAGACGAATGCATAGTATGTCCGTATAATCAAGGCAATAGCTATGTTACAATTATTTTTCCCATTCATCTAATCCCTCACAAATGTTTTAGCACACAACTGTAGCTGTTAACCTTGGTATTCCTCCCACATTTTCTGGCTACATACCTTTAAGTGTCTACCAATCCATCAGTAGAGACACAAAGTTTTGGCTACATTTAAGGTATTTTAAAAACTGAAATGTACTACTTTAATCTCCTGGGAAAAAATGTGCAGGAGGAGGACAGATCGTTTTGGAGAACAGAAATAAGCTGATTTATACCACTTGGCTTCAGCAAATCAGAAGATAAAAACAGGGAACTCCAGAGAAAATTAATGGAGTTTCTCAAAAACACTTGTGAAACTGTCTGTACAGGGGAACAACAAAAACTACTCAAAAGTAGATTGCTGCAACTACAGATTCTCTACACTTAGAGATTCAGCAGCATATCTGGGAATATTTCTTGGCAGTTTGATAAAGAAATTTATTGTAAGACAGAACAAAAATTGAAGTAACAGTAGCTACCAAACAATAAAATAAGAAGTCCTTTCATATATCTGTAGGGAATCAGGTCTGCAGCACAGAAATATCATGCTGAAAATCTCAATTTTCAGTTATAGACACTTAGTCAGATAAGAGTTATTTAAGAATATGTGACTGTGATTCTGAACAGCAATATATGAAATCATTCAGCATGCAACAAGACATCAGTTGCTTTAAAAAAAAAATAGTAAAAAAAAAAATAGTAAAAAAAAAAAAATTCTTTCCATATTCTTCTCCCTAAACTGCAACACAAATATATCCACATACAGGACTACCATCATCCCTCTTTGAAACTAATTAGCTTGGTAGATTCTCAAAGGGGCTTTCTTTCGCACAAAGAGTTTTACCTGTAGGAAAGCTTAAAGGACCAAAGACTCCAAGAGTTAGCAAATTAAGCCTGTATTTTCAGTGAACACTGACATCAACACTTTACCCCAATGACAATTTTAGGCAGTCCTGCAGTCCATTACTGCCATGTCCAACAAAAGTATTCTGATTGCAAACTTCCAATAAGCTGTCAGTCATGCCTTACACACTAAACAAATATAGAAAGGCAGCTGTCTGAGCTTTTGCAAAGACCACAAGCAAGACAAGACTGTCTGTTATTCTTTAATGACTACCTATTAGCTAAAACAACAATTCTAAATATTTGCTTGCTGTATTCTGTACAATATACCCAAGAAAAAGGGACTCTTATGTGCAACTAAGTAAAATAGAATTACAGGATTTCTACTGACATATGCATAATAGACATTACTGCACCTGAGCCAATTACCTAGTTTAAAACAGCCTTCAATGAGCATAGCACCAAAATTCCAAAAGCTTTCTGAACACATTTTATAGATTAACAGGGAAATCATGGATGGAATGATTAAATAATTACCTCCATTAGCTACAGTCCTTTTAACTATACTGGAGATCAGTAGCACCTTGTGCCTTATATAACTTTTGTCAAATACCTGCTTACCTTGATTTGTATAGTAAAAGAGATTATGGAAAAAATAATTGATGCAATGCTGGTAAAATCTGTATTATTTGTTGCACTGAAGTGACTATCATTTTGAAATGACAGCACTATGATTTACGCATTTCTTTCTTAAGTGGTTTTGATACCTGAGTATATGGTGGAGTAAACAGCCAGCCTTCTGTCATAGAAAAGATTTTTCGTCACAAGTTACACAAAGCTTTTCTTGTTACTTCTCTTATTTCTTTACTACATGCAAAAAAAGATTGCAAGACAGACACTTGCCAGAAATACAAGCTGCTGAAAAGGAGGGAAAAAAGCACCTAAATCTTTTTACTACAGACCAGGCAGATATTCTTAACTGGTTATCAGTGGATAAAAGACATTTTTCTAGTCTTGATTCATGGTTTCTTTACCAGTGACATTCTACAACATTTCTTTCCTTCCAGGAGCAATTCAGCGTTGTTCTTCCTTTCCATATAATTTTGTGATGTTCTTAAAAAAAAAATTAAGTCACATTTTCATCTTGAACAGGTGCATGTTTTTCAAGAAAAACATTCCTGCACGCATAGTTAAAAGCAATGTTTCCTTCAAAATTCATTTACAATAATTTAGAATAAAAACCAAGTCTCTGACAATCACGTGACATGAAACACAATACATAATGTCATATGAAACACAAAAGTAGTATTGGAGTTCTTCTTAACAATATTGATTATATTTAAAAGATATAGGCAATTGCCTATAAATTCACCAAAAACAAGACAGAAAGCTAAGAAGCATGCCATGTATTTAGTTCACAAAGTTTAGAAGGATTTTTTTTTCCGTAAGATTTCTCCATAGGGTTGTAAGAAGTAGAAAAAGGAATTTTACACTCTCAGTCAGAACACTCTTAATTAATTCTATTATCTAAATACAGTAAATTCATCAACAAAAAAAGTCCCTAATGCCATGCAGCAAGTTCTTACTTCAAATGAGAAGCTGCTGCATGCACACAAATGCAGATACTATTCTGATAACATAAACTTTAATACAGTGATACACAACTGTAAATAAGAAAGATATGAGTATTACCTCTTTAGTTGTTAAAATTATTTGTGTTGGTAGAACTGAAGATATTTCTTGCTTCTTGGCCTTTACAAGATACCATTAAAACATCTACTAAAAAGAGAAATAATTTTATGCTGTACTTACCAAAGAGTAATTACATCTACATAATTAGGTAATTATTCCTGTTTATGATAATTTTTCAATTTAATGCTGTCTTAGCACCCTAGTCTTTCATGTACTTTTGCCTTATGTTAACAGAAAGGCCCTCTAGACAGACAGACAGCAAAATAGTATTGTCACCTAATTTCAACAAAACTTCCAAGAGCAGTCAAGAAACCATACCAGATTCTTGTCTCTAAGGATAGTTCAAGTTATAATGAGGATACAAGATACACCTTTTTCCTCCAAAACATCCTCTGGGTAACCTGTTCCAGTGTCTCAGAACCCTCATAGTAAAGTACCTCTTCTAAACCCTATCTAAATCTACCCTCTTTTAGTTTAAAACCATTACCCCTTGTCCTGTCACTACACCCTCTATCATAGAGTCCTCTTTAATCTTTCTTGTAGGCCCCCTTTAAGCACTGCAATGAAGCTACATGGTGTCCCCAGAGCCTTTTCCAGGCTGAGCAACATTCTCAGCCTGTCTTCACATGAGAAGCACTCCAGCCCCTCAATTATCTTTGTGGCCCTCACCTAGATCTAGTCAGCAGGTCTATGTCTTCCTTGCGGCTGGGAGTCCCAAAGCTGAACACACTACTCCAGGTGAGGTCACACAAGTGCAGTGTAGAGAGGAAAAGCACGTTCCTTGACTTGCTGGCTACATTTCTTTTGATGCAGCCCATGATGCAATTAGCATTCTGGGCCCTGAGTGTGCATTTCTGGCTCACGTACAACTTTTCATCCACCAGCAGCCCCAAGTCCTTCTCCATGGGAGTGTTCTCAGTCCACTGATCACCTAGCTTGTATTTATGTTTAGGATTGCCTTGATACAGGTGCAGGATGTCACACTTGGCCTTGCTGAGGTTTGCATAGGCCCACCTCTCAAGGTTGTCAAGGCCCCTGTGCATGGTCTTTCTTCCCTCTTGCATATCTTGTGCCATACAGATTGCTGTCATTGGCAGACGTACGGAGACCTTCATTGCCCATACTGCTGACAAAGATGTTAAACAGCGCTGGCCCAAATATCTACCCTCACAAATGCCACTTGTCACTGGTTTCTACCTGAACATCAAGCGGTCCTTTCTGGGGTCCCTCTTCCTTCCAGAGCTTTATCCCACGGTACTTTACCAAGCAGGCACCTAAGAAGGTCAAACTACTCTTCTAAAGTCCAAGGTAGTGAGTTGTTGTGTACCCTCCTCCCTGTCCTGTCTAACTCCACCATTCTATGGTTCCTGTAGTTAAGGCTACCTTACAGCTTCACATTCCTCGCCAGCCTCTCCTTGTTGATGAGAACATGTTGTGGAGGCAGAGAATTAATGTGGCCGAGTCAGGAATTATAAAAATAGAATTATTTTATTTTCCTGAAAGCCCTGTCCACAAACTATATACAAAATTAGTTTAGATTTATTTACAGGTTCTAATTCGACCAGGAATTCTTCAACAGGATGTTATGGACAAATTTAGAGATTTAGGAATTCAGGAAATGGAAAAGGCTAAGCTATAAACACAGCTTCACCCCACTGTCAATCAGACTGAGCAGAGAATTAAGGCAACAGCAGGTTCCCTTCAAGAGCAGGAACTCTTGGAGGTGAGATAGGTATTCGGCGATGATCCCTTGCTGGATTTCTCTGCTGCTCGGTTGCTTTCTGATGCTGTAAGCAATATCCAATAGACTGGATCCACATGGTAGAAGTCCAAGGCAGGTGGAAAAGCCACCAAAGTCAGAAATGTCTCGAAACAACTGCCACAAGACAGGGATTTGTGGAAGCAATGCTGCCTCGGCAGCCGCAGGGGAAAGCCAAACTGCTCAGGTCTTCCCCAGTTCAGAATAGCAGCCAGGAAATTGCCTGTAGTATGGTCCGAGCAGCTGGGTCCAGGTGCCGCTGGCAGCTCTCTCAAATGGACCCCAGGCCTTGCCAAGCTTGCAAATTTGCAGAGCCGTGCAAAAGTGGGGAGAACTGTCCAAAGGTAGGGATGGTGCAAAACCGAGAGCCATGTAAAAGGTAGGAGACATCCAAAAGCGAGGAGGGTCCAAAACAGGGGCTCTGTCAAGGCAGGGGACTCTTAAGGTGGGAACTCTTTTAAGGCGGGAACCTTGCGCCTTCTCCCTTGCTCTATTTATCCTTTTCTAGACAAAGTGTCCATTTGCCAATTTATACTGGGTGCAAAGACCCAGCCAACCCCGAGCCCGATTCCCAGTGTGGGCTTTCACATGGGTCAGCACACATGTATGAAAAGGTGCCTTTTGTTGTTCCTCCCTTCAAGCCTGCAGGCCGGGGGCAGAAAGCAGTTTATGCATCTTCTCCTCTCCATTCAAACTCATGGCAGGGGGGGAGAAGGAAGGAACTTGGAGTGCTCCAGAACAGAGCAAGGTTCACCATAGCATCTCTCCTCACTGGCTTCTCTATCACTCAGAAAATGAGGTCATCATCAGTGCATTCCCAGATTCATTATGCCCTGCTATTTTTGTCCATCTAACAGGTATCATGGTGATTGAAATCCCCAATGAAGACCAGGGCTTGTGAACATGAGACTGCTTCTATCAATTTGTGGAGGGCTTCACCCACTGCCCTCTCTTTACTCCTGATCTGTAAGATCTTGGTCAGCCCCTCATCCATTCCCAAGTGAAGCTTCATGCACTCCAACTGGTCATCAAGATAAAAGTGAAACAGATAGAGTGAAACACCCTCTCCTCCTCTCCCCTGCCTGTCTTTCCTTAAGAGCTTGTATCCTTCCATTCTAACGTGCTGCTCTTCTGACAAGCGTCAGAGTTCTGTATTAACTGTTCTCACTTCCCAAAGGGGGAAAAAAAATACAAAAAAAAAAAAAGAAGGGAGAGAGACTTACGACCTGCAAAATAAAATTAATTAACATAATAGCAATAAAATTAAATACAGACAATATACACAAACTTTAGTTTAAAGCCTTCTTCACCAGTGTGGCAATCCTACTACCAAAAATGCTCTTCCTCTGACAGATGGAGCCCATCAGGCCCCAGCAGACAGGTTTCTCAAAGCAAGTCCCACAGTCCAAGCAGCCAAACCCCTGGTTGTGGCACTAGTCTCAGAACCAACTGCTGATCTGTCCGATTCAAGTGGCCCTTTCAAATCCCTTCCCTGACCAGGAGGATGGACTGAAAAACTGCAGAGTCCTTTACCACCACTCCCAAGACTGTAATTCTTCTTGATACTCCTCAGACTGCTCCCGGCTCTGTCAATGATGCCCACAAACAGTGGGTAAGACAGCAGGAGACAGCAGTCAGTGGACCATACAAGGCTTGGTACTCTCTCATGGACATCCCTGATACAAGTTCTCAGTAAGCAGCACATCTCTCAGAAGAGTCATACACTATCACTGGAGTCTGTACTGCAGCCTCTCCCTTCAGCAGCTCTGTCTCTGTGGTTTAAAAAAAAAAAAAAAAATGCTGAAAGAAATGCTCCATAAAAAGACTTCTCCATTTTTAACAGCAAAAAATAAGAAGATGGGATTAAACATATCATCCTCTACACTTGCTCTCAAAAACTCAAAAGATATGTAGCCAAAGGAAAAAAACAACACAACTCTAGGATTTTCTTGCAATATACAATACCACTTAGGATCTGCTTATAAAAGCAGTAATGAGCATGTCATCATTATCTTAATTCCTATGCACAACACAGACCAGTGTTTTTAATTCTGAAATATTTTTAAGAGCATGATTCTGTATTCAAAACCAGTATGCACTTATTCCCAGCTGCTTAGAAGTTCTTTGCTCATTTTACACCATTAAGCTTACATTTAATGCACTTGAAGTGCATTAAAAAACACCAAGTGGTTTGCATTGCCCATTCATTGGGAATAGTCTACTTTTAATTCTTCCTTCCAGAATGCTTTAATATATTCTGTGGCCCAAAATCACTTTGATTTTAAAAGCTGAGCGCAAGAGTTCTTGCAGTCCACAATAATACACTTTTTTTACTATCTAAAGAAAACAAATTTAATCAATTAATTTTTTAAAAAATAAATACTTGTAAACACCTATTGAAAGAGAGCTTCTTCTCTTCAGTATTCTCTTTTTGGCTGAAGGAGAAATGCCTTTAGTCAAATTGTTTCAGGTGTTAACAAGTCACCAAAAATCCTTTTCTTATCCTGATTCTCTTGCCTCCCCTTACATCCCCTCTTCTGAAAACAAGCCTTAGGTGGGACCCAACATTCAGAGTATTTTTCCTTTGAACTCTCACTACCTCTCCAGCTAAAGCCATCTCTGTAAGACAAGAGTCATGAAAGCCATTTTGTTTCAGAAAACATGCTGAAAATAGCAATCACGTCCATTTTTGACATTTCTTGATAAAGTCTCAAGCTTTTATCTATGCATAGGTAATTTAATACATTGTGCATTTCTCCTTTTTTTCATTTCAGGCTCAAAAACAAACAGCTGCAGTGCACACACAACTTACGAGCTTCACAACTTTTCTCTGTATGTATAGAAGTAATTTCATAAATACTATGTAACATATCCCTAGGTAACCAAAGCATGACATCTATCTGGTACATACAATACTGGTTTGTTGGTTTCACTTCTTTTTTTCACATTTTTACCAGTTTTTGCTGAACATTGCTTTCCACACTTGGATATGTGTGCATATTATACTTCATATTTATTTCATTCTCAATTTATGAAATCAGGATTCTTTCAGAACATTGACCTCACCTGTTTTCATTTCCTGGTGGTTCTACAGAATTCACTACTGATCCTTCCACTTGTTAACCTGATCTGCCACTTTCGAAAGTTCTCCCTGAAACTACTTAAAACAAATGGCTATGGTTAGTTGAGAAACAGAAGAACAATTCACAGCTATACAGCTACACTTCCGCAAACTATACCACACAAGAATGTTCTGTATCTCCTGGGAAGAATGCAACACCTGCTCTGCAGATTGCAGCAGTACTGGAAAAACAGAATTCTTCACAAAACATATGTCTACACCTACTTCACAGAAAGTACTGTAGCATATCACACACCAGGCAGGGAAGCAGTGTTACGAGATATTCATAGCCACTGAGTGCATTAATCAGCACTTTGTCACAGAACACTGAAGTATGCTAAGAACTTCCAAGAATTTCGGAACGTGTTTTTTTCTCAATCCTACACTACACAGAAAAAAATACAACTACAATATTTCACATTTAAAAGAAGTTAATCTGAAAATCAGCAATTTCTGTGAAAAACCTGAGAAATAATTAAAAGTATATTATGTATCTTTTTTAACATAGATGTGGTCATAAAAGGGCATCTACTGTTCATAAAAGGGTATCCACTCATTAACAATTTTACTGATATTAAAGGATAGAAAATAAATAAAAATAAATAAAAATCCCTTAAACCTAGGTGGAAAAGTAAGAACGTTGAGGTAAAAGAATTAATACTTACATTTCAGTACATGTTTGGAACAACAAGTTTTACAGAAAGGTCAGCTAACTACTTAACTATATATATAAAATCAGAGGTGTATTTTTTTAAGCAGTTTAATGCTTGACTGGAAAAAATATACTATACATAAAGGAACTTTTTAACATTCAAGGTTTATACTTTATTTTACTACAGACAAAACCAGAATTGTCCTTCCATTCACTTGTAAAAACATCTATAAATTGGTATTGGTCTAATACAGGCTACACATATTTAATTTTATTAATTTAAAAGCTAGCAATTTCATCTACATGGAAGATTCAGGACAACTAGACTTCCTGATAGAAAAAGGTGAGCACTTGGAAAGAGTGATATAGCACACACTACAACAAAAAACTGTTTAAAGCAGATGTCTGTCTCCACTTACTACAGAAGAAGTCTGCAGAAAATTAGCTTATGCTAACTTTCTAAACTATTACCAGCTAGGCAAGACAACTGTCTCTTTACCTTCTGAATACCCAGGTTTCATTTTCCCAATAGTTACTCAGTTGAGCATGGAAAGCTTGATTATCACAAGACACACAACCCCAGCAGTGCTTTACCTAAGACAGTGAACAAGTTTTCTTTGTTTTGCAAAATTTACCTAAAGATAACTGAACTTTTCCCAATGTAGTTATTTTAGGGGGAGAAGGTGGAGAAGGGAGAGACACATAGCAAGGCTCTTTTTTCTCTTCCAGATGAGTACTACATAGTACTTTTAGGCTATAACATCAGGCAACTTGAAACAAAAAGAAGCAATACGTCACAGTTAATGCAGCCTCCATCAACTTTCTGCAGGCTAGTAAAAATAGTTCATGTACATTTGTTCTTTATTCCCTGAAACAAAACTGTTGGAAGTATTTTAAATCCTGATACGACATTGCTAGGCAAAGGAATAAATATCTCCACTTGGAATATGGCAATATCTGACTTACATTCTTCACTGCTCCTAAGGAAAGCCAATTTATATGTCTAGCCTCAAGTCTTGGTGAAAATAGCATTCATAATTTGGAAGACCTGAAGAAGAGAAATAGCAGAAATGTAATGACAGAAATTAGATAAGAGAAACAAGAGGATCCTTTAAGGAACCATCGTAAGTGTCCTCACATTGAATGCCTTCTTAATTCAACACAAGCCATGGAAGTCATATTGTCATGATTTGAGGGGTCCCAGGTTATCCCAGATTTCCTAAAAAATACTACAGAGACCAAAATCCATCCCAGGGGTTGAACTAGTCACCACCAGATATCCTAATTATGTTATTCAATCCCATAATCCTGCAAACACTTTAAAAGTAAGCAGCAAGGTCAGTGCCTTCTCTTTTCTTCCTTTTCACTCTTTCAAGGGATCCTTATCTGGGTAACTATGTAAGCAGCACCCTGCAGGACCTGGCCTGCAAGGCCACCTGCCACAGTAAGCATCAGCCTGCTGGGGCTTAATTGGGAGATAATGGGGGATGGGAGAAAATGAGCATAGGGGATTGTGGTGGTTTTGATTTGGTTTAGGGAAAAGTTTTGGGTTTTTTTTAATATATTCTGTATTAGGAGTTAAGGATTCATGTATGCCCTATCTTTTCCTGCACATTTTTAAACACAACCTTTCTGTATTTTCTGCTCCAATTCAGCGAGAGCATTATTATTTTACTGCCTTTTTTCCTTAGAAAAAAAGTAAGATAATCTCAGTCTGCTGTGCTCTTAAGCAAAAAAAAACCTACGACAGATATTGATTTTATTTCTTGCCCAGTAACAATTCTAACAGGAAAATTAATACATAAAGGCATATGAACTGTAAAAAGCAAGTCTCTCCAAGTTTCACCTTACATTTCCCCCTCTATTAGATACTTAATTTTCAGGGTGATAGATTTATATAGCCATGAAGAACTGTATGGTTGAGATATTTGAGAAGTAACACTCTTGTCATCAAGACTTTTAATGCCTTGTTATTTCAGTTTTCTATTTCTAGTATTCCAAAAGCAAAACACAAGTTATGACAACAGTAGATTTTCCAGAGTTTAGAAGGAGAGATGATAGATTACAGAGAACAGATTACAGAGCTTTTTTATTCACTTTTATTTCCACTACCAAAACTTTTCCAAAAGAGAAATTAAAATCACCTCTTGCCCTATCACAGGACAGCTTTTTCCCTTCTCACACAGAGAAATGCAATGATGTTTTGAGGTACATGACCTGGATTAAAGCAGAAGTCCTCTGTGAAGACTATGTCCATTGCTAAAAAGGCAGGCAACAAACACTAGTAGTGCAGGAACTGTTTACAATGGAACTGTATTGCTTTAAGCAACCAGCATCATTAGGAGAGATGAGGGATGGGGGGAACACAGCTATCCCCACCAGTGGCACAGAGAAACAGAACAAGACAGATTGTGTTTTCCCTTTTGTTGCACGTATATCAGAGTACGTAGAGTAGTAAATTGTCCTTATCTCCACTGACATCTTGGCTTTCTCAACTACCTTCCCCTTTGCCCACCCAGAGGGTATCTTCCCTCATAGATTAAGGACCCTCTCCTCCTCTCACACCTACTGCAGTTGCCATAACAAAAGTAATTAAAGATACTGTGTACTCTGAAAATAAAGAGCTATTTCCAAACCTTGAAGGCCTTGAACTGAGTTTCAGTTGAAATATGAGAGGTGCTGCACCACTAAAGTTGATTTAAGAATAGTATTTGTAAACAGAGACACTGATCTCTGTGGGGTCATTCTCTGGTACTTATAAGTACTTGGACAGATGTAAACTATTATTAAAACAACAAGCAACATTTCTGAAATGTGTCAAATCAGTGACATGAAAGGAACAAGGAAAGTACACATACTTACAGAAACAACCAAGACATACACAGACTACAAATAAATTTTAGCATTGATAAACAATTGGAAGTCTAACACCCCTCTCTTGTAAATACAATACTGACATGTTTTTTGTTCAAGAGTTTTCATTATGTACGTTACAGTAATTTTTAAATAATCTGACAGTGTACACAATTTTCACTCCCAAAATTCGCCACAACCCATTAGAAATTTTCATGTATAAATAGTACATCTGGTAATTTTTTTTCAGATGGTGTCATGTAATAACTAATATCACAAGTTCTCTGATGCAACTTCCCATACCAATATTCTCAAATGTCACTATTACTACAAAGGAAGTACTAATGAAGACAAATTGACTGTTCAGAGTTTCAAACATTTCAGTGCAAATTATCAGATCTGATGAAAATAATTACTTTCACCAAAAAAAAAATATTTTTTTTTTAAATTACAGATTCCGTCTGGGTAATGTCATCATTCATCTAAAAACCAAGTGCTTTCTATGTATGTTCAATTTAAAGTTACTTTCATCTTCTGCTGAACTTACTAATAGTCCTATAAAATCTGAAGCAATCTTTTACCAAGATAAAAATTTCCTGAGGAAGCCAAAAAACATAGTTCAGAGTAGCATCTTCACTAGAGTAGGAGGTCTAGCTGTTAGGAAAGTATAAAAACTACAGGATTTGGAGACTGAAGAAAATCTGGGCCATAGCTCATGATATTCATATTACACTTGATATAGTAAGTGCTCCCCTAGATATAAAAAAACTGAGGTCATGTCCTTTAATTTGTCTGTATTTTATTATTTATTCTGAAGTTATTATGAAAGATATAGAAGAAAATCACACAGAATAACAAGAAACTTTGCAAACAAGGCAAGTTTCTAAAATCTATGTCCTGCAAACCAGGTTACAAATAAATTTACTGTCAGTTTGTGTATTACCAAAATGTTTAACTTCGGAACAGGTAACTGACAGACAGGAGTGGGTGGGATGTGTCCAGACAAAGGAAATAACACAGAGGTTTTGGGCACCAAAAAAAGCACATTAAAAAGATGAGATACACAGCTTAAGTCACAAGAATTGACATCTTAAATTCAAACATATTCCTCCTTCGAGTTTTACTCTTAAATTAAAAACTTCAAAAGGTGTCCCAAATAAGATAAACTCTGCCAACTACTGAAGTTTCTTGATTTATATTCCTCCTGAATAAAATTTAAAGTACTGAAAGGAACAGCATTTACTCAAGATAATTATAGCCATAAATAACTATCTAGAAATTCATCTACAAGTATCTACACACCTGATCTGATATTAACTGACACTAGTATTATTTTCTCCTGCACAGATCTCTCCACAGATTGTTTTAGATACTTAGTTTGCACAGTAATGACAGAATCAAAGGATATTTTGTGTAGGAACGAACCTTAAAGATCATCTAGTTCCGGCTCCCCTGCCAGGGAAAGGAACACAACCTAGTAGATCAGATTGCTCCAAAGACCTCATTCAACCTGTTTTGAACACTTTCAGGTTTGAAGCCTCCACATCTCTGGGAAACCTGCTCCAGTGTCACACCACCGTCATGGGGAAGAATTTCTAATGTCTAATCTAAACCTAGCTTCTTCTAATTTGAAGCCAATATCCCCTCATCCTATCACTAGATGCCTTTGTAGAATGTCTGTCTCACAACAAAAAAAATCATGATACAATACTCTGCTCTTTTCATGCGATGATAAAATCATCACATTTTTGTCTTTAAGAATCATCTAAATTACTCCTAAGCTTTCTCCCTAGAGTCCTGTTTTAATTGTAGTGTGTAAGAAACAAATCAGAGAGGAAATTATATAAACTGAATATGGACAGCAAATTAAGAGAGAAACAGTATATCAAAGGACAACATGGAATAATTCTTTCATATTGGTGATACCTATTTTTAACTTTAACACAAAGGCTGTTGGGGTGGGGTAATACTATTTTAACAAATAAAATGCTTATTTTGTTTTTCCATAAAATTTCATGTATTTTCCTCAAACTTCTCAGAAATAGCATTTTCTCAGAAATATTATTTTCTAGTACATAGCATTTGTAGAAGGATTTGGGATTGTCCTGCCCTAGAAATCTACTTGGCAGCAGAGGTATCAGCCAGTCATTACAGCTACCTGCTCCCAACAGCTCAAGCCAAAAATCACTGAAGAGCAGTAATGCACAACTAAATTACAGTATCAAGTCCCTAACTAATTTTATGTCACTGGAATGAAGCCCTTAACCTCCCTCTTAATCGCACACAACTGGATCATTTCTCAAACAGTTTTCCTAGTGAACGACCTACACTGTCTTCAGGATGTTTTCCCTGCAAAATTATCCTGATTCATAATAGAAATTAAGCACATGGATAGTCCTAAATGAAAAACACAAAAATACAACATCAACTGTATTCTGAAAAGCAGAAATCATTATCTAAAAGTCGCAGTCATACACCATAGAATACAAACATAAAAAAAACAGATTTTTGTTACAGATAGCTAACTTCAGCAAGCACACTGTTAACTCAAATTTTTAAGAAACAAACTTGCAGGTGGCAAGAACAAAGACTTGCAGACTCATACAGATTACTGTCAGAATGAATAAAAACATTCCACTCCTGAGCTCTCACTCAAAGTATAAATCTCAAGCAGAAAGTAAAAAAAAATCTCCAAAATTTATACTGTAAATGATAAGATCTGGAATTCTGACCTGAATCAGTATTCGAGTTTTGTCACGTTAGCTAGCAAGTTCTATTTCTGATACAATTCAACTATCTCAGCAGCTTTCTACTCATCAATGTTCCAAGAGGGCAGGGAGTTACGTGTCTATTAACTCCAACCCCCAAAAACATTCAATAGTTGATGCTGCTGACCTTCAGTTTGAGGTCTAATACTGATTAAAACAGAAGAGATCTTGAATATCTGGATCCAGGCTGAAAAAGAAAGCGCTCCTTTCTTCAACTTTATTTTGCTAGTTCCTTCATATGAGACACAAAAATAGAATCTTAGCTCATGTAAAGAAACTATAAAAATCACCAGTTCTTGTCTGGGACTTCTGAGCAAGAATGCTGCCATTAAATGTTTATGAGAAATATGGGAAAAACATGGGAAATTACCGGGTGTAAAGGCTGGATAGATAGGGACATTAATCAGCACGACCAGTATCAAAGAAGTCTCCATACAAAGCATGTACATACTTCAAATCCCTATAACTGACATAACTGGCAATACAATTTTGATTTTCATTTCATCGCCTCCTTGTTTCAAATTTTCTGGTGAACTTCGTAAGAGTAAAGTGATGTAAAATGTTTTGGGTTTAGAGAAAACACTTAAGCATATACAATAAAATCTCTGTGTTGCCTAGACAAAGAGAGAATGTAATGATTACCATGAATAAAAATGAAGAAAAACACCAATGTTGGAAAAACAAAATGTTGAAAAATGACCCAGTAACCTTGTAAGAAAATAAAGCTGAGACAAGCATAACAGAACTTCAGAACTCTTAAGACAAGTGAAGTAAGAATATACCATAAGAAAAACAAAGAATAAACTACAGATGTTAAAAAAGTTGGTTTGGATTATACTACAGTATATGATACTTAAACCGGGTTTTCATGCTCTAGATCTCTGTTTTCTTGGCCTGTTACAGTTTGCTCATGAGATTTCTGACACAAAAAGATCATATACTTGTCAAATCAAGCTAAAGCAATTCCTGCAGATTTGCACCTCACTTTAGACATCTAAGAATTACTATACTAGATAATCAATCAACTCCAGCATAAGATCACCAGGAGGAGGGGAGAATAAAATAGTTTCAGATAAAAGAAGTAAATACAAAGTAAACTCATCCCAGTGCTTAGCTTTGCTATAATCTCTTTAATTTCCCACTGAATTAAACCATGCAGCAGATGCTGCAATACATCTCACAAAATAGGTTATTCAGCTTTAGTTTTTAAGAGTATTATCATCTATATAAACGGCCTTTCTGATACAGGATGAAAATCTTGCCTCAGTAATATTGTCTCACTATGCATTGCATAGCTTTTTTATGCTTGCTTGATTTTCTTTTTTTCTACTTATTAATGGCTACCCTCCTATTTAATTGGATCTCTGCACTGTTTTGCACCGTGAAACATGGGATTCAGCTAAAGAGGAAAGCAAAGTGCATCACACAATATGGAATTCATCGTAGAAGTCTGGCATGCAAGGCAGCATAAAGGCACCTATCTACATGAAGCAATGCAGCAAGTGAATCAGACACAGACTATGTATGCAAACAGAAATCCTCTCAGATGAATTAGCCAAAATGAAACACTTTGATTCATGTTAGTGAAACTGAAAGACTGTTTTCTACTACAGCCTCACAAATCAGATGCGGAGCGGGCAGAATGAAAAACAAGCAACTCACTAAGCAAACCAATTTAAAAAGATAAATAAAATCCCCAATGAAATCCAGTAGCTTCAGGAAATAAAGAAATAATGCTTCAAGAAACAGCAATGATCTAAGAATACTCTTACATATAATAAAGAAAAAAAAAATTAAAAAAACAACCAAACAAAACTGACACCTGTGCTGGTTTAAGGGTAATTGGAATATTTTAATAGAGAAAATTATATTACAGGCTGTGAAAGGAAAACAATGGTGATGTCTACTTCACTCATAGGCTTGCTGTTATGCTTAAGAAAGAACCCAAAACAATAGATAAGTCAGTCGGGCTGGTCACGGGCTCTGGGACAGTGTCTGGGGCTATCCTGCAACTTCTGGCTTCTTCTCTCCGACAAATTAATTCACTAACCAATTTTTCTTCTAACTCCTCCTCTGGCCGATCCTCAAAACCTTGGGGTAAGGTATAGGGGTGGGGAGAAGGTGGAAGGGTGGTTGGGAGCCCCTCCTGGGGTCTCTGATTTCTGGGAGGGGTGTTGTGTTTCTGTATTACCTTTACTTTGTATATTTTTGTAAATATTCCTGTATATAGTGTATATATATCTGCTTGTACATTGTGCTGAGCTGTAAATATAGCTTCATCTAAAACTTCCAGCCGGCTGAGTTCTAGTCTGGGTCATTTTACAAAGTGTGGGGGGCGGGTAACTCCTAAACCCATCACAACACCAAATAATCTTGGTATGTTTTCAATTTAGACCCTGGATAGGATTTTCTAATGAGAAGTTAATCACTGCATGGATGAGTTAGCTTCATCTCCAGTTCAAGTTCACTTTCTTCTGATTTTTCAAAGATGCAAAATATATTAAAAAATCTGTTTTGTAGATTAAATGATCAAGTAATCATTTGAAATAAGTAGACTGGCTTAATTAAAGATTTACTCAGCCTCTCACAAACATTAGTGAATATATTCTTAGTAATCTTGATTACACAAGGAAAGATTCCACACAAACTGGATTAAGGCTTATACGACATTATCCCAGGGAAATCCACAGTGAAGGCTTCATAAGGAGAGGGGAGACACACAGGATGGGGAACAACAACAACTTCAGAAGTGCTTCACTTCCTGCAAAACTATTTAAAATACACTATTTGAAAGAATTCCTGTAACAGTTCAGGCATTACAGGGTTAGCTGACTACACATAACTGAGGTTTTTCAAATTTTATGATAATTAATTCAGCATTAAGACTTTTCTTTTTTCCTTCTTTTTCCTTCCATCAAGCACTTCTCTTGATAAATGTCAAGTATCAAATGGTAAACCACAATGTTTTTTGTTTCATCCCTGTGCCTGATTACTCTCGCTAGGTTTTTTTGGTCTAATAAGCAAGCTGTTTGGCTAAAGCTACCTGAGCTAAGCAATTGAAAAATTTGGTTGTCAAATTTGAAAATGCATCTACTTGATTTTCAAGCTTCATTTTCTTTTACTGCCATGTAAGTAAATGATAAATACTCATACATTTTAAAATCAGTTCTATAAATAATCCATATAATTTTACTGCTATAGAAATTTCAGCTTGAACAACTTCATTGATTCAGTAAAACCAAGCAAGAGTAGGATTCGCATATCACGGAATCACAGAATGTGTCAGGGGTTGAGAGAGATCTCTAAAGATCACCTAGTACAACTCTCCTGCTAGAGCAGGGCCGCCTAGCGCAGGTCACACAGGAATGCGTCTAGGCTTATGTGGGAATTAAGCATGTGCAAATACTAACCTTTACTTGCATTTGAAAAAAAGATTAAAAAGCAGAAATATCTGTGGAAAAACAACAGTATTATACAGATATTATTAATCAATTCAACTTTTTAATTATTATTGTTTGATGACAATTTCCAACACTTTCCAAAAAAAGTTTGCTAATATTCATGCTGTTGAATAGTCCAACTACAGTCAAACTGGGCTGGAAAGTCACAGTCCAACTCTGTAAAAATATTCTAAAGATTCCCTTACTTTCGAACTAAAGGAGTATCAGCTTGACAAGAAGTATTTTTTAAAACATAAAATGTAATAGTATTTTACATAATTTACAATTAGGTAAGCGCTGCTAGATTATAACTTCAGTTCCGCTTCACAGAATAATTTCAAGCGTTTTACTGAAATATTTTTTGTATCTTCTAGCTTTCTTGGGGCAAGTGGAGTTCAACACAAACTTTTTATTGCAAAGTTCTGAATGCATGTAGTCATTCTTACATTGTTCTTCTGTGATACCTTAAAGGTATGTAAAAAATAGGCATTTCTTGCATCTAATGAACTGAAACTATTGTAGACAACTGCCTGTAATATTCGAGATTAAAAATTATTATTTTATTCTGCACACCAGAATGACTGTTAAATCCATGTCACACTCAATATACACCCTAAAGTGACCTGCAATCAATGAGATACCAAAATCCAATAGCAAGATAAATCTGCAGACACCATGAGGTTGGGTCTATGAAATACTCGTAATAGTCTGTGTAGTATTCTGATCTCAGCATGAGGGATGGACAGAGTAAAATCTCCTTATATTGTTATTGATCTGAGATACCAGTTAGCCTGTGCATCTGTACGTGCATGCACTCACACAGGCACGTGGCATGCATTCATATTTATCATGAAAAACATAAAAGCTCAACTTTTCAATGTGTCCCACATCAAACATTCCTTAACCTTAGTACTTTAACACCTTCTGGGGAAAAATGTTACGCACAGCTTCAACTCACAGAAGCTATACTACATCAATAACTAGGAAACCTGGGAGGTAGAGTGGGTTTCGCATGCCCTGAGTTTTATTATTTTTATGCAGGAAAGTAAAAATAGAGGAATTCTACACATTTAATACACATAAAAAGTAAGCAAGAGAGAACAATATGGTAGCTTTTGTCAGCCTCTGACCAGGCACAGAGGTCACTGAAGATGAAGGCTGGGTAGAATCTAGTTCTAGTGAAGAACATAGGAATACTTTGTTTTGTCTATATTAATCTGTAGCATAAAACTACACAGTTAAACGTACTTTTGCGGATCCCTCCTTCTCTGTCTTCATGAGACTACACCTGTAGATCTCAGACTCAAATGCCATAACTCATCATCATGTTATGCTTAACTTTAAGGTGTTACTTACAGTAAATCCAATCAAGTGTTGGCCATACACCCCTGCATTCTTTGAAAGGCTATTTTCTTTTGAGGAGCCCATGAATATCACATCACAGGTGGCACCAATTACCTGTTTCCTTAACCTTACACTACTAAGAAAAGGAAACAGTTAAGAAATTCTGTCCATCTTTTAGTTCACCTAAAAAATACTGCACTAATAATAAAAAATAAAAACACTATCTGCAGAACACTGTGCAATCTTTTGCTGGCTTTGCTATGTATGAACCTAATGATGTCTTCACGCTCACTTTTCTTGTTACTAGACTAACAAAACTCCCTATCTAATCCTTAGTATGTTAAAACATTTCAACTATGGATTAAGACTATTTTTAAAATACACACACACACACACACACGCACATATATCTGTGAATATCTTAGTGGAAATTCAGAAGCTGTTTGTCCATCTTCTTTAGGATTTGAACTGTCTTATATTCCAATATCATGTGATTTTTTACATAGAAGTTATTTGCCACAGTTACTGACAATATACACAAGAAAATGTTATGAAAGGGGCAGAATAGAATTCCTTTTAAATTGCAAATTAGTATTAGCCATTGTCTTATCTGAGCCAAAGGAAACACGCCTAGATCAGATTACTACAAAGTTAAATGACTAAACAGCCTGAGTGTGCTGCCTAGGAATACTGAAACAAATTCCCTCACACTGAAGACACTGGAGACCAAATCTTAATCTGTGTCACCAGCACATAGTACAGTCTCCTGAAATCCTTTTGCCCAACTAAAATTTTTGCAGTTTTTGTCAGGATAAACATTTGCAGATGATACCAAGCTGAGTGGTGCTGTCGATAAGCCAGAGGGATAGGATGTAATCTGGAAGGACTTGGACAGGCTGGAGAAGTGAGCCCAGGTGAACCTCATGAGGTTCAACAAGACCAACTGCACCTAGGGCTGAACAACTCTCACTGTAAATAAAGGCTGGGGGAGGAGGTGATAGAAAGCAGCCCTGATGAAAAAGACTGCAGTGCTGGTGGACGAGAAGCTGGACATGAGCAAACAGTGTATGCTTGCAGCCCAGAAGGCCAACCACATCCTGCCTAGGCTGCATCAAAAGATGCATGGCCAGCAGATCAAGAGAGATGATTCTGCCACTCTGCTCTGCTAAGACCTCACTTGCAGTACTGCATCCAGCTCTGGAGCCCCCAATACAGGAAGGACATGGACCTGATGATGCGTCCTGAAGATCTCGGAGATTGTTCAGCCTGGAGAAAAGAAGATTCCAGGCAAACCTAATCACCACTTTCCAGTACCTGAAGGGGGCCTGCAAAAAGGCTGGAGAGGGACAGTTTATGAAGGCTTGCAGTGATAGGTCGAGGAGCCATGGTTTGAATTTAGAGAAAAGTACATTTAGATTGGATATTAGGGGAAAGTTCTTTACTATGAGGCTGGTTGAGCACTGGGGAACAGGTTGCCCAGAGAGGTGGTTGAGACTGACTCCCTAGATATATTCAGGGTGAGGCTCACTGGGGCTCTGATCGATCTGATCTCATTCAGGATGTCTCTGCTCACTGCAGGGGAGTTGGACTAGACGACCTTTAGAGGTTCCTTCTAACCTGGGCAATTTTAAGACAGTATATACAGGTAAGCATATTATCAAATCCAATGGCCTACTGTGGCCCTAAGCTTTATTAATATAATCATATTGGCTTCCAACCTCTGGTCAAACTGGTTGACTTAATCTTCTGAGAAAGGCTGGAAGGGTATTTTACACAATGGATTGCTGCTTTACATACCAGCTAATCGATTCTGCTTATGAGAATCGTTACTTGAGTTTTCTGCAAAAGTGATGCTTCAATCACCAACACAACCAAACTCTCACAGATAAATGCATCTATAAATAGATATTCACAATCTTCATATCAACAACTTCACTCTATTTTAATAGAGGGAAGGTCTGATAAAACACAGGCCATTTTCCATACTCAGAAGGATATATAAAGGACTAAGTTTTTTATTTCTCATTGTTATGCCACACCGGTTTGATAATTGCTTTTACAGAGATGCTCAACAAGATGCAAACTGACAGTCACCTTTGAGCCAATGACTGCACATCATTAGAGAAAATAAAGAACTAGTTAGTAAGAATACTCTGCAGAAGAATGTCAGACACTGGATGGTCTTAATGAAAACATATTAAGATGAAACTCTCTGTAAGTTGCAAAATACTAAGAAGTTTGGATTATTTACATCTTTTAAACACATTATTTTATTGTATTCTCTTAAAGCAATGATTTCTGAAGACAGCAGAGCAGTGAAACCACATCTTTACTGTAATGTAAAAACTTTGTCATGGGTTAGAATTTCATACCATCTCTCCTTGTGTCCTGTCAGAGGCTGCTCCCTTACACTGAACCACCTTTCTTACATAAATCATTCATTCCCACAGTGGTTTTAGCTATTGTAATCTAACACTGCAATATCAAGTAAGAGGGGAAAGCAAAAGTGAAAAATCTTCATGTACTTACATGAAAAAGATAGAAATCCCTTGGTTAAAATGTTTTCCTTATGCTTAAAAACTTAGACAAGAGAAACAACCAGCTGTTCAAAGTTTTCCTTATTTCACTCAGTTTATCATGCGAGAGATACACTACATGGGACAAAAAGGACATAAACATATTTAAACAAGTACCTACTTAAAAGAGGTATGCTTGAAAATTGGCCAAGACTTGCAAACATTAAGTCAAGCTATTTCTCCTTTCTGTAGCTAGTTGCTTCTAACACTTCAATGATTATGAAGTAATAGGGATGGAATAAAAGAATTGATGATGTTAGTCTAGAAACATAGGCATTGTAATTTCACTCATATTCTATTTTTTTTCCTACATCTGGCTTCCCCTTGTAATATACCTCCTGCTTCAGATATCTTCACCTTCTGGTTGTAAAGCCAAGATAGCCTATGCTATTACCATCTATTAGTGTATTACAAAGCTATTTATACTACACATAATAAGCACAGATGGCTAGAGTCAATCCCAATAAGATTTAACAGTAAGACATGAGAAGACTGGGTATCCATATCCACTAAACAACCTACAGCAAATAAAATAAAGATTATTCTTCAGAGAAAGGAGATAAAGATAAGATGAAACAATGTTATCAGCTTTAGTTTAGATTATGAGGGCAATCTAAGGAAAAGTACATTCCAGTTTAAGTCCTAAATATTAGCTATATAAAGAGCTTCCAAGCTGATGCCTTCCAAGAGACAGTTAAGAGTTCGCTATCAACAATAGTTTGAGATTATTAGACTTGTCTTTGCAGACAAGAAGTACTTCTCACTAGAAACAAGCAGCAAAAACAGATCAAAAGTAACTGAGTGAAACAAAGAATCCATACTTGAGAGCAAACTAAAAGCACATAATATATCAAAAGCCTTTTTCTATAATACAGAAGAAATTAAAATGTAGTATTTGCATTATTCATTCCCATTATGGTCTGCCATGTTCAGTTTAGAAGTCCTGACCAATTAAAGTTTCTTCAATTTCCTTTATTTATTAAAATTAACACAAATTCCTACAATTTTTTATATATTTCAGTTTAAAAGGCACATCAATCTTACTTTATTAGTTTCATCTCAAAAGTAGTAATTGTAAGTATAAAAATTCTAATTCTTTCTGTCAGATTTCCTAGGTTTCAAAATTCTTCCTCCTTCAACATTGTAATAAAGCTAAGATCATACAAAATAGATTATCAGACAAAGACTGATACTGCTTTGGAATAGCTAATAACAACTTTCAAACTGGTAAGTAAAAAACAGATTCAATGCCCTGAAAAAGAAACTTATGAGCAAGCTCTTGGTTTAATTTAGGCCTAGCAGAACAAAAAAAGTTCATTTTTCTTGCTCTAAAATTCCATTTTTTTTTCTGATGCCATAATCATAACTTTTTATGAAAACATATGCACATAGTAAAAGAGCTCTTCTACCTACTAATAAGAAGTGTATTTTATTTACTCTCAGCAATAAAATGTATAGGACAAAAAAAGTCTACTGTATCTATTTTCACAGCTAATAAGTAAACATTAGTAAAGGATGCTGCACTATCCAATCTTCAATACTGACTTCCTCTGAAGTACATTCATAGTCCTCCATAAACTAACCCAATGAAAAATAAAATTACCATATAGAAGTCATTGAACACAAATGGATAGGACACCATTTGCAAATATCAATGACTAAAATGAGTTATTCTAAATGTCGCTTAATTGAATTTTATAGAAATAAAAATCAAACCTTATGAAAAGCTTTCAGGTAGAGATTCAATAGACAATTACAGTTGTGTGAAACTTTGTCCAACTGTCTGTAAAGACTACATAAAAAGACAAAGTGATTATAAATCACAAAACCATTGTGTTTTGTTCTAGGATTAATACCATTATTTGAAATTGAGTCAATGAGAGTAGAGAATTATTCCTATGTATTGAGGAGCTTCCACATATTTATATAATTTTGAGTAATGAAGGTCTGGTACATAAGATTTACAATGTCCTAAATAGGGTAGTATAAATGTTATGCCGTTGCCCAATTACATATTATTAGGGGAATGGTCTTAATTTTAGAAAAATTGTGCAACCATCTTAAACAACACTGTTAGTATAAAGCACTACAACAAAATGTGAACGAAGATTCCTCTTAATTGCCATCTACTAAAGAACCTCAACTCCCAAACACTGAAAATATCAACAGTTATGTACACTTGGCCTAGGACTTCCCAGCATTGTCACACTTTTGGCTGCTGAAGCAGCCTAACCAGGCCAACTTGAAAATCCTTAATAAACGCACCACCATCTCTGTGACTTGTTTTAGTGACGTAAGAGCTGCAGCTACTTAGGAACTGAACTGCAGTAACACTAAGATTGGGTTAAAAACTCTTCCTTCTCAGGTACTACACACTAAAAAGTAAACACATCCTCATATATAACCCAAAATGGTTACCTCCCACATACAAGTTGAGGCAGCTGATAATAACTATATGAAGAATACAATTTCCCCACCCACCTCCATCTTTGGAATCAAAGCCTCCTATTGAAGAGTCCATCCTCAATTTTTGCACATGAAAAAGATGTGAGAACATGTCCCCAGCTTCCCACTGTTCCACATTAAAGTGCAGTTCTCACCAAGGCCTATTCCACTACTTTCAACAAATTTCTCAGAACGATCAATATCTTTCAAGAGAACTAAAGTTACGGCTTCGCCTGTACAAAGTACTGATAAGATCTTAGCTAGTATTATCATGTTAATAATAACCTTTACTGACAAATACAATATTTTGGAGGATTTTAGGAGAGCTATGTTTGGGAGGGGGTTGGATTTGTTTTGGTTGGGTTTTGGTTTGTTTTGGGTTTTTTAATACAATATCATGGTTTATTAGGTTTTGTAAAGCTTCTCTTTCTGAATGACTATGTTCTTTCTCACTGTGATCTAAAACTCTGAAAGAAACTGAGCCTATGAGGCAGAAGTCAGGGTCATTATCTTTCACATTAATCAGTCTTGTCAGTTAAATCTTAATTTAAGACTTTAAATACTTCTTTTCACACTAGAATTTCATCTCACCCTTACATCTGCAGGGTATCTAAAGCCCACCAAAAAAACATGCTGCTCTCTGATCAGAGAATTAAGTTACAAATACAGGCCTTGTATACCTTGATTCTGAATTTAACTCCGCAAGACAGTTATGCCTACACATCACAGTATCACAGTATAAGCAAGATTGGAAGAGACCTCAAAGATCACATGTTAAAAAGCAGTTGTCCTGCTCCTTAACAGGAGGCAACATTTGAATCACTAATTAAATTCCTAACCACAATTTCCAAAAGAACAAATTACAGTCAAACAAGAAAATTTTATCACTTACATAGAACTGTAGGATGTTAATAAAGTTTCTCCATCATATTATATTTAAGGATGATAATTGATCAGCGCATCTTACAAGCAAGATATTTTTCTCATGCGTTCTTGTGCAGATAGATTAACTCAAAATATTTAATTGTTTTACAACTGTATCTTTTGAAATAATGAAAATCTTGAATGCTTTAAAGGGAGAGCCTTGTGAATTATTAGGACTATCAATAAATATTCCAACTCAAGTATCAATCAATAGGATATAAGCATTCTGCACAAGAAATAAAAGCATATTCCCTCACTGAAGTCTTCTTAAACAGTATAAAAATACATAAACCAGCATATGTATAAATTTCATCAGAAGAATCAGTATGCAGTACTTCCTCAAAGCAGTCACTCTTAAAACCCGTGGGGAGACCTACTTGTCACAGAATAAATTATCTGGCTAATATCCGACATTACAGTGTATGTTAGTGGGCACCCAGGAGACAGGCATTAGAGAGCACTTAGCTTCTTCAGCCTTGATGGGTAGTCCTTACGTAAACGACTGCCAATTATAAAATATAACTGATGTACTTATTTTGGAGTTTTCTAGCAGCAGCCTTTCATACTAAAACATTTAGATTGCACTGCCTATTTTTTTTTCCAAAACCACAGGTCCCAAAGTACATAAGACTGAACATTTTTTTTTTTCAAACATGCAAGTTTTCAAGATATTCACAGCAAACAGAAGTATGTGAATGTTAATCTATGTGTTCCCAAACATTAAAATTATACTGTTTAATAGAAACTAATGGGGAAACAAATTCTCCCACAGCTCTTTAACAGTAGCTCTTCTTTGCTAGTTACTTAACATAAATAGCCAAGTTTGCATTGCACATGCAACACGTATATACAGCTAGAAAACACATACATCTCAAGTATAGTACACCGCTCAGAAAAACAGAAGGTGCTCCCTGAAGATATTTACTGCATTTTGCTATAGCAAACCACAGTCACTATGAAGTTGTAGCATAAGAAACCTGTTGACTCTGAAGCTGCAAACTAAATCAACACTTTACACCAAACCAAAGCAATCCACTAAGCAGTAAGTAAAGCTACGTAGAATGTTATTTTACATGCTCAGAATTCAGGTTTCTTTTTTAAATAAGACAAAGAAGTTAGGATGTCGAAAGAGCAAGGAGAACGTTTTTCATCGAGAGAAATGTGAAGAATTCTTGAAAACTGATTAGGATTTACTCAACTTGCAACAAACAAACTAAGCGCAAAAGCGATGAACTCTGGAGGGCGAGGGCCACCTTACAGTAGCAGGTTTCGTAACTGACGAGATTCGGGTCAGACGGGGTCTGGTGCTAGTGTGCTCCGTTCCAGACATCCCGGATGCACCATTTATACGACTTATCGCCCGATTTAGCGGTTCTTTCTGTGACGGTCGCTGCTACAACACCCTCTACAAAGCCATTCCTCACTCCCACCTCCAGCCTCTTCTCCCCCAGCCCGCCCTCTCGGCCCTTCTGACAGCGGCAAGGTGAGACGGGGCAGTCCCTCCCGGTGCACGCTTCCACATGGCAGGGGGCTCTGCCCCATGCAGCACTCGCTCATTAGTTACAGGGTGACCCTCCTTCTCACTCCGCTACCCTATGGCAGCCTTGCCCCCGCTTTGGCGGGGAGCGGGAACCAACAGCCGCAGCGCGCCCCCACCGCCGCCCTTCCCGTAACCAGCGTTTCCACTGCTGCTCTAGAGAGGGAAATGAAGGGGAGGAAGAGCAAACAACTCCCCCTGCACCCACCACCGCCACCTTTTAACGGCTAGCGACCCACGGAGCGAGAAGCAGCTCCTGCGGCCCGGCCCGCTGGGCTCCAGAGGTGCCGGCTTGGGCGCCCGGCACGGACCAGGGTGCACCGGGAAGCCCTCACCGCTCAGCGGCGGCAGCGCACAGGGAACTAGCCGGTGGGACCTCCCTACTCCTATCGAGAAGCTGTCGGGAATTGAAAAAAAAAAATTGAATTTCGAGGAGAACGGAGGAAGTTGAGGCAGTACCTCAGCCCTAGCTGCCCAAGGGATACACTCAGCGAACAAAACCAGCCGCGGCGCTGCCGGTGGAGCGGACCGGGCGCGGCTGCCGGCTGGCAGTGTCGAAAGGTTGAACTTACGTCTCGAAATTTGTTCCACTGTCCGACTTCCTTGTCATACTGGGAGACAGTCGTGAGCCATTGTTTATCGTCCAGAAAATTGCCGCTGTCCGGTCTGCCCCCAGCCGCCGTCAGCCCCGGATTGCACCAGGCTGCTGCACACACGCAAACGAAGGCTGCTACCTTGAGCATCTAGGCGAGAAGAGACACGACGGGGGGTTACCCACACCAGAGCCGAATCCCGGCCAGAAGCAGCGCGCGGAGGACCGGGACAACCGCACACAGCAGACTCCCTCGCCCACCCGAATGGGGCAAGGAGCGCGGAGGAGGGAGAAGGGGAGAAGGAGGTTGCCCAGCTCGGCACCTTGCTGGAAGTCCCGCAACCGCTCTCCTCGCCGCGGCTGCCTGCAACCGCCCGCCCAACTCGCCGCGCCGCGAGCTTCCCCCGCCCCTCGCTCCGCCCCCGCACCACTCTGCGCGCCGCCGGGGCTAACGGTTTGAGAGGGAGCGGGGCTTTCTCTAGCGGAGCTCCCCTCATGCTGAGGCGAGTGTGGCAACGAGCGCTGAAGCACCGCGTCCTGAGGTTAGCGCGTCAGAACAGGGCTGAAGCTGAGCCTCTGCCCTCCTGTCTATCCCGTGGCCCACCGCCGAGAACGGCTGCGGGAGCAGTGGCACGCGCTACCTTCGTCGCGCTCCTCGTGGCCCTGCAGGAGCCATGCAGTGCCACCGGCACCTCCAGGTGAGGGTGAAAACCACAGGAGCTTTTCTACAGCTCTGTTGGCATCGCACGCCAAGTCTGTGAAAATCCTTGGGTGAATAGTGTTTAAAAATTACTAGTAATCTCGAGGTGAAGTTGCCCCTACTTCAGGAGAGAGGAGCCGCAAGCTGTCACGTCCTCTGAGTGCTGATTCAGGTGTAAACTGGCATTGCAATGCCACTTACTACGCCCTTTCGTCAGAGGCATGCACTCTTCCGCTCTCCTTATGGCTTTTTCTCTTTTAAACGGCAGCAATATGTTAACTTAAAGCTTTTGATGACACCCGGTTTAGTTCCCTAATTAGTTAAATTTGATTTAGAAATAAAAAAGGTGCATAAAGAGTCATATTACCTTTCCAGCATAGCTGAACTTCATATTTAAGTTCCACCTGCCATCCTGTTGACCTAATTCATCTAAATTTGTAATGTTAGCTTTATTCTCTAGACTTAGCAACTTTTTTAGGTTGATATTGGCTACATGTCACAAGGTTTTTGTATCAGAAGGGGGACAAAGGCTACAGGAGCGGCTTCTGTGGGAAAAGGTATGGGGCTGCCCCATTTTTGGGACTGCTGGTTCCTGTCAGAGGCACTGCGGGCTACAGCTGAGCTACAAAAGTGTAGCTACGAAAGGGCACAAATGCTGTGTGGGGAGGGGGGGAACCAAACACTTAACAAGAGGGAACACCAAGGTCAGAGAGGAGGAGAAAGGGGCAACGCACTGCAGCCCCTGGAAGACCCACGCCAGAGCAAATGGATATACCCAAAGGAACTGGAGCAAGTCCGTATGATACACACTCTCCTGAACGGCTGCAACCCACAAGACAAGCCATGCCCAAGTAGAGCAAAAGCTTGAGAAGGAAGGAGTGGTGAAGAGAAACCCTGCACACTGACGGTATCACCCCCCCAACAAATCCCCCTTGTGCTGGTCTGGGAGAGGAGTCTGTAGTGGAGCAGGGTCTGGGAAAGAGGGGAAGAAAAGCTGTTGTTTTAAGATGTGTCTTCTTATTCCCCACTACCCAAAGTAGCAATTACAGTTTTATTTTAACTGAGAATAAATTAATCTCCAATTCGAGTCTGTTTTTCTTTTCTGCAACAGTAATTAGAAAGCAATATCCCTATTTTCATCTTAACTCATGAACTCCCTCATTCCTGTTCTCCCCACCCCCATCCTACTGCTGAAGGTTGCTGTGAGCAGCTGGCTAAAAATCTGGCTGTGAGACAAAACTAAGCTAAAAGAAGGTGTGCTAAGTGCATTAAAAAGAACACGACACTCCTAGTGCAATATCTGAACATAATTTCTATGGTGAGAACTGAGAGTTACTGTCAGATTTTAAACTAGGGCCAAGTGTGTGAAGAGATTCTCTGGTCTGATAAGCAGAAAAATGCCACTTCACCCTAAAAGAGAACTAAATATGAGATTGCGACTATTCTTTGCAAGTTTTGAATTTGGTCATAAACTTAACTACAAACAGGTAGTAAAGTATGCTAACCTGTATCATACACCTTATAATACATGCCGTTTTGTTCCTAAGCCTGTATCACTAAAATCAATGAGAATCTTGTCACCAGTCTGATAGATATAGAGGATGATTGCCAGATTAGGATTTATGTGCCCAACTCTGAAAATGCTACCTATCAAGAATGATATTATATCCTGTAATAAATAAATCATAAAATTCAAAGCAAAGGGATAGAGGGACTGCACAGAGGCTAAATATGAATCAATAGAACAGTCATTCTCAGGGTGGGTTATAGAAGCAGTCCCTTATACAATCATTTTCTGACATCCAGTTTGTCAATCTTAATGTTAACTTCCTACAAATTGCTTTGCCCTTTGGCAGAGAAGAAATTTCTCTATAAAGCTAATGATTTTTTTTTTTTTAATCACTTAAAATCCCAATCCCCAAATTCAATAGTTTCACTTACCTAGCTGTCAAGGTAATCTATTTTGGTTTTACTTCATTTATGTTTCTCATTTCATCCAGACAATATTACTCAATGCTTTTAACTTCTGGTGCATCTTTCCATACTTAGAGGAGAATTAAAAAAAAAGTGGCTGGGATTTGCATTCAGTAAAATTCTTTAGAAAAAGAAGCACTGGTATGTTTTGTGTTTTACAAAAGTTTCACTGCAATTTGTCAAAAAAAGTGGTCTTCCACACCTATGACTGCAGTTTCTACTGACAACACATACTAAATGATCAATTATACATAATTTTGCCTGAACCAAGCTATTTGAAGCCTTTAATAACTCTAAATGTATCCCTTGTAATTTTAAGCACTCTGATCTCCACATAATTGGTTTAAGAGCCTCATTCTGATCAAGGACTTTACAGAAGTTGGTAATTCCATTTATTCAAGAACACAAAAAATGATACT
This sequence comes from Ramphastos sulfuratus, assembly GCA_013399055.1. Lineage (NCBI taxonomy): Eukaryota > Metazoa > Chordata > Aves > Piciformes > Ramphastidae > Ramphastos > Ramphastos sulfuratus. Next base: position 202,337 of record WBNM01030700.1, read on the forward strand.
TGATTGAAATGACATTTTGAAGATACAATACTAAGAAGTTTTTTTTTCCCCTCAAAAATTTCAGTGTTCTTCAAAGATTAAATTTACATATCTTAAGAATAATTCTTCCTTTATTTTAAATATACCTACACTTCTCATGGAAAGTATGATGAACATACCGCTTTGCCCCACAATAGCATCTTTAAGATGTAACGGAATCCAGTACTACAGTAGTGATAAACGATTACTAATGGTAATGGCTCTTTTTGTCATTGTCTGGTTAAGCAATATTGCTGTTACTGATAAAAAGCTGTCTCTTCAATTTCAAAATACACATTTTCCAAGTTTTCAGTAGGAGAGATTTTTTCAAATATTAAGACATACTTGTTTAAAATCATAACTTGAGAGGTTAATTTACCTCTGACTACCTGTTGGAGCATACAGTGAGATATCAAAGAAGATGGTATAGCTGGTGATATACTTGTAGAAGATTATAAGATCATTGCTAACACTGCAGATGTTTCATAAGAAGTATACATAGGAGTAAATATAATATATAAGGACTATGTATTTTGTATACACATCTGTACGTTGTATGAAAAGGTGTTGGAATTATGTAATAGATCACTCAAGAGTTATCTTGGAGGAAACATTTGTGTATATAGGTTAATGATGAAACAGAAGGGACATGCTGAGAAATTACTAGGAGATACAAAGAAATTTACACCCTGATGGCTTTACTCACTTCCTGCAAATGAGGAGTGTGTTCATTTAAGGCACTAAAGCATGAAATTAAGTTTATTCAAATATAAACTTAACCCTTGTAGTTGGATTTTTTTTTTTTTTAATTCTTTCTTTTTTTTAAATTATGCTGAAGGGAATCCCAAAGGACCATCGAGCTATCCCATTGCCCACAAGCAAAAAGAGATATACCTTGTCACTCCTGGAAGATGTCAATCTAAATCTACTTTTAGACCACAGAGTTGCTATCAGTGGAGTCTCTGCCAGTGATGGAAACTCCATTCTAATCAATGTCAGTCTAACTTAAGATGTTTCCATCACCTGATTATTTTGTTGTTGCAATTTAAGCTTGTAACTCGACATAAGTAACAGACTACTATCTTCTTCTGTTTAGTAGCTTTTTTCTATATTCTACCTCATTCCTCCTTGTGATATATTTGATAACATATTTTACCCTATTCTTATAAACTTAGATGGTGTTTTTGGGACCTCTAATTACTTTCCTCATTATGCTGTTAAATCTTTCAGATCAGCCTACCTGGTTTGTATATCAGTGCCTAGAATATTAGAATACCATGTTTATGCCTTCTCACTGTTGAACAGAGCAGAAAGACTACTACATGCAAATAAATTATTTGGGCTTGATACGATTTGTTCTGTCAAAAACATGCTGACTGCTCTGCATCTTTTTGGTATCTTTCCAGACACTTAGAAGTAGTGCACTGAATTACCTCTTCCTGTATTTGCTAGAAATTAGGAACAAGACAACAGGAGTTTCATTTTGTGACACTTTTTTTCAAGACACTCTTTTGAAGATATCTTTTTCAAAAAACTCCTTTAATTTGCTATGTTTTACAGTGACCTGGTACTTACTCTCTACAGTTTCTCAAAAACAAATGCTAACAAATTTTGAGATCCTTTTGAAGAATTTTGTAAACATCCAGGGGCAGAATTCATAAGATAATTAAAACAATCATGTTTTTTTTTAAAAATTACAAAATGGAGTTGTTAAGAGTTGTAACAGTCTTGTGTAATCCCTTTTCTCATGTCATTGCTGTGATAGCTGAGCTAACCACCTACCTATATTCTGATATTTGATACATAGGTTTTAAATTATTGTTTCTTCTGTTCTTCCTCCACAAGAGGCACTTCCTTTAATTTTACCCTCTTTATGCAAATATATACTCAGTTCATTATGATTTCTTATTAACCTGGGTATCTTGCTAGCTGCATTTCAGCTTCCCCTTGTTTTTGGTACTTGTGTTCTGAATTGCTTTGAAATACTCATCTCTCAATCCTCCTTGATTTTCATCTTCTACTGTAGACTGCTGCAGACTTCAAGATTTAATATATTTGGTCTTCTATGAATTTCCCTGTTTCCCTGCTATCACTGCAATTTAATCCTTAATAATTTACCTATGAGGTAAGTGCTCCAAGGCGTTCATAGTTCTCTCGTTCTTCATGAGTATGATTAGATTGATGAACATCTGTGGATGTCTGCTGGCACAATTACCGTCAAAAAGCCAGATGTGACACACATCCAGAGACCATGGGAATTCAGATGATCAGCACTACCCATGACACCTCTCTGTGTTTATTGACATAAGGCATTGATGAATGTGCTTGTCCAAGATCAGAGGCAGCAAACTGTTTCAAGAAAAAGTCTGAGCAAAGTCCTCAGAAGATTAGAACTGAAAAAGATACTTACTGGTGTGACATCTCTGCTTGACGCCATCTGCCATTCTGTATAGCCCCAACCACCACAGCAGATAAAACAGGACTTACAATAGATAAATCCTGGAAATGAAGTCTTCAAAAATAAGGGAATTTCACGGGGTTTGAGTTCTTCTTCACCTAAAACACAAAAGTATCTGAAATGTTCATATAATACAGGCTGCAATGGACTCAGCCATGACTGTACTCCCTGATTCTTGTCTTTTACTTATCATTCATGACATGCTTTGAAAATTCTTATTTTTGGTTTTAGTGAACTTCATCATTAGAAGTGTACATATTACGAGCTATATGATGTTTTTGTTCAGTTGTGTGATTTTGTACCTTCAGGCCTCAAGAAAATAAAAGTTATTTACTTCATAATTTTCTGTAAGTATCCTAGAAGTTTTAGGAAGAGGTCAGTACTTCTCCAGTTCACAAAAATGAAAAATAAGGGTAAACAAAGCAGATTAGGTACTTCTTCTACTTTTACCCACTGAAGTTTCCTGTTAGCTCAAATTTATTGTTCAGAAATACAGAGGTACGATTTGAGTTGTGCTCAGGAAAAGATACTGTGTATGATACTATGATGTGAAAAGTACATTGTTACTGGGTGACCTTATTTCATTATGGATTTTCAAGCCTGAAATACAAGAATCATTTTGCAATTCCACTTGTATAATTTATCTGTGCAAGTGTTCCTAGTACAGATAAAGCTAGAGGATGAGGTATGTAATAAAACTGTTTTTTACAAATCCCAGCCCAGATAGTTACTATACAGGTTAGGTCTTCATTCTTTTGAACAAGAATGAAAAGAACGTTAAAAAAAAGGAAAGCTACATATCTTCAGAAAACATTTTTTTACATTATTTTCTCTCTGAAGCAAGCTCTCCTGTTTCTCCTTACTATAGAGATTATCAGCATCTCTTCAGAAATATCAGTCTATCATACAGTTTGAAAAATCCATCAATTATTCTAATCATTGAAGTTGATTAAACAGGTAGGGGTCCTTTTTGATTCTTCATTTACCACTTTTTCCTCCTTCATGATCGTTCTGCACAGCTGGAGATTTTCAGCCCTGCTGTAGCCTCCTTATCTTAGCAAAGTTCTTTTGGCATGCTAATTAATTTCCTTTCTAGTATTCTCTCTGACCACAAGCTATTGTTTACATTTTTATTTTGAAGAGATAGGGATCTTAAAATTCTTAAATGTCTCTCTTAACAATAGTTCTGGCCTATACATAATGTAGCAAGCAAGACAATTATTTAATGACATCTAATGTTAAGACATTTTTAATTTTTGACATTAAGACATTTTTCATTTGATTCAACATTCTATATGACTCTTCTAGCTTTGTTTAGTGCAAAACCTGGGTTTAGTATTCTCTGCTTTACAAAGATATTAATAAAATTTGCAAAGTTTGCTCAAATAAACTATTTTTGAAGCAAATGTTTCAAATTCAGAAATATTCTCTTTTACATCAATTAACATTTTAGGCTTTTAAAAACAATCTCTGATCACAAACCACATCTATTCTTTGGTTCTGTTTCTATACCTCTGTGAGACATTTCAGAATTATATAGGTTTACTTTACTGGCATATTTTTCTTCTTCAAACCACATCTTCATTCAGAGCAAAGTCCATTTCTAATCAAACATGTAATTTGACAAGAGTGCACATTTGTGCTCACTGCATTAATTTGTTTGGGGCCTGTAGACACTATTACATATGCTTTATGCCTTAACCTTGTTATCAAATAATTTAGAAGCAAGAGAAAGCTACACAATTATGTACAATTTCTTTACAAATAACCTTAATATGCAGTCTAGGTCTTTGAAACTTTTTTTTTTTTAATATAAAATTGCTGTTTCTGTAATCATTAAAGTTTTAATATAATTTAAAAATAAATTCATCCTAAATCTTGCTAAAAATAAGGCAGAATTTTTAGGATATAACTCAGAAGAGACTGTGCATTTCTATCCAATTCCGAAAAAGGAAAATAAGAAACTTGCCGCAGGACAAAACATTTCAATGATACATTGCTTCACAGGCCCTATTTACAGATATTTCATTTATTAAAGCCACTTTTGCTTTTCTCATCTTCCTGTCAGTTACTGTCTTTCAAAATTGCTTCCAATTAATTTCATTTTCTCTGATTTTCAGAATACAAACACTGAGTTTCACTTTCACATATTCCTTTCCATCTCACTTTTCCAGATGACTGCTTTGAGTGTTTTGGGTTTTTTCTCCACTTAATACATAATCACATATCTGGTCTATTTCAGAAATAAAAAGTTGATGTGGAACAAGAACACAACACTGCTGTAGTGTACAGTTGGCCTTTCAGATCACGGGCTGGTGAAGCTATTTGGAGTAGATTGCAGTAAAATATAAATTTGTACAAATGTCCAGCCAAATCGCCCTATACTGAGAATGCTCATTTTGCATCAGCAGCAGTGTTTCACAGTAGGCAGCTCATCTTAATCAGAACACCTGGGAATTAAGTATTTTGCCATATGATCATTCTTGTAACTATTTTAATATTTTGAGCACCTTTGATACATCAAGAGTCAGAAACAAATTCCCAAAGGGAAAAAATAAAAAGTATAAAAAATATACTTATGGAACTGGGGAAAGGAACTCCATTTCCATGGTACTCCAGTTAACAGATAATCCCATTTAACAGTTAAAATGTGTTTCTGCAAAAGTTTGGTTTTTTTTTTTTTTCCCTGTGGGCTGCTAATTGTGCTCATACAGTAGACAGTTTCATATTACAAAATCAATTGCTTTATTCAACCAAATTGAAAGATTTAATTTTGTCAAAAAGTTTCCAGATTGTTCAGAATTACTTGGCTGCAGCTTGTAGTTGCTGTCTTTTGAAGACTAACTTCTTCAGAGTCACAGTCTCTGTGGGGAAGATGTGTCTAAACCTTAAAAGGAGACCATGAGGGATTGTAGGTCATGTAGTCCTGAAACAGAGACTGGTCAGAGATTAGGAAATTTCTAAGCATCTGACTTACTAGGTAGACCATAAGAGAAAAGAGGAACACAAAGTGTTTAGACAATAAAGAAGTAATTTAGAGATACCAGTAGATGCAATCTGACAGACTCAAAATCTAAATATTTAGATTAATTTTAATGTTTCAACTCAGCACAATCAAAACACTGAAATTAGAAGAAAAGGATATTGTAAAATTTGGATCCTACAGAAAGTTTTAGGACTTCTTATCTAGATCTGTCACAGAGAATACAATGAAAAGACTGCAATTTTGTAATCATAGTGAGGAAAGCAGTTTATAAATCTGTTGGAAATTTGCATGTGTTTTGCATAATTTTTCTTTAGGATGATACAGTTCAAAGGGCACAAGATACTATAAGGGAGATATGCTTTAAATCCACTCGCAACTCTAAAGCACTCTGAGATGGCAGTATTTCCACACTCCTGCAAACGATTTATTCCTAACATATACCAAATAGCTGTGTGTGTATAGAGGAAGATGGGAGAAGACAACATTGCTAAACCTGTTTGTTCCTCCACACACACTGGTGAGAACAGACCTTTAGAATCTAGCCTGTAATTTATTCAGACTTTAATCCAGCTAGGTTTGATTAGATTAGTCAGGTCACAAGTTTAACATTTCTGCAGAAGTTTTCTGGTCTTGAATGTGGATCACGTGTTTTTCTACAGCATGTTTTAGTGTTCCATGATGCCTTTACAAATAGCAGTGAAGATACTGGCATCAGGTTGATGTTAACCCACTGAGCTACACTGAATTCCACAGATGGAACCCCACTAGTGGCCCTCAGTTCTTTCAAACACTCCTATAGAGCTCAACAGAAATACAGAAATTTACTGACCTACTTGATGAAACTTTCTTCTTCCCTTTCTCTCCACATGTAGCTAGGCTGTGTACTAGACTATAAGATGATCTTCAGTCCTCTTCAAAGAGTCATTGTTTGGCTAATGCATTATCTTAAAACAGCAGGTGTCCAATAGTTTCCCATGTATTAGAGTAAAATAATAGTATCTTAGTATACAACATACAATTATACAATTATACAAGTATACAATTTTAAAGATTGTGAGTTTTATTTATGTAATCCACCATCATAAATTATTATTATTTATCCTTTTCTTATATTGACATATATCACACCCATCTAACTATATTCCAACATCAAGAATAGAACACCAAGTAATTATGGTATCTCACTTTTGAGTGGCTGTGGGTTTTGGTGGGGTTTTTTGGGGGGTGGGTGNCGTCACGTTTCTTCCCTCTCAACTTCACATCATCAAGATAAACACCAAGGATCTCAGATTTCCAAGCTCCAGCATGCATCTCAAGGAGGCTGCTTTTGTTTCAGAGAAACCTCTTATACCCAGCATAATCTCTCCAAACACCAAAAATTAGTTATCACTGAAATATAAGGAGTGAGAAGGCTGGTTCTTCCAGGATTGTTTTTCACTTGTTTGTACAAGCGCTGCTCTGGACTCAGATTTAGTTTTCACATGCCACTCTGATTCAAACCTTCAATAGAAAAAGTGAAGAATATAGGAATTGATAGTTGTCATCATCTTTGAGAATCTAAACCCCAAACAGTCAACACTCTTGAAGGAGGGATTGCACTGAGTTCATTAAAGTATACAGATCCAGACAAATTCTGAGAAATCAGTGTCTCAGTTTTTCCAGAATACTACATAGCATCCAGCATCATGTTTATCAGGACTCTATCAAAGAATCACCTGGTCTTTCTCAGAGATTCAGAGTTACCGATTAGAAAACAGTTTTAGCCATGTGATAGAAGACCTTCTTTTAATCAAGGATGAGGAGTATCCCCATTTTTCATTGCTTTAACATTTTACATTACTGACTATATATGAGAGTCAAAGCTAGGGTGACTCAGTCCTTTCTTTTTGAGAGATACACACAATAAACTATTACATATTTATCTAAAGTACTCCTGGAAGACAGGGAATCCTGAAACGAAGCTTGATAACCAGCAAACAGTGAATGACATGGAGCTTTCTGATTTTTGACACCTGTAACTGAGCAGCATGAAAATTACTTCCACCATTTTTGAATAGACATTAGTTCTCAGACTTAAACAGAAGCTACAGTTTTAGTTAGTGTCATAGAACTCATGCATATAAAACTATCATCTTAATGCTGTCTCCCAGAAATTGTTCTGAAAATGGTGCATGGAGTTAAAACTACAGAAGCAAACTATCTTCCATACAGAGCATTAAATTAACAGATTGCCTTGAACAATATATACTAGGTTATTTTATGCATGCTAGAAGTCTGCACTAATCACTAAAGACTTAGAATTATGTTTGAATCTGTTTATCCCTGAACCTAGGCCATACACACTGGGAATATAAAAAGACAGGCAGTTATAGACCATGCAGGTTATAGCAAAGTGAACTGAAAAGTAAATATCAAAACCTATGAGGTCTCATACATAATATCATTCCATGTTTTACAGTGCCACTACCTTTATTTATTTTTAAAAATATTTTATTAATGGCAGATGTCTTCTAATTCCTTCATTTTCCTGATCCTATTTATTTCTATCCTGCTTTCTGTAGCCAGAAGTAGAATAATTTATACAGTGACAATGTACTTACAGGGAATCAAACACATACTTGGGCTACAGGTCTGAAGAAAGCTAACACTTAACAATTTACATACACTGAACAGTTGGAAAGCATTTATCTTGTGTTCCTTTAAGTCAAAGACTGTTAAATTATAAATTTCTTTAAAAGTATATGGACAGCAAACACATAAGTATTAATTAATGATTACAAATTGACAATGAAGGTTAAGAACATGAAAGTCTTATGAGAATATCTTTGAATTTTAAGTGGGACTAAGACACTAACAATCTTCATGAATTGGCACATAGCAAGGAGATGCTATTTCATCAAGGCATCTTCTAAAAATAATCACCAATTACTAAATTTTTTTAATTAGTCAAATATCACAAATTCAAGGAATGTTACAATAAACTAATTACCAACATATTCTTATCCGTTAGCATTTACTTCTAGAAACACAGAAAATTCTTTAAATAGGTCTATGTGCACGTTCAACACATCTCACCAAGAAAATTAAAAGACTGTAGTCCCTGTCTTTTTCTTAATGTGTTTAGGAGAGGAGTGCCCCCTAGTGATAACTGACAACTACATTAATTGTTTTGAGCATGAGTTATGAAGTGTTTTAGACACGTTACTACATTTTTGTACTTACACATTGTTCTAGCAATAATTTTTCCATTCCTCCTCCTATTTTTGCATTTTAGATGTTTATTTCCTTTTAAAATTATCTAGATAAATTGGATATTAATTCATGACAAGAGTATTTCTGTTCATTCCTTGCACTGTAGCTAGTTATATCCATAAAAATTCTTGATCTTGGAAACTTTGCTTGCAGATACTAGAACTCATGCCTTTACAGTTATCCTAAGCTTTTCGGGGGCCTCAGTATGATTGCAGAAGTGTTTTAAGACTGCTGTTGAGAAGCTAATGCAAGAACATCAGGAAGAACCATGCACCCTTACAATTGTTATAGTGACTAGCATTTTAGTGTTGGTAGAAGTTATTTATGTAGAGCTGCCTTTAGAATCATTTGTATTTCCTCTCAGCAGGTCATTTCCTGCTACAACGGAGCAGCAAGAAGGCAGGTAGTTCTGTTGTACTGTACTAACGCTATATTCGATGTGCAAATCTCATAGCCTTCCTTGCAAATGCATGCTTCTCTAGAAGACAGCAGAAGCTAGAATTAAAGTGCTATGGCATGGGCAGGTTCTCATCTTATTTCACAGATACCAAATATTACATTTTTTCAAATGAATAAATCTATTAACGTGTGTAGTAAACTAGGTAATTTGTTAAGGGGAAGGCCATCTCTTGTTAATGGAGAAAATACATAGGTCCTACAATTGCACACTACTACTGATGTTGACAATTTCATGTAAAATGGCTGAACATTTTTACTGCTATTTCCTACATATTTTCTGCAAAAGATTTAAGCAAAACAATTAATTGCTCATAATAAATCCACTTTCAGGAAAGCAAAAAGGAAAATTTAAACACAAGTCATAATGCTGACATAGCAAAGGAGGAAAGATAAGCAGAAAGCTTCCTGGAGAAAATAGTTGAGCCCAGAGATGCAGTAAGAAGTGCAACAGGATACTACGTAGTTTTCAGAAAGCAAACAAATGCTGCAGGAATATGCACAAAATCTCTACAGGAAGTATATTTCAAAGCAGCAAAGTCACCCTCCAAAGCCAATACAACAACCATGTCACTATCTACTACTTAGAAAACAGCACTAAAGTTTACATACAGTGAAAGGTTAAGCAGAAAGCTCACGCTAAACTGCTTTAAAATATGAAACTTTTTTAGAAGTTTTGAGTGTTAGTGCTAGTATGTTCAGTCTTTGTTAAACATAGGTTTAATAACACACTGCATCAGAGCCTTTGCAGATCATTTACTGTGTGTACCTGAACTAGCTATAGCAAACAGTTACAATAAATACCCAATATTCTGCTAAAGTCGCATCACGATATGTGTATACCTGACACTCAAAGGCATTCCTTTCAATCTCCGTCAGTCAAGAACACCAAATGAAAGGTGTTTGCAACTTGTTCTTTCAACAGGTAGGTAGAACAACATGCTTTTTCTTTCCCACTTAGTATTTCCTCTTTCCTCTTGAAATTTCCATTTTCTTTTCAAAACAGTGCCACATTCCAGAATCGAAGAACAGCAGACATATTCCATGAATACAATATTACTTCAGAGAAATTTCCTGGTGATTCACTAGTACTCCCAAAGATACTTTGTATATACTAACAGCATTAGAGAATGACACATCACACAGTTTTGATATCTTGGGATGTGTTTTCTCTTCTTTTCTGCATTGTTTAGAATTGCATTTCTGTAAGATTGTTATCACCATCTGCATAACTGTCATCCCTGTTGTAAACTGCTTGTACACTGACACATATCAGTAGGGAGCTACATATTTCCTTTATACTTAGCATTTCCATGCTGAGAGCCTCAGATGAAGCAAGCTCACTATCTGGAAATTTTGCACATAGGCAGCTAATTATATTGTATCTATATCATAATACGACCAAGCTGTTTTTTAGAAATTCAGAGGCACCATCTGACACGGTGCAGAACTAGTTGGCAAGTGTCTGTTTTCATTACCTTCAGGTTTCTTATTTTCAAGGTAATGCATAATGGTTTAGCAGCTGAAATGCTATAGAAGCTATAAATATTGTTTCCGAAATGGAAATGAGGGTTAGATGCACAGCATATACCTTTGAGAGAAGAGTAAGAGTGAAGAGCAACCTTGGAGTACTGCAGGATTAAGGGATAAGGCATAGATGATATAAGATCATAACAGGAAAAGGAACTATGACTCCTTGGATCTGAGTGTCCTAGGTCCTCCAAGTTAAATGTTTCTACTATAAAATGATCTAGGACTACCCATCTGTCTACTGGAAGGACATTTTTAACAAGAAAAGATATAAAACATTAATGCCAGCATATCTTCTTGTTACCTATTTACTGTCAGAATTCCCTAGTGTAGATGTGGCTGTACAATGAAAAATTTTAGAACCTGAGGGATCTTTCTAAGATTCCTATTTGGTTTTCCCTGGCTGAAGGACATAGGTTTTGACAGATAATGGCAAGCTTGCTCTATGTACTATGTTCTGTAATACTGCATGTGTGGCATTTTTCAAAAGATAGGGACTCTTTTATCACAAGCAGCAGTGAATATAACCTGAATTTTGCTTAAATGCGAATGTCAGTCTAAAGCACTACGTATTCATTCTCCATGTATCAGTACTTTATTCTATCCTTCAGTCTGCCAGAAGAGTACAAGACTTTTAACAGTGTATCTTAATAGGAGAAAGAATCCTACCAGTCTATCAGTCTCCTTACACTAGGTAAAGTTACACCTCCTCCAACTATCCTTGGTACCTTATTACCAGGGCACCACCAGACAATGATACAGTGCAAAAAAAGGCAACACATTTCTCCTCTACCCCGCTTTATTTGCTTCAAGTATAACATGCCTCACAGAATCTACAAGATTATAATAAAACATTCAAAAAGTTTGAATAGTCCTTGAGAAACAACTCTTCCTTCAAAGCATTCATAAAATGCAAAACATTTACTACAAGTGTGTAATTTATTTTTGCTACACAATTTGTCCTTGGAGATGTACCTAACATTTTCAAGAAGCTCCACTAAACTGTTTATAAAATATATTCCAATTAAAAAAAACACAACAAAAACATACAAATTTCTTCTCCCCCCCCCAAAAAAAAAAAACAAACCACCACACTCAAAAACTATTTTTAAAAGTATGAATTATTAACCCTATGCATTTTTCTTTCCTGACAGTAAAAACTACTAAACAACCCAAACAAGAGTTCAAATGGGCAGCGCTGAATTTAGCATCCTCATATTCTGGATGCAGTATTAAGCATGTACATAACAAGCCACATCCTCCCAGATCACAGTACAGCTATTGGAAACAGTCTATAGTGGACTGAGCTTGTCTTGTAGAAACCACTTGCAATGCAATCAGAGTGAACCTGTGTTTCTCCACTGAGAAAAAGTGCAGAATTTATGCAGATATGTTATTAAAGTGTGTTTGTGCCAAAGTACCAGATACTCAAAACTTACCATTAATCAAGATTTATGGTTTAACTGGTGTTTCCAAATTTGACCTAGCAGAACTGAAAAGCAGCAAATCTCCAGAAGTACTCATCTGCTGCAAGAGCATTTAACCTTCTTTCCATCAGCTTTCCTGTGAGAAGGCATCACTCAAAGACTTGGCTTTCGGCGTTCATTGCCACTGGCTGTCAATGATGTTAACTTAGAGAAAGGAATAATAATTTTATTTTTTAATTAATAGTCGTAGCCTCATCTTTCCTCATTCTCTCACTCTCCTTTTCTGTTGCCTTGCTCACTTTTTCCTTTCTCTAAGAAACTCTCATTTTAAGATTGAGTTCCTGTTCTACCACCCAATTAAGAAGAAGTGATATTTACTTTTACTGACAATCCCATGCATGTCATTACTTGAGATAATGGAGTTATCTGTAAGGCAAGGACAACTAAATTATCCTCTTTAAAAGACAGTGGAGTAGATATGAAAGAAAAGTCTCAAAGTTTTCATCAGACAGATAACATCTGATTCTTTTTCTTACTATAAGGAAAAAAATAAGTCAAGTCGTGAGAAACATTGCAACAGCATTACACTCTACAATCCCTATAATTTAAGCTTAGTGACAATTTTCATTATCTGGGGGTTTTTCTGTGCAGTGTTTGGAAATTACTTAAAGGTAGTATGAACATGCTTAACCAGTTTGATTCCCTACTTTGGCTAAATTTCTTCAATATCGGTATTTCATATTTCGAAACATGGTGTGACATCTACATTAATAACATGCAAACTTATCTCAGTTAAATTCTGGATTTAGATGTCTCAAATTTGAAGCTCACTATGAAGTCAATAATGTACATATGAAACTTGAAAATTATTAAAAAGATGATGAAGTTTTTCAGTTAACAATATTGCTACTCAAATCATTGCTACTGCATGCTTTTCTCTGTCAAAACAGACTTTAAAAAAATTTAGATTCGTGCATAAAGTCAGCGTGGTCTTCCAGTATATGAATTTATATTTTTCTTCCTTTTTTTTTTTTTTTCCCCCACAACACCATAACACTTGTTGATGCTTCTTAATCTAGTATTTGCTTATCTGTTTCATGGAGAATTTTATCACATTAGACAGAAATATAAAAAGATCTAACTTGTAGAGAAGCTGGCAAATTTAATTTTATCATTTGGCCATTCATCCAACTTGCTGTATGATTAAGTGATGCTTACACTTTGGAGCGTTGTTGTTGTTTCACTACTAATGGGATGTTTATCTAAGCAGTTACTTTTACAGGGACAGTAGCCGGAAAACTCAAGAGTTCAGTTCCATGGTAACAATCACTTTTTCACTGGAAAAGGTCATATACATCTATTCTCTCCTTCAGCAATTTTCCACATACATGTAGTAAAGACGGAGGTATGAAAGCATGTAGCGTTGTTTTGTCAGAATTAATACAGGGTGATAATACGGTGGTATGGAATTCATATGCGATCGTATTTTGAAAGACAATTTCCAGGCAAGTGTAGAAGCAATTTAAAAATAAATCCCATTCCTAAGGCTATTTAATTTCTGGCTGAATAAAATAACTATTACTAAGGAATACTTTGATGACAATAGCTTTTTTGTGATTATTATTTCTTCTGGAAAGACTACTTTATTACCCTATTTAACCCTGGGAAAGTGAATCAAATATTTCTACAATTAGTGGACATATATCGATGAGTAATTCATGCATAAAATAGCAGAATAATATACTGCATTTGTTCTTTTCTTTAGGACCCGTATTTGAAAATCTCTTACAAAACACTTCTCAAGACTATATTAATCTCCAGCTGTGTATTAACCTTGGTGCAAGGCAACTGATTTTTAATAGTAGATGTGGGGGGTTGGTGGAATTTTTTGTTTGGTTTGTTGGGGTTTTTTTGTTTGTTGTGGGTTTTTTTATGTCTGGTTTTCTTATTAGCCATGGTATTTCACTTTCTACAATTTGAATTGAAGTTTGAAACTGTAGCTGGCAATGGGCACCACAACATCCCTTCTTGGGCAGGCAGATCAAGAGAAACTAAATCACGAATTTAAGTTTTCTATCCATTATGTATGCATCATCTCTCTTTTTTAATTGCAATTTTTCATTGTGACTCTAGTGAACATCATTTGGAAACTGATTAACTGCCAGTTAAAGGATATTCATTGAAGACAGTTTGTTCAGCCGATTTTTTTAATTACCTTTAATACATTTATTTTGTATTCTACCATTTAAGTCTTGCAGTTTTTCAGTAATCTTATAGTTAAAACTGCCAAGCAACCTTGTGATAACTAAACCAGCTTTTATTTTCAATATGTCTTTAAACTGTTTTTATGAAAAGAAAAAGCCTAGTCTAAGCGTTAACAAATTTTAATGTCTTCCTTTAAAAATATTATGGGAAAAAATATCAGTCTCTAAATGACAGTCTTTTAAACTAACTTCAATCAGATCTGGATATGACTATGAAAGACAGTTGCAAAGATGTTGATTCAGCATCAGTTTCACCTGTACTTTTTTGTAAGCTATGTATCTTTGTGATAGTCCATATGTACACATAATAAAAGGGACTTAGGATAGCTTGTGAAAGTTGAAATCTGAATTATTCTAGGATCCTATGTCAACCTAGAAGACATGACAAAGAAGAAGGGCAGGATATAATCCAGAGTTAAAACTTATTTTGAGTCATTACAATGATAGAAACCACATTAGAACAACAGAAAACCCAACTACCACCATAAGCCATTAAAAGACTCCAAGTAGTCACAAAATTAATATAAGAAAGTGAGTACTTTGTTAGCCTAAAATATTTGTTATCAAAAGTGAATCTATAAAATACTACTGCGCATCAATAAAAGCAGAAGTGTATTCACAGAAGTTAAACAGAAGTTTAATTATTTTTTTTTCCCCACTCTCGAACAGGTTCCTTGAAAAAGTTTAATGTTGAGTGTTTGAGCCTAGCAAAACATTCAGAAAATACACTTCAAAAGAAGTAACCTTCCCTATAACAAAACCCAATTAGAGAGGAGTGAAAATGAGTTTTTAAATTAAAAATGGGACAGCTGTGTAAAGAAATAACACCACTTTGGAGAGAATCAGAATATTCTGAGAAAGCATTGGGTTGTTGTTTGTTTGGAGTTTTTCTTTGCTTGATTGCTTGTTTGGTTTTGTTTGTTTGTTTTTAAAAAGGAGGAAAAAAAAAAAAGCTTTGGCATATTGTCTCATAGTGAGAGCATATGCTCTAAGATGTGGCCCAATACTGTGGGAAGATGTCTTAGATTTAGGGAGCAAGACAGATTCTCTTTAACCCTTCTCCCTGAATGGAACTCTGGAGGTCTATACTCTATGGTTTAAGGCATTCCAGTACCTTAAACCTGTAACAGGGGATATAGGTCAGATTTTAATTCATGCTGCTAGATGAATGTTTTGTTTAATTGTTAAGCAGGTTCTAACATAATCCCATGGTCGAATCACTTCTAGCGTTGTACCATGCCATGTTTCTGCAGCTTAATGGACATTAGCTCAACTCAAACTTGATTTTTCAGAGGAGAGGCTATGTATGGCAAACAATACTGTTAATTGATGTACAACTGATAAAATAATTTTGAGATAGTTCTTGGAATACCTGATGAGCAGGTTATAATCCCTGAAAATCTGAAGGGTAAAGTATGTGGAATTTTTCACCAAGGCAAACAAACATTAAGTTTAGCTAAACAGAAAAACTAGCGGTTTGCCTTCTTTCAAATTTCCTTCAGTTAGAAACCAAGAAACTCCTCCGTGAATGACTCATGATTCTAATCTCCATACACTCCTGTAAATCTGAGCAGTAGGAACTCCAAAGGAACCTATTCGTGCTTTAGACTGATCTATTTGAAAGATAAAGTATATATACTGTTCTATCTCACTCTCATCCTAGTTCTCAATTTTAAGTGCCTGAAACTAGCAAACCCCTTTAAAAGTCCACGATCTAACAGCATCTAACACACTAATGATGCAGATCTACAATTGTGGTTTACCCATACACAGTTAATATCCATGCTTTAAGCCAGTGAAACATCTTTTTCTTACAAACCTTCAGTAGAAGGTTACACGAATGAGAAGGGTGAGGTTTTGTTTTAGGAAGCAATAAAATCTATATTTAATATGGTGAAATTAAATTTCTAAATTATTATTCTTAAGCACAAGAATAGCCAGTTATATACTACCGACCATTTAATGATCCTATCTGACAAAACTATTGCATATAAAATGCTATAGCAATGATCTCGCTCATGAAAGCTAATGTATTCTGTATTTTTGTATGTTCAAGACACTGATATTTCTAAAATTAAACCATACAGATTTTATCTGAACTCTAACAGCCACTCACTAACTTTATTAGTTAGCTGCATACTAATGGAAGTATCTTGAATTTCATGTTGCATACACACCAGTGAATCAGGACCAAAAATAAAAATCCAAAATTCAAAGTGAAAATTACTATAACACCCCCTAGTTTGTTCTACCCTTTTGATTAGAATATTAGCTTTATGGAAGTGTTGGAGTGGGTCCAGAGAAGGGCCATGAAGATGATCAGAGGGCTGGAGCAGCTCTCTTATGAGGACAGGCTGAGAGAGTTGGGGCTCTTCAGCCTGGAGAAGAGAAGGCTTCGAGGAGACCTTATAGTAGCCTTCCAGTATCTCAAGGGGACCTACAGGAAGGCTGGGGAGGGACTATTTACAAGGTCTTGTAATGATAAGACAAGGGGCAATGGGTTTAAACTGGCAGAGGGGAGATTTAGACTGGATGTTAGGAGGAAATTCTTTACAGTGAGGGTGGTGAGGCACTGGAACAGGTTGCCCAGGGAAGTTGTGGATGCTCCATCCCTGGAGGTGTTCAAGGCCAGGCTGGACAAGGCCTTGAGTGACCTGTACTAGCGGGAGGTGTCCCTGCCTATGGCAGGAAGTTGGAACTAGATTATCCTTGTGGTCCCTTCCAACCCTACCATTCTATGATTATTGTGTGGGTTTTTGTCATTTTTGTCCCCCCTTTTTTTTTTCTTCTTAAATGGCTTTCCCATTTGAAAAGGGAATTCATATCATTTATGTTACAATGGAACGTTTTTGTTTGGTTTTTTTTTAAATGATGAACATGTCTGGAAGCAAGCATAACAATAGGAAATACAGACAGAACAGACTTATCAGCAAAAGCAGCACTATGTCCTCTCAACAACAAGAACTGTTCCTTTGATGTGCTTCTATTTCCTTCTTAGGGTGTCTTACTCAATTCTTTGGCTGTTTACAGAATCACGGAATTAAGCTGGTTGGAAAAGACCTTCAAGATCATCAAGNAAGCTTTGGCATATTGTCTCATAGTGAGAGCATATGCTCTAAGATGTGGCCCAATACTGTGGGAAGATGTCTTAGATTTAGGGAGCAAGACAGATTCTCTTTAACCCTTCTCCCTGAATGGAACTCTGGAGGTCTATACTCTATGGTTTAAGGCATTCCAGTACCTTAAACCTGTAACAGGGGATATAGGTCAGATTTTAATTCATGCTGCTAGATGAATGTTTTGTTTAATTGTTAAGCAGGTTCTAACATAATCCCATGGTCGAATCACTTCTAGCGTTGTACCATGCCATGTTTCTGCAGCTTAATGGACATTAGCTCAACTCAAACTGGATTTTTCAGAGGAGAGGCTATGTATGGCAAACAATACTGTTAATTGATGTACAACTGATAAAATAATTTTGAGATAGTTCTTGGAATACCTGATGAGCAGGTTATAATCCCTGAAAATCTGAAGGGTAAAGTATGTGGAATTTTTCACCAAGGCAAACAAACATTAAGTTTAGCTAAACAGAAAAACTAGCGGTTTGCCTTCTTTCAAATTTCCTTCAGTTAGAAACCAAGAAACTCCTCCGTGAATGACTCATGATTCTAATCTCCATACACTCCTGTAAATCTGAGCAGTAGGAACTCCAAAGGAACCTATTCGTGCTTTAGACTGATCTATTTGAAAGATAAAGTATATATACTGTTCTATCTCACTCTCATCCTAGTTCTCAATTTTAAGTGCCTGAAACTAGCAAACCCCTTTAAAAGTCCACGATCTAACAGCATCTAACACACTAATGATGCAGATCTACAATTGTGGTTTACCCATACACAGTTAATATCCATGCTTTAAGCCAGTGAAACATCTTTTTCTTACAAACCTTCAGTAGAAGGTTACACGAATGAGAAGGGTGAGGTTTTGTTTTAGGAAGCAATAAAATCTATATTTAATATGGTGAAATTAAATTTCTAAATTATTATTCTTAAGCACAAGAATAGCCAGTTATATACTACCGACCATTTAATGATCCTATCTGACAAAACTATTGCATATAAAATGCTATAGCAATGATCTCGCTCATGAAAGCTAATGTATTCTGTATTTTTGTATGTTCAAGACACTGATATTTCTAAAATTAAACCATACAGATTTTATCTGAACTCTAACAGCCACTCACTAACTTTATTAGTTAGCTGCATACTAATGGAAGTATCTTGAATTTCATGTTGCATACACACCAGTGAATCAGGACCAAAAATAAAAATCCAAAATTCAAAGTGAAAATTACTATAACACCCCCTAGTTTGTTCTACCCTTTTGATTAGAATATTAGCTTTATGGAAGTGTTGGAGTGGGTCCAGAGAAGGGCCATGAAGATGATCAGAGGGCTGGAGCAGCTCTCTTATGAGGACAGGCTGAGAGAGTTGGGGCTCTTCAGCCTGGAGAAGAGAAGGCTTCGAGGAGACCTTATAGTAGCCTTCCAGTATCTCAAGGGGACCTACAGGAAGGCTGGGGAGGGACTATTTACAAGGTCTTGTAATGATAAGACAAGGGGCAATGGGTTTAAACTGGCAGAGGGGAGATTTAGACTGGATGTTAGGAGGAAATTCTTTACAGTGAGGGTGGTGAGGCACTGGAACAGGTTGCCCAGGGAAGTTGTGGATGCTCCATCCCTGGAGGTGTTCAAGGCCAGGCTGGACAAGGCCTTGAGTGACCTGTACTAGCGGGAGGTGTCCCTGCCTATGGCAGGAAGTTGGAACTAGATTATCCTTGTGGTCCCTTCCAACCCTACCATTCTATGATTATTGTGTGGGTTTTTGTCATTTTTGTCCCCCCTTTTTTTTTTCTTCTTAAATGGCTTTCCCATTTGAAAAGGGAATTCATATCATTTATGTTACAATGGAACGTTTTTGTTTGGTTTTTTTTTAAATGATGAACATGTCTGGAAGCAAGCATAACAATAGGAAATACAGACAGAACAGACTTATCAGCAAAAGCAGCACTATGTCCTCTCAACAACAAGAACTGTTCCTTTGATGTGCTTCTATTTCCTTCTTAGGGTGTCTTACTCAATTCTTTGGCTGTTTACAGAATCACGGAATTAAGCTGGTTGGAAAAGACCTTCAAGATCATCAAGTCCAACCTATCATCCAACAGCATCTAGTCAACTAAACCATGCAACCAAGTGCCACATCCAGTCTCTTTTTAAACACTTCCAGGGATGGTGACTCCACCACCTCCTGTGGCAGCCCATTCCAATGGCAAATCACTCTTTCTGTGTTTGATTTTAAAACTCCTTTCTCTATGGCAAAAATGCCTTTTTTTTTCCCCTTCACTGATGGCTTCTGTGGCTAACTGGTGTTAGCTGAACCTGTGAGTAGAAGATATCAATTATCCTATTTATTCTTCTACTCCAAGTGAGTTACATCATTTCTTGCTATTTTGCATGTTAGAACGAGATAAATGACAAGGGAATCAGAAGAGTGGAGAAGGCTTTAAGTCATATATCACTTAAGAGTGTTCTGCTCATTAGACTATGCCATGATTAGGAAACATACCTGACTTGAAACTGGAAGCCTGTAGCATAATTTGCCTCACTGACAACACAGAACAAAACTTTTTCCTTTCTGTGTATCTAGAAGAAATTAAAAAAACAAGAAGGATGCATATGGACCTACACAAAATTCCTGCTAGCTCACAGATATTACAATGATGTTGTCAGCATTGATCACCCTCAGAATGATAGTCCTGCCTCTTCTGATTTCCTTCATTTGAAAGGAAAACAGAAGAAATTTGTATGTAGCCTATAACAATTAGTAGCTTGTAAAATAAAAGGGTTTATGTGCTTCCATCCAAATGTCAGCCTTGGGAGAGAGGAGGGTACACACATGCACATATGTACACAACACTAAAGGCAGAAGTCCAGTGCTGCAAAGTATCTGATTTCCAATAAACACTATTCAACTGCTGAAAAACAGTGTTACAGAAAAAGTCAGAAAGTCCATTCTGAAAGTGTAATTCTAAATTTCAAATGATGCCTCTCTCAGATGGTTATGTGGTGGGAGATTAATGCTACAAACAAACAGAAAAGCAACCAACCAAAGAATTTTTACTTGCCCACAACAAAACTTTCAAAGCTGGACAGTTTGAGCACAGAAATATGCCTCACAGAGTAGAGCATACTCTGTTATAATGGTTTGAGAAGTTTCACAGATACCAAATTCACACCAAAAGATCATTTGAAAGGTATCTTCCAAATGGAAATTGTTCACAAAGCTTCCTTTTTTCATTTGCTTTATAAAGAGGTTGCAGGTAACAGAGAGGATGCCACAAAATTTAACCAATTTTGGACCGTTTAGAGACAATTAAATCTATACATCTGTGATTTTTTTGTTTTTTACATCAGTTTGAGAATTTATGAAAAATGACACCATGTCTGTGGTAAGAAGTGGAAACTGAAAAAATAGCACATTTAAGGAAGAGCTTAGAATAAACAGGTAACACCTCCCTGTTTGAGTTCTTTGAACATGTAACTGTTAAGATAGATAGGGGAAACTGAGAAAAGTCAGTCTTTGAAATATTCATGTAGCTTTTCACAACCTCTTTTTATATCAAAAGGAAAAGTAGCTGAAGTAGAGTCACAGTGAGTAATATGTAACAGTCACTGGCAAGAAAGATGAGCCAAAGTTGAAAAAGGTGAATTTTTGGTAGTTCCATACTTGAACTCTGAAATATTTCTATATTTGTCCATGCACCAGCCAATTTTTTTTTAATTTGTTTTGGTTGGCTGAGTTTGTTGGTTTGGTTTTGGTCTGGTTGATTGAGTTTTGGTTGGTTGGTTTGGTTTTTCTGTTTGAGGGTTGGGGGTTTTGTTTGTTTTTGAAGTTTTTGTTTTGTTTTGCTTTGCTTTTTTAATCATACACGAAGTTTGCTAACCAGTTAGTTCCCTTGAAAGCTGACCTGAAATACTGTGATCTTGTTGCCCTGTGTCCTGAAGAGGTATGTCATTACATTATACCCCACCAGCACATGGCCTGTGAGAATGGGCTCACAATATTTGTCGCCAGGACATTGGCCTAAGTGAGCTGCCTTTGAACCTTCTCTGCTAGGTAGCATGGTTGCTTTCCTGCATGCAACCCCTAGGTAGCATCTCCCCTTCTGCTGAGACGCTTCCCAAGGTTGCTTCTCAAATATTTTAACAATGGCAGATATTTGGTGATGGGTAACATGCTGAACTAATAGTAGTCAAATATTAGTAATCCACATAGCTACTCACAATTTATATATACTTTGCATTGATAATACCATTAGATATAAACCATTGTGAAGTCTGAGACTAAGATTGGATATGATTGCACTTAAGCTCCACTAGAATTTAGAAGACAAGGAGGGGTTCTCTCTGAATCTTATGACTCAACAGGAGGGTCTTCTCTGTTACACTTTTGTGTTTCTGGTGTCTATATGAATCATTCTAACCTGATCCTAAATCAACCTTCATTTGTATGGTTCATCTTTCAGCAACTACTAAGGTGAACCTTGTCATCAAACATATTGAAGCTTGGTAAGTCACTTTTAAACTGTCAAATTCCACCAGACTTACTGAGCTATCAACATACTGCTGCCCCTCTCCTTCATGTGAGGTGCATTTGTGACAAAGTGCCATTCTTGGAAGGATAGCAAAGTGGTATCACTGGCTGCTTACAGAAGCAGTAAGTATTCCAGATTCTCAGAAGAACGAGCTTGTGATAATTGGCATGACTGGAAAGCTGTGGAAGAACAGCTGAAGGTGGCCTATAAAGGATGGAAAGGGAAAGGAATTATTGGCAAACTGCTAAGTACCTCTTTATAAGTTGTTTATTAGGAAAGAAAGAATAACAAAGGAGCAAGACCTAAAAGAAGAAACAGAAGGCAGAAAGGCATTTGAATTAATATTGTCTTTAAAAATTGGGCAGCTGCAGAAACAGTTACAGTAAGAAAAGTTCATGATGATGCTTATGGGGGCTCCTCAATCTTCCTGACACTGTAGAGAAATTATAGTATTCCCTGTAGAATGAGATGGAAACACAGGGGATGATCCTAGTGATAGCGAAGTGATAAAATTTCCTTTATCAAGGTTTGCATTATCTTCAAAGAATTTATCCCAGAAGTTGCCACAAAATTTGCTCTACCTTGCTTGCAGTTTTCCTTCACTAAAAGGAAAGGTTCTGAACTGCTATCCTAAAAAACATTAGTATTCCCTCTCCTCATTTTTTAATATAATTCTCCATTTTTTTAAAGTATTTTTTATTTAGTTACCTGATAAGTGGTTATTCTACCCAAACAATTTTTATGTCTTTGATTTATTTTGACATAGTAAAACAGAGTGATTTGGTGTTCACTACATGAATTAATTACACAGACTAAAAGATTCTTCTCTTTTATCAGTGATGATCAGGCATTTAAGCACAGATGAAAGTCTTAATACTAGATTGGATTATATTGGATTAGATTCAGTTGTAAATTTCCAAATTATATAAGGATATTTGGACCTTAGTTTTTATTCTAAACATTTGTGACAAAGACATGAAGAGTTACAATATACCTGTTAGATATGCAGGCTACAAATATTCTTTAAACTAGTATCCACCATCTCCCAAATGCTGTGGGTAAAAATTAGTCCATACCCCTGTTTCCCTCATCTTCATGCATACACAGACACCACCAATTGACCTTACATATCTTTTACATGCTTAAAATACTTCTCTTGGTTTTTTCCCCAATTTCTCTGAAAAAGGAGCTTAATTTCATGGAGAAGAGAAAAAAATAATAATTTTTGTTAGATAAATTAAAGAAATTTCAATTACTCTCATACAGAAAACAAACTAGTTTCACTATTTTGCTCTTACAGAATCACAAAATAGTAGGGGTCAGAAGGGGCCTCTGGAGATCAACTAGTCCAACTCCTCTGCTAATGCAGGTATGCCTGGATCAGGTTCCATTTGTTAATCATTCATATCAAGCACTGCACTACTCCTACCTACTTCAGTTCCCTGGGAAGCAGTTTATACATTTTTCTCTCTGGTTTAACAATATGTTGTTCTCCAGAGAAAGATTCATTCTTATTTAATCCAGTCCACCTACTAAAGAGGCTGGAAAACACTGTATAACTCTTGTTACAGTATGTCACAGTATAAGCAAGCAAGGTTGGAAGAGACCTCAAAGATCATCAAGTCCAACTCATTANTTGTGAAGGTTATACTGTGCAAAGAACTAGTTTTTAATGAAACGCAATATCATGAAGTACTAAAGCAAAAAATCAATTTTGATATCTCTCTTATCTATCAGTGTTTGATAAGTTCTTATTTGTTCTCTCAAACTAGCTGGGAAACAGGTAAGACAGCAACCTTTCTCCCATCTGGGTAGGGAAGGAGAGGTTACTAATCAAAATGCTTTCCATTTACAGATTTCTTCTTTATTTTCTGGCGCATCTGGCTAGCATTAAGTACCACCGTTTTAAAAAGTATAAGACATGGTTCTGGGAACAAATGATGCATTCAGAAATCACATACACACTGTTAATGTCTTTTCTGAGAAACTGTTATTATGCTCTTGGTATTTACACCTGATGTGATGGCAGACGAACACTGCCAGCAGTGTGGCAGGATCAGATCACTTGCAGCTATTTCATGAGTTGTCAACACTAGTAAAATTATGAAGGAAAAAAATCATGTTATCTATCAAAGTCAAAGAAAAATTACTGGTAGCTCAACTGCTGCATACAATTACAAAAAAAAATAAAAAATCACAGACCAATACAGACATCTCTTTACAAAACAGGATTTTAAAGCAAAACTGGGTTCTTAAGAACCCAAAGAGTAATAAACTGTCAACACCTTAATATTTCTGCTCTCTTCCTATGCAGTTTTGCAGGACTGAAGGAGGTTTCACTTTGCTTTTGCTTAAAACTATATTCTAGTATGAATTCTGTAGCATAGCGAACTGTATTGTTGATAAATCAGATTGCTTATATTGTATGGTGGAGACTGTTCTCTAGGTATATGATCCTCAAATCCAATAGCAAATCTAGCTTCATAAAAACATAATGAAATAAAAGTATTTTCTCTTAGTCCAGACACTCCTAAGTATGTAGCTGATTCGTTTTATGAATGAACTTATTAATATGCTACAGGAACCCAGAAGGAAAAATTACAGAGCTGTCAAACTCCTCTGATGATCAGTACTCTCACAGAGCTCTAAACTCTTAGATTACATCTCCAGAGGTCTTGCTGTAAGAAATTTCCTTATAAATAACTGCTTCTTTCAAAATTACTTGCTGGATTATATTATCAGGGATATATTGTCATATCAGCTTTAAGTCACTGTGTACTGCTTGAGATCTTCTCTCTGAAAGAGGAAACTTCTTTCTAAGAAAAATGCCCTTTAAATACAAACCAAGTTGGATTACTATCATCATACTAACATATAAATACATCAGTCAGCAGAACTGTTTTCACAAAACTGCTCGCATTTCTGCAAATAAAAATTTAACTATAAAAAAGATCCAATTCTGCATCTTGTGTTTTTAGAGTGTTGAACAACACCAAGAGTTTATAACAGACTTTGTAAGACTTAAACCAGAAGTAATTTTTTCCCTTCACACGTTAAAACATTTCAAGCACAAAGAATCTCCTGCTGTGATTGTTACTTTCACGCTGTTGGTAAGTTTCCATGCTGAGCAAAGAAATCTCTATCAATCAGGCTTGATGAAAAGTAAGTCATTAATCTGAACTGCATTTATCATCAGCTTCACTTTAAACTTCCTGTTTTTCTTTGCTGTGGCCCATTTTCTTTAAGCCTCCTGTTGCTGCTCGTTTCCTCATTGTGCTGCAGAACTTCATTTCTAGGCAGGGAACATCACAGTTATAAAAACCTCAAGAGATTGTTGAACTGCTAAGCTTCCCTTTTTGTAGGGCAAGATCCTGAATTCACTAGGCACAAAGCAAAGCAGGTAGTATCTCCTGCATTTCAGGTCACATGTATTAGCCCTATTATGGACTGGCCAAACTCAAGGAGGTAATCTCAGGGCAAAACAACATATTAATTTTCTTCATAATTCTGAGAATAACATTATGCCAGAAAATGTATTATTTTCTTATATTTGATTTGGATGATACAAAAAGGAAGCAAATCCTGATCCTGACTCTATTCTTGAAAAGGATGGATACATCCTTCAGTAATGAATTTACATGTTCCTCCCATACTACATGTACTATTTAGACATAATCTTAAATGAATCAGCCACTCACTGTCACTAACCAAGATTACTCTAGTAAACAAGAATACCACGAGGTATTAGAGCAGAATGGATCACAAAGGAGTTCACTGGGAAGAGACAGCATGCAAGTTAAGGCTCAGAGGTAAGCCGCAGTGCTTGACTCAACTGTGGACTGCAGCTAGGCTTTCTGCATGGCAACTAGGCATGGGAGTTCTCAGCACTTCCCGACAGCCAGGCTCACATATCTGAAGTCTGGCTCTGAAGTTAATTTTCTGTGTTTACTTGCCTTTAGAGCAATAGGCCAATACTGTTAAAAACAGTTTGAATGTTGTTATTGTAAGTAGAAATTTAAAATTAATGTGGATTTTAGTATGCAAGATCCGGCCCAGATTCAGACTTCACTCATATGGCTATTCAGTATGGAACGAAGGTGATTTAACAAGTTAGCTCAGAGTTACGCTAGTGACAGATCTGAATCAAGGAATCACAGAATGTCAGGGGCTGGAAGGGACCTCGAAAAATCATCTAGTCCAACCCCCTGCCAGAGCAGGATCACCTATACCAGATCACACAGGCTAGAGTCCAGGTGGGTCTTCACTGTCTCCAGAGAGGAAGACGCTACAACCACCTTGGGCAGCCTGTTTCAGTGTTCTGTCACCCTCACAGTGAAAAAAATTCCTCCTCATGTTTAAATGAAACTTCCTATGAATCTCACCCTCCAGAGGTGAAAGGTTCTTTTATATGCTATCTTGTACTTGCTTCCAGCAACATTGGCAGTAAAATCTTAAAATAATTTCTTAAAACAAAATCAAATTAAGTAAATATACTTAACAGCCAACTATAAAGACACCAAGACATTTTGAAACTTTTTCGTTCAACTGTCTCTTCCTATATCATTCTGCATGCTTTGCCTGAAGAGTCTCATTTGTTTTCTTGGTCTACTTGCAACACCGTAAAATGTATCTCAACCCAGAGGCTTTTTTTGTGTTACTTTTCCTCCTGTCTGTGTGGGGGTAGGGGGCTTGTGAGAGCAGGTTGTGTTAACCCAGGACATACAGATATAAGAAACTCTTACATAGACAGTCAAAACTGAGTTGCTTTTTTTACCTCCAAGATGATGTTTAGGAAACACTAACCACTTTAAACAAAACAAAACTGTTTGGGAGAACTGCAGTTGTGGAACATGGAAATATTTCTAAGGACATTTACAAGAACTCTCGATCCTCCTCTTAAGTAATTCTGAAAAATTACTACCACTGGCTTTTGAAAAGAACGTGATTGAATTCTTTGATTTTCTGATAAGGGAAAAGACTATCTGTGAATTTGTATGTCAAATGCAAAAAAAATGTAAAACACATTAAATTGATGTTAGGAAACACTTAGTTAAGCATAAACACCCAGCAACACAACTACCATGAAAAGAAACAAATCTGTGTTCTTTTAATATAAGTACATTTGAAAGAATGCAAAACCGTCTAAGGAAATTTGACAATAATTGATACCTGAGAGCATAAAAGAAATCTAGCAAAGGAGGGCACAACAGGATTATAACATAACTGAAACTTAACCAGGCTGAAGCTAAAAGAAAATAGGGCATCAGAGACCAGTTTTATCAAGTACGATTGAATAAAGAACAATAAAAACAATATTCTTTTTAATTGAGCAATCTGAAAAATGGAAAGGCATTTAACATGCCTAGTTCAGTTGGAATGAATCTTTTCCCCTGTTATAGGCAAAAAAGGAAATATACACACACAGGAATCTCACTACACTAAGACTTTGATTATAGTTTACATATCTAGTTCTCTAAAAGACAGTAAATTTACTGGATATGGTAATACTACCTTTCAAACAGAAAATCTTCCACTAGTCTAGATTAATTGTTCTTGTAACTGCTTTTTAAGATCTACAGTCTCAGAATCTGTCTTTGCTCTGCATAGAATACATTCCTGTCTCTTGCTGTGCTTGCCTGTCAACATCAAACTATTTTCTTTAAAGATCGGAGGTAGTCTCCCAACTTGTATTCAACTTGTGTTAGACCACATGCCATGAAAAGCGTGATTCATGTGACATACTTGCTGTTGAGCTCATTTTGTGTCTGAAAAAGATTACACTGTGGTATTCCATGGAGAAATACTTGTTCAGTTTAAATAAGAAAGATTTTCTCTATTTTCCCATAATGCAGTAATTCTTCCACTATATACTCCCTTATGTACCTCTGCTCCTCTACAAAGAAAGTTTTCTTAGCTTCCCTGAAGCATAAGACTGGAGGTAGGTGTTGTATCATCATGATCACTTTCCTCAAATCTTTTATTCCTCTTGCTTTGGCACTCGTTTCAAAACAAATGAGGGATTTTATATGACTCCTGGATTTTTATGTAGATTGTAATAGTAGCAAGCAACAATGCATTTTGACAGCTCCATGAAAGTTCTCCACAGGTTGCTTTTAATACATTCTGCGTATTTAAGTAAAATAACTAAATGTCAGCCATGTGTTTTCATGTATTAGCAGTGTCAGAGTCCAGAGAACAGAGATTAACAGTACCTCTGTCCAGAGGAGCAAGACTTGTTCTTTTAGATTTCCATGAAATTAAGGTGCAAATGAAACCAGATTATCACCAAGAACTATTTATTAAAGGATAAAATGGAACAAAACCGAGGGAGAAGAAAGAGGGGAGAGAGGGAGAAATGGAGAAAAAGAGACGAGCAGGGAAGGAAAAGAACAGGGATTATATTACCATCAGCCGCAGATCGGGGGAGCGGGGAAGAGAGAGGCAGAGGTGTGCCCGGCCCAGGGACGTCCTTCTGTAGAGTGGTTCCTCGGGTTCTTCTGGTGGAGGTGCCCGTGGAGGTGTGCACTTTGCAGGCATCGCTTATGTCTTTTTACACAGTTTTTTAGGCCGTTGTCCAGGTGCAGCTCCCCAGGAAATCTTCCTGTGCATTATCATGCATTTGCAGGGGCCCAGCCACGGCACTGGGCAGGGCCTCCGCCCCCTCCCTGCGCCGCTTACCAGCCTATACCCCAAATACACAGAAGCCTTTCCTCTTCGGGGTAGCTGGTGTGAAGTATCACCTTCTGGGAGTTCAATCCAGGCTGGAATCTCAGAATTTCATCAAGACGCTATCTAGCATTCCTGAGCTCTTGGGCAGATATCCGGGCCAAGTCCTGTAAGTCTACAAAGGTGCTGTTTGCATCTCTTAGCTTTGCCAGGAATCCGGGCCCATCTTTAACAAAGGCAATCTTTATCTTTTTTGATTCCATCGAAGGAGAGACGATCAGACTCTCACAAGCAGTCACTCAGGAGCGCAGGCAATGTGCTGATTTGGTGAGTTTTCCGAGTTTTCCAAGTTTTCAAAGGTTTTTTTCTGTTTAATGCAAAGGCGGAGTTTAAGGTGAGGAGAAGCTTTTCATGTTTGTCTAACATCCCAGCTTAGTCCACGGCCTTAACCACGGCTTTAGAAGTTTTACCATCATCAGAAATGAGACTTCATCTTGCAGTAGAACGTGCATCATGCCACTTTTCCAAAACAGCCTTTATGCTTAAACTTCTTAAGATCTTTTAGTTATCTGAGGACTCATGCTATGGAGTTCCCTGAAGATGAACAAATGCATCTCAACTCACTTTGACATTCTCACCTAACTCTTAGGAGTAGGAGATACAGGATAGCTAAAACAGATTCAGAAAGGGCAGCTCTGGTCCTGAGATACACTTCAGGAGTCTGCAGTGGGTTATGCTTCCTAAATGCTGAAAACTTTCATCATTTCACATCTGAAGATCTTTCCAATGGAAACTCCAGCTCAGAAAGAGCAAGAAGTACAAATAAGCAAGACCAGTAATATATGCATTCTTGCAAATCCTCCCTATCACACAGCTCAGACAGCAAGGCAAACAATGAATAGAAAATTGAACTTCAGTTAGGCAATGGAATGTTCTTAAGCTTCTGCAGCATGGAAACAATTCTTGTCAAGATACAGAAGAGGTTAAGATCACACCTAGTGAACTTGTCATTGCTTAGCAGAAAATAAAAAATAAATCCCTCTACCAATAATGAACCGCTGATGCATCAATAAAAACACAGGAAATTTTTCAACAAATCAGAGTTGCTGAAGAACACAGAAAATGCTGAACTTGCTGGAATGCAGCCCTAAATATGTTGTCAAATTGTGCTGTAATACAAGTTGCTTCCTGGGGTTATAGCCCTGAGACAAACAGAGAAGACAATATCCACCCCAGGTCCCCAAGACAACCCAGGTGCAGTGGTTGGAGCTATGCAATTCCATCAAGATTCGGTACCCATTATTAATTAAAAAAAAAA
Organism: Ramphastos sulfuratus; assembly: GCA_013399055.1. Lineage (NCBI taxonomy): Eukaryota > Metazoa > Chordata > Aves > Piciformes > Ramphastidae > Ramphastos > Ramphastos sulfuratus. The sequence goes on from WBNM01030700.1 coordinate 232,365, forward strand.
ATATATATATATAAAAAATTCACTATGGAATCCTATTGCTTTCTGTATTGTAAAAGTTAGCTATTGTACTACTGTCTCAGTTAGATGACCATACAGCCCTAAAGATAAAACTACTTGAAATGCAAATGGAGAATTGGAGACTGAGAAAAAGCAATGGCAGATTTATTAAGCAATTACTACATATTTTCTGCCTTTATATGAAGAAAGAGAATTGATGGACTGCTGCATACCATATTCCACGGTGTAATACAGCTAGCAATTTTAGTGTACAGATAGCAATGGAAATGGGTCTGAAAAGATTAGTCATGTATTAAAATAGACAAAGTATTACATCTAGCAATATAGCAGTAAGAGACTGAAAGGAAATGAAGATGGAAATGAAGAAAGTTTTTTGTCACACTAGTCAAAAGATTGAAAAAAATATTAGAAGATTACAACTATTCAGAAAATAGCCGTAAAAAAGACTCCAGTCACTTTACACAGTCTGACAAAAATAGCAATGAAAACCTCTCAATTTCTGTCCAGGAAAAACACTTTTTTGAGGAAAAGCATCCCAAGTACTGCCTGAAATAGCACAAGACATGTGCATTTGCAATATACCTGATAGAGAAGTGCAAAAATCAGAAGCCTTCCATGCTATCATGGCATAGGTCAACTCAGTTACTCATGCAGGTTTTGGTACCTCCAGTGATCTATGGCTTACAGAAACAAAAATTCTGGCTTCTTAAAGTCCTGTGACTACAGAGCAGATACATTCAAGCCATAGTCTGGCTTAAAGCAAAATCAGAACAAGGAAAGTTATGTAGCTGGATTTTCTTTCGCCTTGAACCTTCAGTATCAATTTCTCCATATCACTTTGCGAAGGAGGTTTGGGGCACATAGTAGTACAAGACCACATCATGTAAGTCAAGATTCTCTTTGTAAAGAGAAAATAATATCTATCATATATGGTAGAAGATAAAGTTTAAAGAAAAGTGCTCTTAGAAGTATTATTTTACAGCAGGATTTAAATCTAGTTGGCAGTCAGTAATGTTCCCCAGGGCTCAATCCTGTGGCCATTTCTGTTTATCAGTGATCTGGATGAGAGAATTGACTGCACTGTCAGTAAATTGACAACCTGAAGAAACTTTACCTATTATCCAATTCAAAACTCCATTGGTATAATTGGAGGCCATTTCCTTTTGTCCTATCACTTCTTACTTGGGAGAAGAGACTGACAGCCACCTTGCTACAATCTCCATCCAGGTAGGTAGTTGTAGAGAATAAGAAAGTGTCCCCTCAGTTTCTTTTTCTCCACGTTAAACAACCCCAGTTCTCTCCTTGTAAGATTTCAATAGCTCTGTTGTCCTTCACTGGAAATACTCTAGCACATCAACATCTTTCTTGTAGTGAGAGGCCCAGAACTGAGCACAGTACTCAAGGTACAGCCTTACCAATGCTGAGTACAAGTAGAAAATCACCTAGTCCTCCTGGCCACACTATTTTGTTAGAATAACTGAAATCAAACTCCAGAGGTAGTTTCTGATATATATTCTACTTACAATCAATGTTTGTGATACTGAGAAGTCTGAGTCACAGAAGAGTCACGACTGTGTCTAAAACTGACTGGAACTGTGCTTTTAAAGCATAACATTTAGCAATGCTAGTTTTATTGCAAAGAAGAAAGCCAGAAGCCATTCCAGTATCAATGCTATTTGGTGCCCCAAGTCTTCTCTCTGGGAAATGGAACTAATGGAAAAAAATCCGTTTTCTCAGTCTCATGAAAATTAAATTTAAGCCCTTGGATAGCATAATGATGATTTACAGAAAAACCTATAGGGGGAAATAACTTTACAGTTGTACTAGGGTTAGAATAATAAAGAGGAGATAAAGTTAAGTGCTATATACTGAGCAATAAGGTTGAAAGGTAGTAAATTACGGATGTGAGCATTGCACATTCTGCACATTGAACAAGCCAGGGATCTGGTGGGGGTAAGAGCAGCAAGTGTTAAGATTGTTGCAGCTCACATGCTCAAAATGGCAATGCTGAAATAATCTTGGAATGAATCACTTCTGATTATTTGACTTTGCAATAATAGTAATGTTAAATTCTGTAAGAAAACTCCAAGTTATGCCTTAACTAGCACAAAGAAGTCAGCCTGCTTCTTTATACATTTTTGATGCTGTTCCTCATCCTCTACCCTCACATTTTCCCAAAAGGGCACAGATTTCTCCTCAAATCCAAAATATGTAAATAACCCAAATGCAATAACCCATGTTCCAGACATGCAAAGATCTAAAATGATGCATCACAGGGCCAATGCACTAATATATCTGTGGCTGTCAGGAAAGGAAAATGAAGCTTATATCAGGATAAGACTGATGCACAGTTGTCCTTATCTCAGTGTCTCTCTTTTCACTTTTCTTCCAACTCCCACAGTAAGAATAAGTAAGTAAATCCATTGCTATTCACAATGATAACAGAATAAACCGTTAATACTTTTCTCCTTGCCCCTCATATCACTGCTATGGGCTTCTCCTTATAGTCAAAGCCATGAAAAAGAGATTCTGCTATTATGTCAGATCCAGCTTCCACATGAACTAGCCCTGCAGTAGTTTTACCACAACTGCTTGAAAACAGCAGTCATGGTATTCTAACCACTACTTTGTATATTCTTGAGAGTGTGTTTAAAGGCAAATCAATTTCTATCAAACTTTCAGTCCAATTGATTCTGATTACGAATAAATAAAAATGCAGTTATACCATGACAGTCAGATGAGTTGATGACCATCACTCAGTTATGTCAAGCTACCCTTACTCACTAACAGATGACACTACTTTTACAATCAGTTTAATCATAAGAAAATTATGTCATTAGCCATCGGTATTGATAGTGCATGGTCTCAGATCAGTTTGAAGAAACAGTTTCTGTACTGTAATTCCCCAGGCAGAGCATACATATCTACATAGTTTTCAGTTATACACATGCTATGTAAAACAATCAACATATGGGAGCAGAACTAAAGTATACAAGATTCAGAAATAATTGAATGGCTTTATATACCCAGAACTTTTTTAATTTACTCTCCTGACATTCTATCACAGAAAATGCACAGTTTCTTCTAATTATTTCACAGGAAAATTTAAACAACAGATTTTCTCTTTTTTTTTTTTTTTTTTCTTTTTTTCCCTTCAGGGGAAATACCTGTATTATCAGCTAAATTTCAGGATATGAAATCCTTGTAGAGTTGTGTGTGCTTCATGAGAACACAGGCGAAGCTGCAAGTTAGTCTTCTAGGCACACTCTAGATACAGAGGGAAGCTGTCTTTTAATGTTGCAGGATGTTGACACTCTTCCCAATCTTCCATTTAAAATCTCAAAATGATGCCTTAGCAAATAAATAGCTTTTCAGCACACTTACTGCTTTGAGTCTCAAAACATGGGACTTAGATGTGCTGTTAATGAGCCTGTGTTTAATCTGTAAATACTTTCTATCTCACTGCAATATTAAAAAGAGGCAGCATTTTAAAACATCTAAAAATCAAGATCAGGATCGAGTTCTTTGTCAGTATAAGTTAACAAAGTGGTGTAATTGATGTAAATTCATAATTTTTCAGGATTTTTATGAAGGAATAGGTTCTTATATTGTGTACTGACACCAAATAATAGATTTTATTTACTAAATTTCTCTTCATGGATCATTTAGAAAGGGTTCAGGAGACTTGGAGGACCCATAGATGACAGCTAGTAAGCCACTGCTGTAGCATACTCCCTTTGTTCCTCCATAGTTCCAAGACAGAGAAGATACCTGAAGTTTCTACCCTCAGGTCCTCGTTCCCAAAGGCAGCTGATAGGGAGGGAAATAAACAAATAAATCTTACCTTTAACATGAAAATGTTACTGTACTTAACAAAAAGCAAAGTTGTTATACTTAGCCACTGTTTGAGTGCATGGAAGGGGCAACATGCCTTATGAGAGCTTCTTCAAAAGCACAGATATTCTTTGTAGGGAAATAGGATCTTCCTATTTTGAGAAGTTAGATGGAATAGAGGATTTCAGCAGTGCTCAGCTTCTAGATGAAGACTCATTAGACCCAGAATCACGATGGATGTATCCATCCAGATCCCCATAGGAATATCCTCTTATTTGGGCAACTGCTCTGACTACAAGAGCACAATGTAATGAGCAAGTAACACCACCAGCTTTTCCTCTGCATCCTGCCATGATGGAGGAGGGAAGAAAGTCATGACGGGTAACGTTTTGAGGGGCATTCAAGAGCGTAAGTGCCAAAGAAGTCCTCTGAATTATTTAAGCATCACTTGACTTAATTTATAGACCTTTGGCAAGAGTCAGCTGATCAGATTGGGGCAGGTACGTGGCTGTATCAAAGCAGAACCTATGGAAATGCCAAATCAGGTAAGAAAGAGGTACTGGTCAATGTATGCTGTTTTAAGGGAAGACAATGCTGAATGGGACTTTTTGAACAGAAGTGAAGGCTTGAAGTCTGTTTAAATGCCATTTTAATACTCAGTATCCTTCTGTATGACTTGATTAAGACTTTTAGGCACCTTTGCAATATCAAAAGTCAATGAGAAGGGAGTCACCACAGTTCTTTTTTCTTTATTGGCCTTTCCATTAGTCAGTGTGATGCAATTATTTATGTCAAATACCACAGAGATTTTTACAATAGAGAGATCCAAGACTTTCATATTCATATTATATAGGTAAAAATACAATATTTCATTAATTTTATAACCCTAGTAGAAAGAATAGTTAAGTATTCTTAGTAGAAAGAATAGTTAAGTATTCTTCTGGACTCTTGCAGACATCTAAGCTAAATGAGAATATTAAATTAAATGATTAGTTTGCAATGCCTCTTCCTTCTTCTGTGTACATAATTACTTTCCGAAAGCAACAGAAGGGTTTTTTTTTAAGTTACTTTGTTATGCATCTTTTGTTCATTATTATTTGGCTGTACTTATGAAAAAAGGATTTGTAAACCACAATTGTTCTTTGAAGTGCATCCAAGTTAATTACACAAGCAACAACATAAAAACAACAACTCAAGTGATTTTTAACACACACACACACACACACACACACACACTCCTTTCTTCTTTGTAAAAACTTATTTGTATTCAGAGAACATAATAGCAGTTTCTTTTCGCCTACAGACTTGATCTTAAATTGTATATAAGTACGCAGTTAGGATGCAAACCAAGATGCGAACCTAGCAACCAGAGTGACTCCTGTTCTGTGTGGTCTCTTCCATGAGTCAGAGTTGCCACTTAAATGCTATAGCCCCAGTATTGCTAAGTGCAGGACTGAGGCAATTATACTTAGAGACCTTACATTTCAACAATTTATTATTTTTCTTTCTTACTTCAGTTTGCTACTGGAGAAGAACTGCAGCTTTGAATTGTTAGCTCTAAAGCAGAAGGAAGAAGTGAAATGCATATTATACGTATCAAATGTTTTCTAGTTTCGTGGCAAATATTACAAATTTTGGAACAATGTAAGAATTTTCAGAATCTATTCCCAAAACTGAGTCCACAACAGAAGGCAAACTTTGCTCTGCAGTCATCCATAAACTTTCAGTCAGGAAGCAAGAGGTTCAGCTGCAGAAACAGGAAATACAAAGGAACCAGCATAATGAATTTTTTAGCATTGTGCAGAAACAGAGTGATGTACTAAGTTTACCAGAACAGACCTAAGAAATAATATATTGGCAGGGACAATAGGAATGGGAGAAATATAAAGTGTCCAGGTAAATAGCCCAACTCAAATATCTGTGTCTCTCTGAAACCAGCCAGCACATGTGCAATTTACCACTTATCATTCTGCACTGAAAACAGATATTCTGCTTTTCCACATCAAGTAATTCACAAAGCATAGGCTCAGTTGCATCAGAATACAGTCTCTTCTGGGGTGATGCCACCACCCTAATTTACAGGTGGACATGTACTTGGAAGTAGCTTCCTTGGAGGTGCTTTTCCCCAGGAGTGATCTTCTACCAAAAACGAATGAGCCATGGATAGGCTCATCAGGTACACAAGACCAATGCATCTGCTACCTTGTTGTCAGGTCTTGAAACTCAACCTGACATCAAAGCCTTCCACATTAGCAATAAGGTAAGCGGATGTGGTGGCTTGGCTGTGAGTGGGTGCTAGATGTCCACCAAAGCTACTCTATCAATTCCCTTCTTAGATGGGCAGGGGAGAGGGAAAAATACAACAAGAAGAGACAAGATTGAAGCAATTCAGTGAGGCAAGAGTGAAAGCAAAGGCCACACATGGAAGGAAGAGTAAACAAAGATGTTATTCTCTACTTTCCATTAGCAAACAATGTTTGGTCAGTCTCAGGAAGCAGAGCTTCGACACATGCTCTTGAGGACAGAAGCCATCAACAAAATGTCCCCACACTTCCTTCTTTCCCTTGGCTTTTGTATCTGACATCATATGGTATGGAATATGCCTTTGGTCAGTTTGGATCACCTGGCCTGGTGGTGTCCTCTCCCAAGATCTTGCCCACCCTCCAGCTTACAGCTGTGGGAGTGTGGAAGTTGAAGAAGCACAGCCTTGGTGCTGTGCAAGCACTGCTCAGCAGCAGCCAAAACACTGGTCTGTTATCAACACCCTTCCAGCTACCACTACAAAACATGGTGCTACAGAAGATGCTATGGGGACAGCTAAATCCACCTCAGCTAAACCCAGTACAGCTGAGTAGGGAGGAACACATATCTCCTTTCTAATGGCTCTATTCAGCTCTCTGACATATGGCAAAAGGCACATCCTAACAACAGCAAAACAATGAATGGATGAGTTACTTGTTCACACTTGCAGTGTAATCAGCACTGCCCTAGACATTAACATGTTCTTTTCTAATTTTGTTGTAGCTTGTGTTGACTACAGAGTGCTGTGTATTTCCCTTTGCCCCTATTACCTATCAAAGTAAGAAGTAACTACAAATTAATATACTTTCAGGTAGAGGAAATCGTACACAATGTATTCATGCAGCATCAAAAAGGAGACAATAAAATAGCTAACATTGGTAATGTACTCTCTAGAAATACAGGGTTAGCTAAGACATCAAGATAGCTTGGACATACAGTAACATTTGGTAGACTATTCACATATAAACTGATCCCAGATCTGACCTGCAGAAATGAAGCTATTGTTCCACAGCAAATGCAGGCAGAACAGATACAACCTCTACCAGCTTCCTCTGTGCTCTGCTTGTTACACAGCTGTGGCTTTTCTAGCAGCGTGAATGTAGCTTGACAGCTTAACACACAAGTCAAGCTGAAGGACAGAAAACAGGATATACTTAAAGCACTAATGGAAGATGTACTAAGACTTCATGTACTCCATTTAGAAACTCCACAGGTGCTTGAGCACCTACTACAGCTGTCAAGTCATTCCAGAAATTGCTGGGCAGCTCTTCCCCCTAAAAGCGCTAGACATCAAGGTGGAGAGCTTCCATTTCTCCTCCAGCTTTGATCACATCTTTCAGCAAAGTCCACTTCAGCTTCAAAAAGAGGAAGCAATTACTTCACTTTCCAGTTGCAGCACACAATTTAAATACAGGTCTACCACTGAGAATAAATTACCTTTTAAAAATTGCCTGGAGGCCATTAAGGTTATTCTGTTTAATTGCTCATTTTTGTACTACATCACCCCTTTAAGTTTTTGTTTTATTTGTTCTGTTGAACAGAATTTTTTTCTGTTTTGAATTTTTGCTGCTATTACCCTTGTTACATTATCTATATTCTCCAATAATTTCAACAGCTTGAAACAAGAAACCAAAACACTTTGAAACAGAGCAGGTTAACTTTCAACACTGTGTATATCATAATCATACACTCAATTTCAAAGACTAGTGTGTCCAGTTAATCATCTAATTACATTGATCATAATGCTTGTCCATTAAAATACTTGTGTCCACAGTAGAGTCAGTACTGTAGTCTTTTGTTTAGGTATGCAATTATTGTGTTCTTTAGTCATTGTTTATTTGGTTGGTTTTGTTTTGTTTTTAAAACCTTCATGACCATGAATTGCATGTGGTAGTTCTTTCCACTTCCCTGTTTTCCTAGCTACTTTCTCTATGAATACTTCTGCTTTCTGAATCATAAGGTATTGAGATCATTCAAAGGCAGAGAATAATTGAGTGCTCAGTTAAGTGCAAAATAACTCAGGCAAATGTGCAGTTACATTTTTTTTTTTTTTTTTAAATTTGTATTTCTAAGAAACATGCATTCTGTTTATAAATTACTGGCCTGGAAAAAAAACCAACAACAAAACAAAGAAACACACCTTGCTAGTAGACATTTACCTGTTTTCAGTCATTTCTAGGAGGCTCTTAGGATGAAATGGATGATTAAGGCATGACAAATTCTAAAACATATAGATGTCTACAAATCAAGAAGAAAGCAAAACTACCACTGTTGTATCATCATCCAGCAAATAATGGCAAATTCTAAGGCCTCTATTTTTGTTGAAGGTTTAGTTTGTGGAAATTTTTGTGTGGCTTCACTTGAATCTTTAGACATTTATTTCAAGTTTTATTTGGGGCAAACTTCAAAACAAAAGTCTATTTTATTCATTTGAAAGTATAAAAAACCTGGTAATTCTACTTTATTTCTACTACATACCTCTTGAAGCAAGATATGTTACATACACGGGTTAACACTTGGTTATATGAATCTGAATACACTTCATTTACTAACTTTACTATAGCTTAACAATTTCAGGAGCCATCCATTCTACATGCTTTACACATAAAAATTAAATTCTACATTGCTAAAGCCAAAAATAGATGGGCAATCCACCCCATGGTTAATATCCCTACTATTTCCTCAAGAGTTTTATGGGTTTCTAACAATTTAAATAAAAGAAACACATGTATTGTTAGAACCTCAAACAAATATTTAACTAGCAATATTAAATTACATTATAAGTCAGTTACTTCATAGAATCATAGAATGGTAAGGTTGGAAGGGACCTCAAGGATCATCTAGTTCCAANTTTCTCTATTTAAAATATTCCAATTAGCTCAAACCAGCACACCAGTTTAAACCCATTGACCCTCGTCCTGTCATTACAGAACTATTTTCTACTACAAGCTTAATATAAATTGTCATATGACAGACTTAAGGATTCTTTTCTAATGTGATAAAACTGTGTAATTTGTCAGATAGTGTTTCACTGTGGTCAACAGATTCCATTGACGTGTAAAAGGTACTGGTTCAAATCTTTGCTTGGCATAGTAGTCCTCAGAGAAATCTACATGATCGAATTACTACAAGAAACATGTTTACTTATAGTAAAAGGAAGCCACATATGCATGTTGGATCCCAACCCTGTGGAATACCATCTGTACGCACTAGAGATAAAATGTAACAGGGCAATAGATGAGAAACAAAGCTAGTCATTCATTTAAAATAGTTCAGCGCAGCCTTTTCTCATGACACATTAAATATGATAGGCACAAGTGGCAGGGTGCTAATTACTCTAGTGATGTGATCCATTTTCTAAATACTGAGCACATCAATAATTCATCAGAAGTGGCTGTTAAAAAATTTAATGTCTGACAATCCAAGCCTGGCAAATAGGAAGATAATCTTTTGTGTCTACTAGTTGGCATTCAGAGGCTTTCCTTTCATTATAAAATATAAATGCATTGTTCCTACTTGAGGCGGTTCAGATTATGAAAGACGGCAGATGTATAATGTGCCTAGTTTTGATTGTTTCAGGTAGGGAGGCGGAACCCAGCAGACAGAAATGCAGATGTCACATACTTAATGAAATTGAGTTTTACAAATACATTTAATAAAGTCTGAATGGTTTCTGCTAATAGCAGCAGCCCAATTACATAGCTATATAAACATAAAAATAGGGAGTAATCAGGTGGTTCTGCTGGCTGAATATTGCAGATGCAGTTAAGAAAAATCTCCTGCTTATGCAGGAGCTCAATTTGGCTGTTAACGTTGGCAACAACATTTCATGTAGAGTGCATTAATGACTATGAAGTCAAAGTAGATTGCAGAAATAGACTGGTAAAGCATCATTTTTGCTTATGAGATCTTCTGGTATTTTGCAGTGTGCATCACAATGCAGACCAAAATAGTAAATGATAAAAGACTTTCTATTTAGCTTTGGCAGTGTAATTTGCAGATGTGCATTATTCGAATAGGAAAGGTTAAAAGGGTGTTGCTGTGTCTCTCAAGAAATTAGAGCATAAGTACCTGTATAAGCTACAGCTCCAAAGAATAAGCACTACAGCTCAACTATTCAAAGGTATTTAAGCACTTAACTCCTGTTCTGGCAAGTACACTCTCTTGAAATCAGTGACAATTAAGTATTCAAATAAGAATTACGTTCTCAAATGGCTTTGTGGATATGGACCTATGTCCCATAACAAAACAGGTTAAAAGCTTCAATTAGAATATAAGTGGATCATAATCCAATAGCCCAGCTACAACAAAATGGGTTTAGTGATGCTATTTCTCTCCTTAGCCACTCAAACAAAATTTTAATGAAGGTCTTATAAAACAATCTCACCATACACAAACTGCTTAAACCCTCAAATCCTTGAATCATTAATATTTCAGTCCTCATGATTTCTTACCATAGACCAATAGAGAGAGCTTTATGTTGTTTTCCAAGTTCCAGATATGATCCTTCATTAAAATTTAGATTGATCCCTAAAGAAGATACTTCACAAATTCTTGCCTCTGAGGAATGGTAATAGAATTTTACCAGTTATAAGAATAAGGTAGATGTTCAGATCATGCTTCAACTGTTTGCCACACAGTGTGATGCATGTGGCATTTTTATAAAGTTTCTGTGACATTAGCTGCAACTCCTGTTTTCTGCAAACTCAAAGTAATACATTTCATTTTGGCACCAGATTAATCCCTCTCACAAGTGCAAGCTTCCCATAAGCAAAAAGAGTATACCTAGCCCAGGACTAACTAATTCCTACAGATACTGGTGATCTTAAATCATTCAATTTAGGCTCTTGGAAGGGAATTTTTTCTACATAGGTTAGAGACATTGTACAAGCAGTCACTTCTCAAAAATTTGGAAAAAAGGGCAATTATTTGCTGTTCTGAAAATGGGTGTGCTGGTTTAAGGGTAATTGGAATATTTTAATAGAGAAAATTATATTATAGGCTGTGAAAAGAAAACAATGGTGATGTCTACTTCACTCATANTAGGGCCGAGACCTAAATGGGCTGCATGCCCATCAGAAAAGTCATGCCTGCAAACTCTACTGAAAAAATAAGTTCCAAAGGAACTTCAGATTGGCAGAAAATCATGGCAGGAAAACTGTAGAAGAGATCATTAGGAAGTCAGCTTGTATAATGAGAATATTAAAAAACAAACAGCAACAACACATCACACAAAATTCTCTATAAAAATCCCACTAAATCTACCTAAATAATTCCAAGCAAACTGTTCTCAGAGTCTACAGTGTATCTGAAATATTGAAATTAATCCATACCATTTGTACAGAGATGATAATACTTTGCATTAGCTCTTACTAGATGTGCCCAGCTTCTATAATTTAAGGCTAAACTTTAATGCTCTATCTTCTTAGGTTTTATTAAAAACTCTGGTTAACAGCTAATCAGATTTTATAATTCCTTTTCTCTGGTGAAGAAAAAAAAAAGAAAAAAAAAAAAGACAGTTTTATTTTTTTCCCCAGCACTAAATCAACGTCCAACTGGATGTTTTCTGTGATCCTGCGATTTTCTGCCTTTATATTTATTTTCATTCTTGTCAACTAGGGGCACCTTCCCCACGTACTGTTTTGTTGACAGTCCTGTTTCTAAGTATTACAGATTCCTTTCCGAAGGCCAAATATTTATGCTGCTAGGGAAAAAAAAAAAAATCCAAAACAAAAAAACCCAAAAACCAAACCACAAACTCTAGAGAGTATTGTACCCCTTCACTGGGAAATCAGTTCTGTCTGAATGGGAAATAGAGAGGAGAAAATAGCAAGAAACAAAGAAATCCACTGAGCCATGTGCTCTGCTGTGCTCCAATCATTTGTAACAATATAGGCAAGGTTATGAAAGGAAAAGTTACCTGTAAGTGCTAGTAAATCAGCACGTGGTATCTTTTGATACTTTACTTTTGGCTCATCAGGTTTTTAAGGTGAAATTAATAAATGTCCCAGATAGTGTTGGGAGAAATGCATTTCTGGAGGCACAAACTTCTTCACTGAACCCTATGAATTCTGACTGCAGTTGGTTTGAGTGCTGAATTTCTAGAAGACATTTGGTATTTTAGGAATCAAAGATGAAAAGCAATTAAAAGTTTAATTTAGTAGCAAAACAGAATTAAACTTCACAATTAAAAAAGATTACTTTACAAAAGATTTGCACTGGATTTTATGTGGATATATTACATATTGATATATCTGCATAATATGACCAATGTCTATACATAACTGGATTACAGTAGAAAATATAATATCCTTAAGGAGAAGTATTTTTTTCCCCTTGAAAAATGGTACTGATATAGACTCAAAGCTTTGTAAGCCACTGTTCTGAATATCAGGACGGTCAAACTTTGTTCTGCATAGAAAAAGTGGAAAAGTTCTGCATACCCAGCCTCAAAAAAATTTTAGAAGATATTTGCTAGTTTGCATCAGCCCAAATGACTATTAAAGAGCATATAGCTCTTATAGCTGTTTCCCTTAAGCTGCTTTAGCAGATTCCTTTTCTCCATACTGCAGTCATTACTGTGCACTGCTTACCAAAGTCTTAGTAAGCTTTTCTTTAATATTTAATAAACTGATCTTTAATATTGTTGTGTTCTCAATTTTCAGATGAAACACTGTGTGTGAATGTTCAAAACCCTGATGTTTTTGAGATATTTCTGTTATTACCTACTTAATATGAATATAAAATATACCAAGTTAATTTTAAAGAAGTTCCTAGTGCCCAGGTTCCAACTATCATTTGAAGAACTACCAAAGAAATGTTAAAATTATTTTTCCCCTGCAGTAGTTAAAACATTTACTGTGTAAATATCAGTCTTTTATTCCTCAGCAGGTGGTTAAATCTTTGCTTTTGTGATGACTTGAAAGGTCATCTTCATCAGGCAGCTTTAAAGGAAATCGTTTTTCACAGCTGTTTGTTTCCACAGCAGACTACAGAAAAGCCATCAGAATGTTACTGTGATTTTGGTACCTTGGGGGAACGTTTATTATTTATCCGTCATCATTAAAAATTCAGAGCAGTGGATTGGTGAGGCAGTCTTAAGCAGGGTTCTCTCCCCTTTCCCACATTTATGGCTAAACAATTGTGAAGAGGGATTTAAAAGACATGTGAGGAGAGAATATGTTGCCCTTAGAAACAGTAATTTTAGGCAACCTAACGACTGCAAAATCTGATTTAGAAAAAGTCACAGATTACAGTGATTTTTTTCCTGAAACTTTACCCAACATAAACCTAGGTAATTATAGGAAAAGGCACCAAAGCAGTGATTTGAACACATATTAATTCTAACAGCAGCACTGAGATTTGGGGATGGCTAAACCTTTTTACATTAGAAATAAGAGCTCTGCACCATTAAGTCACCATCAAACTCTTTGCATTGGTGTTTCTCTTTGGTGTGGTATCAAATAACTTATTTGGCATGACCAAACCTTTCCTTTGCCTACATAATTCCTGTAGGAATGCATTAGGGACTTCAGAGCGCCTTCATTCCTTTGAAACCGAGATCATATTCTGGAGATATGCAGAATACGACCCAATAGAGCTTTCCTTTTGCCAATATCCACAGATGCTCAAAGATTGTGAGAAACAAGGCTGCTCAGAATGGCACTTCCATCATTGCCACATTTCCAGAAAGGATTCTACAGCTCTGTACATGACCTTCATACAGGGCACTTCTTAATTTTTTTTTTTTTTTAAACTGAATTTGAAGTTGATTTCCTATATCCTACAAATTTCTAGTACGAATCTGTCTAAAGTGGCCAGTGAGAGATGCCAAAAAGAAGGACGTACTCGTAATCTTACCCTTGGGAAAGGTTGAGACAGTGATTTATAGAATGTAGAGAAGCCTGACCTCATAGAGGAGCCCTATCAGCACACATCTTTTGATTATTAATAAGGAATACTGTTAGTTATGTTAAAAAAAATAAAGCAAACAGGAAAAAATATACAACAAACAGTTCTACTTACCTGCCTCCCTGCTTTCTGTTCAGTGGTGAAAGAATGCACAGAAAAGGTGAGAAACCTAAACTGAGCCAGAAGAACCAAAACCAATTGCTGAAGTCCTCAGCCTAAATACCCAGCTATTCAAATATGCAGGCACATCTCCTGCTGAAGCTGTGATGTAACATAGGAGTTTAAGACCTGTAAATTTAAATTAGTCTTACCTATTAACCACTTAACATTTAATTAATAATCTCCAACCACATCTAATTAAATCTCTTGAGTTGAGTGTAGCCAACCAGACTCCCTCTGTCATCAAAGGAGCACATGCAACACCTGCTTCCACAGGACTAATTCCCTGAGGGCGCCTCTCTGCATCACCATAGTATACAGAGGGAGCAGAGGACAAGTTCTCTCACAAATATCTCCATTAGAAATCTGAAGTTTGTAGGGACAAAACTGACTTATAGGATCAGTATGTATAAAGAAAGATGAAGTGGTGTTGATTTGGCTGAGCCAAAACTGCTGCTCCTCTTCTATTATCCAGAAACATGCCTAAATAGCAGGCTGAGTTACATCTCTTTGAGGAATTTGATGGTGTAAATGAATTTCCCTGTGAAAAAACTAATTTATTCATCCATCTAGTGAAAGCTAGCAAATGACCCAATATACATACATGTATGACATTAATCTTTGGTTTTTTTTATAATATACCTGCCAGTCATGCACAGTATGTTATAAAACTTAAGACACTCCAAACTGAATATCCATTCTTCATGCAAACAGGAAGGGACATCGTCACAATGTACATCTGCCTCAGGGTTCATCAGGAAACATAAAACCTCTAAAACCTCCTTGTCTAAATTTGAGGGTAGAATCAGTTCACGGGTAAATGACAGAGAAATTAGTGTTATGCATACTGAAAGGAGAAGTGTGTGATGTTTGAAGGCTTGAAAGTTTTTTGATTAGGCTTGTTATATACTGTTAAAATCTTGAAACTGCTAATGATCAAATTCTGTTGCAGAGACAGGAAACGTTCCCTCTGAGAACACAGACTATACTGAATGTTAATATATGTATTTCAGGTGGGTACCAAATGGTCACCTTGATAGGCGTTTATAGACTGCATCATGGGCTCTGTTTCTTAGAAAGTTCCATTTTCCACACCATTGTTGAATGCTTTTTCTCAATTCAGCAGTCACAAGAGCACATTTTTCTGACAGGCCCCTAACTAATGCTGCTTTCTACCTACAAAGTTTGAGAGCCCTTCCCCTGTCATTTTGCCATCAGCTCTGCTGCAGGCTTATGGAGAGATGCTCTGAAGTCAGTCGGGTTTCACACAGGTCTCCTAACAGGCAATAACACATTACTTAGCATTTGAACATGTTTACAGGCAGATGAGGCAATGCTGTGGCTGAAGCCGTACACACATTTAACATGACTGTCTGTCATTAAAACAGAGACTTTAATTTCTCCTTGCCAGTTCTAGGCTCTTGACAAGTTTGGTGATGGTTTGTGGCTCCACAGCCTTTCCTTGGCAGATGGTAGAAGGAAGGAACACCTGGGATCAAAAATACCCTCTGAAGGTGCATATTTTTGTTTCTTTTCTCTCTAGACACAGAGGCTGGACCAATTCCCAATTTAAGCAGCACAGTCAAGTGCTTAACATGTGTGACCATCAGCCACATCAATTATCCTCTTTGCTTTGCAAGTTGTTATGAACTATAATCATATACAGTTGCTGAAGGAACTGTGGTCATACCTGACAGATTGCCCTAAACCTAAAAAAAGTCCAAAGTA
This sequence comes from Ramphastos sulfuratus, assembly GCA_013399055.1. NCBI lineage: Eukaryota > Metazoa > Chordata > Aves > Piciformes > Ramphastidae > Ramphastos > Ramphastos sulfuratus. The sequence goes on from WBNM01030700.1 coordinate 248,316, forward strand.
ATGGCCCTACAGAGCACAAATATTTGACATAATGGTATTCTTTAATTCCAGTAATGGTATTTTTAAATACATACTTAAAAAGCAGTTTGGAAAAAAAAAAGGTCTGTTTTTTCTATTTCTTTCCCTGGCTGCCTATGCCATTGTAGCCATTTTATGGTAATATTTTCAAAAAACTCAGAGCACTGGAAAAATTAACTATTATTTTCTGACAAGTTTTGATAAGGGAATATTCACTCTTTGCTAGAACACATTTTTTGACCTTGTGGCTTTATATGTGAAGCATGCAGAAGAGAATAATACAGTTAAAATCTACTTTGTTAACTCTTCTTTTATTGCTAAACATCCTCCTGGAGAGTATTTCTAAGCACATGAAGGGCAAGAAATGATTTAGAGTAGTTATCACAGGAAATTTATTTAGAGTAGTTACCATGGATTCAGGAAGCAGAAGTCATGCTTGACCAACCTCATAGCCTGCTACAATGAGGAAGCTACCCTGGTTAATGAGAGGAGAGCCATAGATGTGGTTTACCTCAACTTTAGTAAGATCTTTGGCAGTATGTCCTGTGTGGTTAGTGGCACAAAGTCCATTGTGAGGCAAATGAGTGCTTTGTCTCAAGGCTCACTACTGGGCCAAAAACATTGCTCAACATCTTAACTACTGTGCTGGTTTAAGGCT
>WBNM01030702.1:0-48338 GCA_013399055.1 Ramphastos sulfuratus
CTCTGCTCATCCTTGTGGCCCTGATTGGCATAGAACTGAGACAAACACCTTGAGCAGTCTTTGCTCCTCGTTTCCCTTTTGCATCCATCAGTCCATTTTAAAGTCAGGCCAGTGTTAGTGACAAAGCCTGTGATGGGTTAGTTTGCTGGGTTAGGCAATCACTTGACCTGTTGCTGTCTATTGGTGCTCATTATACACCTGCTCTCCAGTTCTTACCTGGGTGCTGAGTAGGCAAGAATCCTTTTTGGCCTCTAACCCTTAATGACATTTGAAATTTCATGGCCTTGCAGCAAGGTGATTGTAAATAAAGACTGATAGTTCCTCAGAGTCAGAAAGAAAGCTTCTAAAGATGCTTCCAATGCTTTTCTTGTCCTGTTCCTAAGCTCTGTTTGCAATTAAAAATGCCACGATGAAAAGCTTTGAACTCCTGTTGGGTTTGGTTGTTAAGTTTCTTTTTTCCAGTTGCCATCTTTTTCTGAGGTGTTTTAACCAGAGATCAATAGTCCTGGAATCACAGAATCACAGAAATGTTTCATTTGGAAAAGATCTCCAAGACCATCCAGTCCAACCCAACCCCACCATGACCACTAAACCATGGCCCCAAGTGCCATGGCCACAGGTTTCTTCAACACCTCCAGGGATGGGGACTCCACCACCTCCTTGGGCAGCCTGTGCCAATCCCTGACCTCTCTTGCAGCAAAGAAATTCTTCACAATCTGGGGCTTTCTGAAGTACTTTCTCTTCTGTGTGAGACAAAATAACACTGCTGTCACCCTCAGCTCTACTCTGATCTTTCCTTACCAAGGATTAATAACTATTAATAAAGATTAATTTAATACACAGGAAAAAAATGTAATTGAATTACAGTGTAAAATTCAAAGTTCTATTGCATATCTAAGTTTAAACTCACCAAAACCCCTGACACCCTCATATTTTGATTAACTCTCTTGTTTTTTCTCATTTTCCATGTGGTTGGGCACAGAACTTGTCACTGATGATCACAGACATGGAGCATGGTGTTAACTGGAGTTAATGAATAATTTTCATCCTGCTTCACACTTTCTACTTCCAATCAAATCCATTTGACTCCTTTGGAAAAATCTAGATGGAAAGATCATAGAATCATAGAATGGCTCAGGCTGGAAGGAACCTCAGAGCTCATCTCCTCCAACCTCCCCATCATGCCCAGGGACATCTCTCAGCTAGACTCAGCTGCTCAAGGCCTCATCCAATCTGGCCTTAAACACCTACAGAGAGGAGGCAGCCACAGCCTCCCTGGGCAGCCTATTCTAGAGTCTCACCACCCTCCTACTGAGGAACTTCTTCCTCAGCTCCAGTCTAACCCTGCTCTGCCTCAGCTCCAAACCATTGCCCCTTGTCCTGTCTCTACACACCCTCAGCACAAGTCCCTCTGCAGCCTTCCTGCAGGATCCCTTCAGGCACTGGCAGGCAGCTCTAAGGTCCTCCCAGAATCTTCTCTGCAGGCTGCACCCCGCCAGCTCTCTCAGCCTGTCCTCACAGCAGAGCTGCTGCAGCCCTTAGATCATCTCTGTGGCCTCCTCTGGCCTCACTCCAGCAGCTCTGTGTCTTCCTTCTGCTGGGGACACCAGAATTGGAGGCAGGATTGGAGGTGAGGTCTGAGCAGAGCCAAGGGGCAGAATCCCCTCTCTTGCCCTGCTGCCCACACTCCTCTGGCTGCAGCCCAGTGCCTGCTGGGCTGCCTGAGGGCACTGCTGGCTGCTGGTGGAATCTTCTAGGACTGCACATCATGTAACTACTAAGAAGCTGTGACTGAACCCTAGAACACGTTAGTCACCCTGTGTGCCTAACACCTCCTGATGGACAAGCAAATGTTTTCATTGTTCCTGTTCTCTTCCCTAGCATGCTGGTTCTCAGGGCTCTTCACTGACTGGGAGGGGTTTGCAGGCTAAAGGAAAAGGTCTGGAGAACAGGGCTGGTGAGCAGCAGCTGAGGGGACTGGAGTTATATCTCCTGGAGAAAAGGAGGCTGAGGGGAGACCTTCTGGCTCTCTACGGCTCCCTGAAAGGAAGTTGGAGCCAGGTGGGAGTTGGTCTCTTCTCCTTAAGAATAAGTGACAGTAAGGGAGGAAATGGCATCAAATTGCACCAGGGGAGGTTTAGATTGGAAATTAGAAGAAACTTCTTGACTGAAAGGGTTCTCAGAGCCTGGCACAGCCTGCCCAGGGAGATGATTGAATTCCCATCCCTGGAGGTGTTTCCAAGAGGCAGAGCTATGGTGCTGAGGGCCATGGTTCAGCCCCAGCCTTGGCAAGGTTAGAGAATGGTTGGAAGGGATGATCCCAGAGGCCTTTTCCAACCTGAACATTTCTGTGATTCAGTGCATGCAAGTGGAGTTTCCAAGTCATCTTGTCCTCCTCATCCAGTTCTGGCGTGCTGCAGTTCCTTTATGCATTCTGCCTGAGGCTCCTGGAGATAAAGCCAGAGCCCTGTGTGCGTGCAGCAGGCAGGCAGTTTAACAGCTGCAGTCTCAGTGCAACACTGTTGTTAGCAAGGGAGTTTGGTACTTCAGATGGAGCAGCTCTGGGACCCTTTCCCCTGCCCTTTAGTAAATCAGACTACTTAGTCTGGTAATCAGTCACAGCCTCTGCTGGTTTTACACAAAGGTCTTCATCTATGAGGTCAACTCAAATGATGGTTTCATATGAGAAACTCCTTTTATGTCTGCACCGAATTCTCTGCAGGAATTACAGCTTCTAATGAAAGGTTAATGTCTCTTTGCATAGGGAGCCTGATTTGTGTCATATTTCTTCTTCTGAGAGTCTTTGAGACTGCCAAATTTCTGCTGTACAACTATGCTCTTCACTCAAATGAAATATGAGTTTATTTAGAGGGGAAAAAGAAAATCATTAAAAGGAAAAGAACATTTCTAAATACAACCCTTAAAAACTTAAAGATGTGTTAGATATGTTCCAGGATGGTAAGCTCCAGAGCTGCCAATTAGGCTTAAGTGTACCCAAGATAATAGAAAGGAATGAAGCTACATCTCCATCTGCCTCCTTTGTCTTAGGGTTCCACAAAATCTAGTTTGGAACAGATTTCTTGCACCTGGGACTGAGAGGAGAATACAACTGCTCCTGCTAATTGCTTGATGGATGGATAGATGATGATGATGGATGGATGGATGGGTGGATGGATGGATGGGACAGAAATCTGCCCTTGTGGCCAAGAGGGCCAACAGCATCCTGGGGTGGATCAACAAAAGTGTGTCCAGCAGGTCTAGGAAGGTTCTTCTCTGCCCACTCTGCTCTGCACTGCTTAGACCACACCTGGAATATTGTGTCCGGTTTTGGGCTCCCCAGTTCACAAGAGGCAAGGACCTGCTGGAGAGAGTCCAGAGGAGAGCTATGAGGATGTCTGGGGGGACTGCTGTGAAGAGAGACTGATGAAGAAAGACTGAGAGCTCTGGGGCTGTTCAGTTTGGAGAAGAGAAGGCTGAGAGGGGATCTTAGGAACATCTCTAAGTATCTGAGGGCTGAGAGTCAAGATGAAGGGGCCAGGCTCTTTTTGGTGGCTCCCACTGACAGGACAAGGAACAGTGGGTACAAGCTGGAACACAGGAGGATCCACCTCAAAAGGAGGAGAAACCTCTTTATTGTGAGGGTGCTGGAGTCCTGGAGCAGGCTGCCCAGAGGTTGTGGAGTCTCCTTCTCTGGAGACTTTCAAGAGCTGCCTGGATGCCTTCCTGTGTGACCTGCCCTGGGCAATCCTGTGCTGGCAGGAGGTTGGACTGGATGAGTCCAGCAGAGGGCTATGAGAATGATGGGGAGACTGGAGCACTGCCTGATGAGAGGCTGTGGGTCCTGGGGCTGTTTAGTCTGAAGAAGGGAAGACTGAGAGGGGATTTAATCAATGTTCATAACTATCTGAGGGCTGGGGGTCAGGAGGGGGGACAGGCTCTGCTCACTGCTGCCTGGGATAGGACAAGGAGCAATGGATGGAAGCTGCAGCACAGGAGGTTCCAGCTCAACACAAGGGGGAACTTCTTCACTGCAAGTGTCCCAGAGCACTGGCACAGGCTGCCCAGAGAGGTTGTGGAGTCTCCTTCTCTGGAGCCTTTCAAGGCCTGTCTGAATGTGTTCCTGTGTGCCCTGAGCTGAATTGTCTGGTCCTGCTCTGGCAGGGGGGTTGGACTGGATGATCTCTTTGGGTCCCTTCCAACCCCTTACATCCTGTGATCCTTTGATCCTGTGATCTCTGGAAATCCCTTGTAACCCCTACCATTCTGTGATCTCCATCCTGTTGTTGTACCAGGCTGGCAAGGAGCCTTGCCAGCACATCCTGTAGGGGCAGCAGCCTGGCAAGGATCACACAAACATCAGAAACAGTTGCCAACAGCAGTAGAAACCCACGAGTGTGTTTGCTCTGCAGCACTGCTCACCTGCACTAGCAGCAGGTTAGCAAAATGTAAGGTTTCTTAAGCACACCTTTCCCTGCCTCCCCCCAACCCCCCCTCATTTCAAACTTTATAGTAGGTGGAGAAACCACCTGGCACAAATAACCACTAAGCTAATGAAGCACCAATTGCTCTGAGAAATAACTGAGCCTGCAGGAAGCCCCCAGAGATCTCTCCCAAAGCAGCTCAGCCAGGATTTCTTTGTTTAATTAAGGTGCATGGTAGAAGAGTAAAGTAACAAAGCAGAGGGGCGTGGGAAGTCTCTGGTTCTTCTAAATAGTCCATTTTAATGATCAATTTACTGCTGCTGCTTTTCTGGGAGCTCACAACTGACTTCACAACATCCTCCCAAGAGCAGACTCTCAAACTGCTGGCTACAATGCAGGTGGTTTTGACTGTGGTTCTGCTTGGACATATTCCATGCTCCATTTCATCCTTTCATTGTACCCAGAAGAGGTTTTTTTGTTGTTGTAAGAAACAGGAAGCTTCTGGTACTCAGACTGTGATAAGAAGACTTCTCAGAGCTGATCCTCTTCACTAAGTCAGTGTGATAAATGTGTACTTGGGTGTTGCATCAGCAGGAGAAGGGTCAAGGGAAAAGGAAATTACAGGAGAGCTTCCATCTTCTACTGATCAGCTGATAGTGCTTTTAAAGGTTTGTCTCACTTTCAGTGCACTTGTGCTGGTTTGAGGCTAATTGGAATGTTTTAAAGAAAAGAATTAGATGATAGGCTGTGAAAAGCAAACACTGGAGATGTCTGCTTCACTCACAGGCTTGCTGAGGTGTATAAAAACAAGGACACAAACACAGATGACACAGAGAGTCTCTCCCTCTGGGAGCTGCTGTGTCTGGTGGCCTTCTGCTGTGCAACCCAACTAATTACTCTGCTTCTAACCCCCCCTTGCCCATCCTCCAAACTCATCTTGCATGTAAGGCAGACCCTGGGGTAAGGTAGAGGGGTTGGAAGGGTGGTTGGGAGCCCCTCCTGGGAACTCTGATTTCTGGGAGGAGGATCGTGTTTCTGTATTACCTTTAACTTGTATATTTCTGTATATAGCTGTATATATTCATGTCTATTGTGTATATATTCATGTCTACTGTGTATATCTCTGCTTGTACATTGTGCTAAGCTGTAAACAGAGCTTCATTCCTTAACTTCCAGCTGGCTGAGTCTAGTCTGGGGGATTTTCATAGAGTGTGTGTGGGGGGGTGGGGTGTGTGTAACTCCCAAACCATCACAGCACTTCAGCCTGTCCTCTGCATTTCCTGTGTACACTCATTTCTGACTTCAGAAACAGCTTGGAAAGAAAGGGCTTGTGGTAACTCTTCATGGAGTCAGAGGATGGGTTGGATTGGAAGGGGCCTTAAAACTCATCCAGTTCCAGCCCCTGCCATGGGCAAGGACACCTCCCACTAGTCCAGGCTGCTTGAGTCCCCATCCAACCTGGCCTTGAACACCTCCAGGGAGGGGGCATCCACAACCTTCCTGGGCAACCTGTGCCAGTGTCTGCCACCCTCACTGGCAAGAATTTCTTCCTAATCTCCAGTCTCAATCTTCCCTCTTCCAGCTCAAAGCCATTTCCCCTCATCCTGTCACTACAAGCCCTTGTAGGAAGTCCCTTCCTGGCTTTCTTGTAGCCTTCAGCTATTGAAGTTCTGCTCTAAGGTTTCCCTAGAGCCTTCTTTTCTCCAGGCTGAGCAGTCCCAACTCTCCCAGCCTGTCCCCACAGAGGAGATGCTCCAGCTCTTGATAAAGATGGTCTCAGGGCTCAGGCTGCTTAAAAAGCTTTCTCTCAAAATTGATTTTGATGTGAAATTAAGTTTTCAACAAAAGAGCATTTTTGCAAATGCTGCCTGTGTTCTGCAGCCAGCTTTGATTTCCTTATTCCTCAAAAGAAAAACTGCAATGTCTCCATTTCCAGCCAAGAACGTGCCTAGAATCTAACTTGCTGGGCATTTCTTTCACTGAAAAAATGAATTCTCCAGATAATAGAAAAATAAACCAACAACCAAACCAACAAATCTGTTTGCTATTTCTTCCCCCCATCCCGGCCCCAGCATTTACATGGCTTCTATTTGAGTTTGGGGGTTTTTTTTGTGCATGTTTGGTTGGGTTTGTGTTTGTTTGTTTGTGAGTTTTCTTGGGGTTTGGGGTTTNTGGTGAGACCCTGGAGGGGATTGCCCAGGGAGGTGGTGGATGCCTCATCCCTGGAGGTGTTTAAGGCCAGGCTGGATGAGGCTGTGGACAGCCTGATCTAGTGTGAGGTGTCCCTGCATGAAGGCTGCAGAGAGACTTTTGCTGAGGGTGTCTAGCAGCTGGACAAGGGGGAATGGTTTGAAGCTGAGGCAGAGCAGGGTTAGACTGAAGCTGAGGAAGAAGTTGTTCAGTACAAGTGTGATGAGGCTCTGGAATAGGCTGCCCAGGGAGGCTGTGGCTGCCTCCCACTGGGGGTGTTCAAGGCCAGATTGGATGAGGCCTTGAGCAGCTGAGTCTGGTTGAGAGGTGGCCCTGGGCATGGCAGGCTGGTTGGAGGAGATGATCTCTGAGGTCCCCTCCAGCCTAAGGCATTCTGTGATTTTCCCGCACAATAAATCAGAGAGGAATCTAACACAACAGGGCAGAAGTGTTGCTGCCAGGCAGCCAGGCTGTGAAATGTGCAGGCAATCCTGACCCAGGGATAAGAACAGCCCAGATAGTCCTGGTAGTCCAAAATGCAGTCCTGGGCTCCTCCTCTAGCACACCCCAACTAAGTGCTCCCCAGCTTGCCTGCCTCAAAAGTCTAAATTCCTGCTGTCTGTGCTAGCATCCTCAGTTTACACAAGATACCTCTTTGATCTCAACCTGGAATTGCCTTTGGAAGGAAGCCAGCAGGAACAGACTTTTCTGACCAAAGAGACTTCTCTGGCTTTCTATCTGGGAGCTGCAATGCAATGTGATGCTGCACCAGACTCTTTGCTGTACTCTCTGTAATTACAACATCTGAAGAAACAGAAATGCAGCAGTGAAAGCAGGAGTCAGCAAAGCCCACACTGCCTCTGATACAGCCTTCTGGAGAGGGCTGAAAAGCAAATAAAAATCCATTGAGGAGAAACACCACAAATATGGCACAAGTGAAATGCAGACAGACAGAAAGGTCTTGCAGCAGCTGTCCAGTGTGAATGCCAAGTGAGATCCAGGGAATTAGCTTTCCCTCCTTCCCTCAGCAAGGACTGATTGTGTGCTTTGTCCAGGCTTTCCTTCTGGGACAATTCAGACCTGCACCAGCTCTGGGAGAGAGCCTCAAACAGGTCTGCTCCCTCCATAGACTCATAGAAAGGTTTAGGTTGGAAGGGACCTTAAAGATCATCCAGGTGTAACCCCCTGCTGTGGACAAGGACACCTTCCTCTAGACCAGGCTGCTCAAAGCCTCATCCAACTGGGCCTTGAACACCGCCAGAGAGGGAGCATCCACAGCCTCCCTGGGCAGCCATGGGAAGGTGTTCCATGGCAACACTTTCTCTGGAGGCCAGTAATGTAAATTCACTTCACCCTCAAACTCCTCCAGGTCATTTAAGCTCCACTTTGCAACCTGCGCAGGGTGATGTTCACTGGTAGTCACTGTCCCTCCCCATCTTCATTTCCTGCCCACCAGCTGCCTCTTTAGCCAACACAAAAGAGTAGAGTATCAGAAAGAAAAGCAGCAGGAGATCTCCATGGCACCTTTAGGCTGCCAGAGAGCAGGAGATGGCATTGCAGGCACCAACTGGGGCTGGTGGTTGCTTCTCCCTTCTTTGCCAGGTGAGCAGCAGAGGCGCGGGGTCTGTCTAGGACACCAAAGTGGCTCCCTGTAGATGTGAGTGCATGCTGTGAGGACAGAGCAGGTGCTTCCTTGGCATGGAGGAAGGCACAACACAACAAATCCCATGGTTTATTTAGAAAGAGCAGGTGGCCATGATCTTCTCCATCTACATGGGCTTTTTTCCTAGGCAGCTGCTCATCAGCCTTGGAGAGGCTGCTGCTGCTTCCTTGTCACAGGTCATTAGTCATAGAGCAAGCCTCAAGCTGTGAGCAGGTAGGTTTAGACTGGGTATGAGGAAAAATGTTTTCCCAGCAAGAGTGATCAGGCATTGGAATGGGCTGCCCAGGGAGGTTTTGGAGTCACCAACCCTGGGTGTGTTTAGAAGTCATTTGGATGTGGTGCTTGGGAATATGGTTTAGGGGGCACCTTGTAGAGTAGGGATATGGATGGCACTTGGTGATCCTGAGGGGCTTTGCCAGCCTGAATGTTTCTGTGATCAGAGTCTCTTTCATGTCTGCTGTTGTCTCCCCTTGTTTCCTCTAAGGAAAGCTGCCAAGCTGGGGACAGGAAGTGCATCCAAATGCTGCTCCTTTGCTTAGGTGCAGGTGGGAGCTGAGTGCTGCAGCAGCTGCTGTTTGCTGGTACCTGCACGCTGCAGGGGCTGGAATCACAGAAAAAAGGCAGGGCAGAGTGTGGCCCCAGAAAGCCTCCTTCTCTGCACTCACAGGGGGATGTGACAAGCCAGACAAAGCTCCCATGAAAACATGCAGCTGTCCAGCTCACAGGCTGCAGGCAGTGCCAGAGCCTTGGCACTGGCAGTGGGTGGCTCTGTGACCAGCTGGGTGATCTGCTCAGCCTGGTGGCAGAGCTGCGAGGAGAAGCTGGAAGGTTAGGAAGCATCAGGGAAGCAGAGCAAGAGATTGGTGGAGTCAGGCTGTGCCATCCCTGAGACAGAAACAGGAGCACCCACCAGAAAATACCTGAGCTCAGGGGTACCTTGGATTCTCCCCCACCTCTGCAGCCTGACTGGAAGGAGTGAAAAGAGGTAAGTCCCTGCTCAGGGCAGCAGGTGGATGATTTTCTCTCCCATCCACCCTGTCAGGCTCGTCTGTGCAACAGGGTGAGGCTGTGGTTTCTTTCCCACTTGTGGTACTGTGTCCAGCTCTGGAGCTTCCAACACAGGAATGGCATCAACCTGTGGGAGCAGGCACAGAGAAGGCCAGAAATGATCAGAGGGATGAAGCACTTCTGCTGTGAGGACAGACTGAGAGAGTTGGGCTGTCCTCATGGCAGAGCTGCTCCAGCCCTTGGCTCATCTTTGTGGCCTCCTCTGGACTCACTCTAGCAGCTCTGTGTCCTCTGCTGGGTGATGCCCAGTGACAGGACAAGGGTACACTGGGTGGAAGTTGAGGCAGAGGAGGTTCCATGTGAAACTGAGGAAGAATTTTTTTCCCTGTAAGGGTGACAGAGCACTGGAACAGGCTGCCCAGGGGAGTTGTGGTCTTCCTCTCTGGAGATATTCAAGAACTGTCTGGATGCACTCTAGGGGATCCTGCTCTGGCAGGGGGGCTGGACCAGGTGATCTTTTGAGGTCCCTTCCAGCCCCTGACATTCTGTGATTCTTTGATTCCTTCTGCTGGGGACACCAGAACTAGAGGCAGTATTGGAGGTGAGGTCTGAGCAGAGCGGAGTCAGGGGGCAGAATCCCTCTCCTGCCCTGCTGGCCACACTCCTGCTGCCACAGCTGTGGTTAATGTCTTCTCTTACGTGCAGCAACACTCTTATACATTTTTCCTAGTGTATTTTACATCTTGCTGTGCTGCTTTGTCTCTCTCTCCAGCCATAGTAGTGTTGTCTTTCTCCTCCTCCTGTTGGCCTCCTTACTCTCCCTCTGGCTTTGGAGTGTCTCTCATCCAGAGTTTAATTCTGGTTCTGAAGGCTGCAGCCTTGCTGGGTGTCAGTCTCAGCTGCTTTCCTGCCATCTTTAGCAAATTATTTTTTTCCCTTTGTTTTTGGACTGTTTCCTACCACCTAAAGCTCCCTTGACCATCTCTCTGCAGCTCTTCCTCCTGTGATCACTTTTCTCATAAACTTCACACAGTCATTTGAAGACTCCCAGCACTTTTAGCTCCTGACCAGCATTGCTGGCAATATCCTGAATTCCCCAGAGGTTCTGAGTTGTGTCTGTGTCTCTTCTGCTTTATTTCATTTTGCTCAGTTGCTTGTAGCATTATTTCTCCTACAGCACCGAGAGCTCACCTGCAGCCAGCTCCCCGTTGCTTCCCTCTGTCCTGGCTGTCACTTCTACATGTTTATTGTGTCATCTGATTGATGCCAAACTGCTCTGAGGTACTTACATATGCTCTTAAATGATCTGAGTGATCTAAGCAAGTATCCTGCACCTATGCTTGGAGTGGAGCTTCACTGGAAGCTTCCCAAGGAAGGAGAATTCAGTGGACCACAACAGAGGACAGTCACTGATCCTCTATATATGGGAGCTGGATTTATTTGGCTTTAGTAAAGTTCATATTTTACTGTGTATCACATGCACTGAAGAGCAAACACTTCCCTTAAGGCAGTATTAATTGCAAATAAGGTCCAAAAAAAAAAAGGGAAAAAGGTATTTCAAACAAATGTTTTGCCTAGAAATGCTGATTCCTGAAAGCCTTCTCTGCAAGAGACAGGAAATCCTTGCTTTCCATTAAACCCCATTTGGTTCCTAACTCATCTAAAGCCAACCTTGGGAAAACTGGACAAATGTTCTAATGAAAATTGATCAGCAGTCTGCCAAACGCTTCCTAGAAACACAGAAAAAGCTGTTTTGCTGGTAGTGGAATGCACAACTCCACCGTCAAGAATGTGTGATAAGTGCAGGGTTGTGCACCTGGGCCAGAGCAATCCTCACTATCAATACAGCCTGGGGGGTGAGGGGAGAGAAAGCAGCCCTGTGGAAAAGGATTTGGGGATGAGAAACTGAACAGGAGCCAACAGAGTGAGCTGGCAGCACAGAGGGCAAATCACATCCTGGACTGTTATCAAAAGATGTGTGGGCAGCAGATGGAGAGAGGGGATCCTGCCTCTTCACTCTGCTGAGACCTCACCTGCAGGGCTGTGTCCAGGTCTGCAGCCCTCAACACAGGAAGGACATGGACCTGGTGGAGCAGGTCCAGAGCAGGCCACAAAAATGATCATGGAGCTGGAGCAGCTCTGAAACAAGGACAGGCTGAGGTGGCTGGGGGTGTGCAGCCTGGGGAGGAAAAGGCTCCAGGCAGACCTAACAGCAGCCTGCCAGGACCTGAAGGGGCTCCAAGCAGGCTGCAGAGGGACTGTTTGCAAAGGCCTGCAGGGACAGGACGAGGGCAATGGTTTGAAATGAGAGCAGAGCAGATTGAGCTTAGATGTGAGGAACAAGTTGTGCAGCAGGAGGCTGCTGGAACACTGCCACAGGTTGCCCAGGGAGGTGGTTGAGACCCCATGGCTGGAGATACTGAAGGTGAGGCTGTATAAGGCTCTGAGCAAGCTGCTGTAATGGAGGATGTCCCTGCTGAGTGCAGGGGGTTGGACTGAATGAGCTTAAGAGATCCCTTCCAACCCAGACCATTCTGTGATTCTATGATTCTATGAGATCAGAAGGAAGACAGAGCCAATATTTTTGTGGATGTCTGTAATTAAGATTCTAATTCCATGTTTAGTTTTCCAGACATGAGACTTGTGGAGCGTAATATTGGAAACAGATTAAACTCTGTGCCTTTAGCATGAATCAAAACACCTCAGCAGTAGAAAATGAACATTGTTTGAGGTTTCTGTTTCCTGAACAAAGCAGAAGTGAAATACTCTGGTCAGTATGTGCTCAGTGCAGGCAGCAGGCAGCAAAAGGGATTTATCCCTACAGCAGCCTGGATAAAACCCTGAGTGGTGTCTTTCCAGCTCGCTGCAGCCAGGCTCAGAAAGTCCAGCTGAGTCTGAGAAGCACTGACTGTCTTCTTTCTTCTTTCCCACAAAGCCCCATCTGTAGCTCTTGCAAGGATGGGATTATCTAAGTCAGCAAGAAACTCGTTTTGGTGTGTGGGAATTAAGCAGTTTATGATGTTTCATGTCAAACGTTGCCTTTCCTGACAAGTTAACCCCCAAGGTCACCCTGTAGATGACATTCCAGGCTGAAACACAGCCAGCTGCCAGCAAGGTGTGGGTCTCCTTAGGTTTAGGAAGGTGAAATCCAAGAGCAGTCCAAGCTAGCAGCTGCCAGGTGCAACTCCCCTGCTTTGCTCCTCACCTCCTCCCCCCTCCACCTTTTGTCCTTTCCATTTAGTTGTCCCTCCTTGCTGCAGGGAGCCTCCTTCAGTCCCTCTTTCCCTACTGCCAGGCCAAAGGATTCCCAGTCCCAGGACGAGTCTGTAGGTGCTGCTGTAGCACCAGTAATACTAAATGCTGCTACAACTCTCTCTCCAGATATTAAATCAGCAGCAGGGCTCCCTGGTGTCTGTGGCAGCTCTGAAAGAGATGGGCAGAGGTGGCACAGTTTCAGTTGGCTGTGGTTCTGCCACTGCAGGGCCTGTGTCTAGCTTATGCCACATCCCACCAGCATGGGCAGCTCTCCTCTTCTGTGCTGGGGCAAGAGGAAGCTCTGCCTGCCCCAGCACTTAGAGCCCACGGCTCAGCTCCTTAATGCTCTGACCAAACAAAAGCTCAGTGTGTATGTAATGGAGCAGGGACAAACTGGAGCACAGGAGCCTTCACCTAACCAAGAGGAGAAACTTCTTTCCTGTGAGGGTGGCAAAACACTGGAGCAGGCTGCCCAGAGAGGTTGTGGAGTCTCCTGCTCTGGAGACTTTCAAACCCCACCTGGATGTGCTCCTGTGCAACCTGAGAGGTAAACCTGCTGTAGCAGGGAGGCTGGACTGGATGATCTCCTGAGCTCCCTTCCACCCTCCACCATTATTCTGTGATGTGCCCCTTTTTAGACCAGGATATCAGGAATTTTGCCCCAGATCTGGCCTCTCCTTGCATCTATTCCCATTTCTCCAGAACTGGCAAGTTCCCTTGAACTTGCTATCTGGTGTGTGTGTGTGAAGGATTATTTCCATTAAGTTGCCAGGAGTTTATCTGCTCAGCAGTGCCAGCAAGCACCGAGTGGTGACCTTGTAAGACCAGAGTGTGCTACACAAACCAGCCACTAAAGCCTAATGAGATGAGGTAGGCCAAATGTCTCCAGTTGTGACTCTGCCCTTGCTTGTCACAGGAGTGCATCTCCCAGCTCTAATTCACTCTCAACGTTCTAATTGGGAAACAGTTAATACAGCTCAGCTCTGCTGCAAGCTCTTTCCTCCCATGGCTCTGTGGTTCAAGCAGCTGCAGGGTTCACACAGCCACACAACAATCTACTTTTCAGGGCAGCTTCAGGCATTAAAGAGGCATTAAAAACTGAAATGCAAAACTGAAAGGATTTGAGGGGAAAATTGTAGTTAGATTGCAATTTTGGTACTGTCCTTTCCTTTATATTATTGAGGATGCTTAGGAGCAACAAAACTGACCTTCTGGAACTAGTTCATCTGGCCCATTCAATCCATGTCCATGCCTTGCTTCTGCAGAGCACTGTCTGCTTTCTGAAGGGAAGCACAAGCACCCTCATTTCAATAATTATCAAATCATTTTCCCACAGATACTTTTTTTCCCAACTCCCCCATACTCTCCTGCATTCACTGCTCAGGAATTTACAGCATTTCCAAAGTTCTCAAAGCTCAGTGCCAGCAGAACCCCCAACAGCTTCTAGATTTGCAGTTCCACATTGAAGTTTAGCACTTGTCTGTGCTGATAGCTGCAGCAGGGAGTGCTGCTGCTTTAAAAAGCATGAAGCTCATTTCCATACCTGTGAATCCCACATATTCTGCCTTGCCTGAGTGGTCCCTTGGTGCTGAGGAAGGCAGGAGACAACCAGTCCTTTGCCCTCTGAGTTGCTGCCAGCCTTGGAGGTACCTGGTGGTGAGATGTTTGTAGCTGTGGCTCTGCAGCCCAGACTCTGCCTGCTTTGAAGCCTCAGTCGCCCATTGATAGGTGATGTTCTCTGCTTGATGTTGGCTGTGCACTATCACCAGGAGCAGCAGTGGGGTACAGAGTGGAAACCTGCTGCCCAGGTGAAGGGCAGACACTCTTACAGCATGCCTTTGGGTGCAGCAAATCTCTGGCTCACCCGTGGAGAGCAGCTCTGGCTTGGAGCTGGCAGTACCCATGTGCTAGGTGTAAACATTTACATCTCTTGACTCAGAAGCTGCTTTATTTCTCTGGCCTTTTTCATGAAAACATCATTTTTTTTTTCCTGCTTAGAGGGTCATCAGTTCTTACTGCTTCCTTGGCTTTCAAGGAGCTTATCATCCTGCAAGGCTGAGCTCCTCATTAGCTGCAAGGAAGTCTTGAAGAAAACCAGCAAAGTACTTTGGAGAGAAGGCAGGAGATGAAGGCAGTTGACGTTAGTGTGACAGACAGTGGGTTTGGTTCTATTAAGGATTAACATTTTAATAAGCAGTAGCATTTCTTATTCCCTGTGACTGAAGGTGACTCACTGCTGCTTCTCATTTGTAATTAATAGAAGAAAATATAATATTTATTCTCTCAATGAGCAGATCTGGTTATAAGCGACGACAGAAGGAAAGGCAACAAATCAGACCTGTTCATCCCCATCTGTGAGTCTGAGTCATAGAGTCATAGAGGCATAGACATGGTTGGAAAAGACCTCTAAGATCATTCAATCCAACCATGTAACTCTAGACTCCACAAACCTCCCAACCTGGCACCCCAAGGTAAACATCAAGTGTTGACGTTTACTCAGCTCACTGGCCCTGAAGAAGCTCCCAAGAGCTAATAAAAGCTTCCTCTTCACTGATCATCCCCAGAGCTCTTAATTACAGCGTGCAGATAAGGCACAAGCTCAAAAAGGGCTGTGCACTGAAGGCAACCAGTACAGCACCAGTAAGAAACTTCTTTATAACCACTAGGAGAAGTCAAGACTCCTGCAAAAAGCTTGCCTCTCTTGCTTGGTGAGCAGCAGGAGCTGCCATGCTGGCAAGGTGGGTTTGCACCCACACCTACGCTCCTGAAAGTGTAACCCTGACCAACCCACCAGCAATTAGCTCTCAGATCTCAGCAGGGCAAGGGAGGGGAATCTCTCCCTTTACTCTGCTCTTGTCAGGCCCCATCTGGAGTCCTGTGTGCAGTTCTGGAGCCCCCGACACAAGAAGGACATGGAACTGTTGGAGCAGGTCCAGAGGATGNCTAAACCATTCTCTGATTCTATCTACACTCCTGAAAGTGTAACCCTAACCAACACCCCAGCAATTAGGTCTGTGCTCACCTAATGCTTTGAAAGGAGAGACTCCTAAGAGGTGTTGGCCTGAGCTGTGTGTGTGTGCTGGTGCAGCAGCTGGGCCATCTCTGGATTCTTTCTTTGGCTCTTAGGTCTGTCCAAAACCAAGTGTGCAGCCTGACTGGCAACTCAGGCTTGGCACAGGCAGAGACGTTAATCAGAATGAACAGCAAAGCCACCCAGCTGGTGAGCCAGAGAGCTCCAGCTCCTCACTTGCTCGTGGCAGGGGAGCCCATTTATTTGGATTTGCTAATGACTTAATGATTTCCCTGGCATGTTCAATTGTTTATCAATTAAGTTAAGCGATAATAGGATTTTTGGAGTGCTGTGGTGCCTCCAGAGGCATCAGGAAGCCCAAGTGGTCATTCGTGGGCTTTTAATCCTTGGCTTGCTTTGTTGGTTTAATTTTGCATAGATGTGAATTGCACAGCAGTCTGCTGAGCATCAGTGTGGCAGAGGAAAGGAACAGGGAAGCAGAGCCTTGGCTCTGAAGGGGTTGAGGAAGCACTGAGCAGAGCCAGAGCTGAGACCTCAGATCTGTGGGGCCGCAGCTACTGCCAGTTAGTCCGAGGAGGAGTTCATGCACTCCTTAGAGGAGAAGAATGGGGAAGTAGAAGTCTTGTTTGAGGGCAGATCTGTCCCACCTGGGTCACATCCATGAAGCTGCTGTCTTTTGTTTCCTGTTTGGGTTACTTTAGCAGGTTGCCTGAGGCTTTGGTGTTCTGTCTTTTCTCCACCCAGCAACACTGAACTATGGAATCAGTTTGGTTGGTGAAGACCTCTGAGATCATCCAGTCCAACCATTCTCTGACTTGAACAAGGCTGAGGCTAACCCATTGCTCTCAGCACCACATCTCTACTCTTGGATAGGGATTCAACTACCTCCCTGGGCAGTCTGTGCCAGGCTTTGAGAACCATTTCAGTCAAGAAGTTTCTTCTCATATTCAACCTAAGCTTCCCTTGGTGCAACTTGATGGCACCTCCTCTCATCCTGTCACTTGCTAGCAGGGAGAAGAGCCCAACCCTCACAATATGTGTCCTGGTCATTAGGAATCATCAAGCTCAGTTATAACTCCAGGTGTATGTGATGGTTTGGGAGTTACCTGCCCCTCTACTCTATGAAAATCACCCAGACTAGACTCAGCCAGCTGAAGTTAAAGAATGAAGCTCTATTTATAGCTTAGCACAATGTACAAGCAGAGATATACAGGAATATTTACAGAAGTATACAAGTTAAAAGTAATACAGAAACACAATCCCCCTCCCAGCAATCAGAGTGCCCAGGAGGGGCTCCCAACCACCCTTCCACCTTCTTTCCACCCCTTCACCTTATCCCAGAGTCTGCCTTACGTGCAAGGTGAGTTGGAAGGCTCAGCAGGGCGGGTTAGAAGCAGAGTCATAGAATGATTAGTTGAGTGATTAGTTGGGTTACACAGCTACAAGAGCCCAGAGAGAAAGACACACTGACTGCAACAGAGAGAGAGAGACTCTGTCTTATCTAAGTTTGTGTCCTTGTTTTTATACACCTCAGCAAGCCTGTGAGTGAAGCAGACATCACCAGTGTTTGCTTTTCACAGCCTATAATCTGATTTTTCTCATTAAAATATTCCAGTTAGCCTCAAACCAGCACAGTGCATCTGTGCTTCCCAGTGGCTTCCAGCTGGTTCCTTCACTCCTATTTGCACACCCCACTGCCACTCCTCCACCAGTGCTTTCTGTGGGTGCCAGGGGTGCTGCACTGAGGAGAGGCAGAGGAGCAGCTGGAGCAGGAGGAAGCTCTGCAGCTTCTGCAGGTTGGGAGCATGTGTTGAGGCAGCAGAGAAGGCTCACCTTGGTGCCTACACTGAGAGCCCCTAGAGAAGCAGAGTCTGATTTTATTGTGTCCCAGTGAGGAAAAGGTTTTCTCTGTGAGAGTCAGGGAGTGCAAACACACTCAGGACAACACTCACAACAGCAACACTGCTTCATAACATCACTTCTCATAGCCAGAACTACATCTTCCTTTGCTGTCACTCTCAAGCCTGGCTCCATGGTGTACTTTGTGTCTTTTAGAGTCAGCCTGCTTCTGCAGCTCATTCGTTGGTCCCCACTGACTATAAAGTGATGGAGCTAACAGAAGGGAGCAGCAACACTTAGAACTATGGATATTGATTTCTTATATCCTAAAAAAACCCCAAAACCTTAAAACTTAACAGGCCTTAGAAAAAGAGGCAGTGAAAGAATGCAGCCTTTTAAAGCTGAGACCCCATCTCTTCACTTAAGGGAAAGAGGAGCTGGAAAGTGCAATGAGTGGAAGGAGCCATAAAGCCCTTCTTGCCTTGCATGGACAAAATATTGCAAAAGAAAAAAGAGAGCTTTGTTAAGACTTCAGTGGGGCCTCTGCTATAGCAAATGTTGGTTTGATGGAGCTCATGGCAGTTTTGGACATAACATCTTGAAAGGACCATGGCTGATAGAGAGCTGCAGTAATGGGCTTGCCTGATGTCCAGGTGTAGAGTAGGAGTCCACAGCTGGGTTACAGAGACAGATTCGTCGTGGACACCTCATCCCTGGAGAACTGCAGGGGCTCTGCCCCACTGCCTAGCCCCTCTCTGCTGTGCATTTGAGACAAAAGGAGATGACCCAGGCCTTGTGGCTTTTCCTGCTGTGGTTCGAACATCCTTTAGGAGAGGAAGTGGTCGGTTAGTCTAGACAAACCTCACAGGGCAGGACGTCAGAGAGGCCCAGGCTTTTAACCCTGTTGTGTCCAGCATCAAGTGCAGAGGTGTTATTAGAGCACCATCTGGAGACTTCTGATCAATTTTTGAGTCACTTGCTCTGGCAAACATCTCTTATGTCTCTTTTGCATTAGCCCTTTGTCAGTGGTAACTCATTCAGCAGAGTTTGTAGTAATAGTTCTTTGATTGGAACATGCTGCCCAGGAAAGTCGTGGACACCTCATCCCTGGAAGTGTTTAAGATGAGACTGGATGAGGCCTTGAGCAAGCTGGGCTGATGTGAGGTGTCCCTGCCCATGGCAGGGGGTTGGAACTGGATGAGCTTTAAGGTCCTTTCCAACTCAAACCATTCTGTCATTCTGTGATGATCACCTTCACTCATTGTTACTGTAGCAGGAGGTTTTAAACAGAGACTTTGTGCATTTAGCTCCTTCTTCCTTCTGCTCTGCTCTGCACCTTTGGCATCCTGCACCCTGTGAGGGAGGGGACTGCTTCACAGTGCTGTGCCACTGCACCCTCCCTTGAGCTGCTGCTACAGGAGTGTCAGGCTTCTCCTCTCCTACATTTCTATTTATTGTGCACAGTAGCAACAATCTTGGCTGTCTAGAATCACGAGATGCATCAGGTTGGAAGGGACCCTCAAAGGTCATCTTGTCCAACTACCACACAGTCAACAGGGACATCTCCAACTAGATGAAGCTGCTTAGAGCCCCCTCAAGTTTGACCTTGAATGTCTCCAGGGATGGGGCCTCAGCCCTTGGGCAGCCTGTTGCAGTACTTCAGTACCCTCCTTGCTCAGAACTTCCTCCTCATGTCCAACCTAACTCTGCCCTGCTACAGTTTCAAACCACTGCCCTTCATCCTATCCCCACAGGCCCTTCTAAGCAGTCCCTCCTGAGCCTTCCTGTAGGTCCCCTTCAGATACTGAAAGTATCTTTCAAAGCATTTTTCTGTTTTAAGCCCTCTATGATGTGTTGGAGCCCCCAACACAGGAAGGANCCATGTTCTCCTAAGCCTGTAATCACACAGAATTCCATTTGTTTTCCTAGTGTTAGCAGGAGGTTTGCAGTATCAATGTCTCAATTAGCACCTAATTACTGGTGGTGGTTGGGTAAAAGCCTGCTTTTCTAAGAAAATGAGGGATTTTTTTCCTCCCTTGCCAAGTCTAGAAATAATTCTGAGCACTTGAAGACTACCCCACAAAAGCAGAGAGAAAAATCCAACAGGCTGGTTCAGAACAGCATTATTCAAGGAACCAGCATCAATATTTTTCTTATAATCTCCTAATCTTCTGCACTCTGCTTCAGCATTTCAGTGCTTTTTGTAACAAAGCAAGGCTAATACCACAGTATATACAGGTTATTGAAGCTGAGAAGGAGGTGTGCTTTAGGGAGCCCTCCTCTGACACAAAGAGAACATTTATTTAGCAGATCAAGACTCCAAAGCGTACTTTTTTGGTACGCTTGGACCTCACATCTCTACATTTCAGGAGCTTGGAGAGGAAAAAAAAAAAGGCACTTGTCAGCTGCTCTATTTTCTCTGACACAAGCAGCAAAGCAATGAGTCCATTTGAGAGCTGTCCCCGTGTCCTGGAGGATAAATCTGGTCTCCAAGAGCTTAGGAGATTCTCAGTGTCAAAAAGGCATCTGAAATGCATCCTCAGGGCTTGCTCCAACAGGGGAATGCTGCTGATGGAAAATTCCTCTTGAATCAGTCACAAACATCTCTCATTCCTCAAAAAAGTTGTGTTAAGATCCACCCCAGATGTGGATGAGTCAGGTAACCCTAGGCCAAAAAGAGAAGGGTTCCTGCTTCCCTTCACAGATGTGTGGCTCACTGAAGCAGATGAGACAGGGCTCTGTGTGTGCAGGTACTCAATCTTCTGCCAAGTACATGGGGCATGGTCTAGCAGTTGTGCACAGGGAGATGCTAGGTTATGGTTGGACTCAACCCTCAGGTCTTTTCCAGCCAGGTGTTTCTATGATTCTGTTGTTCTAAGTACAGGAATATTTGCCCCATCTCTTGAAGAGCAGCAAACAGGCAGCTGAGCTGAAGGCAGTGGCTGACCTGTAGCTCCCAGAGTGCCACTGAGAGTGCTGGGACACACCAGGAGGTTGATGCCCCTGAGGATGGGACCTAAAGTTGTCCACAAAGAAAGCTCAGGCAAGAAACGTTGGATGTGGCATGCCACTCTTGGCTTGGGCATGTCTTCTTAGATTGCCTCAGAAAAGGAGAGAAGCAGGTATGGGGTATGAGTTCCCTCTCTATGGAGAAGCTCTCAGAATCACAGAATCACCATGGCTGGAAAAGACCTCTAAGAACATCAAGTCCAACCATATTCTAACTCTACTGGGGCCACTACCACACCAGAGAGACTGAGGGAGTTGGAGGCTGTTCAGTCTGGAGAGGAGAAGGCTCTGAGGTGACCTTATTATGGCCTTTCAGTATCTTAAGGGGGCTACAAGAAAGCTGGGGAGGGACTTCTTAGGATACCAAGGAGTGACAGGAGTGGGGGGGAATAGAACAAAGCTGGAAATGGGTAGATTCAGACTGGATGTTAGGAAGAAATTCTTCACCATGAGGGTGGTGAGAGCCTGGAAGGGCTGCCCAGGAAGGTGGTGGAAGCCTCATCCCTGGAGGTGTTTAAGGCCAGGCTGGATGAGGCTGTGGCCAGCCTGATCTATTGTGAGGGTATCTAGCAGCAGGACAAGGGGGAATGGTTTGAAGCTGAGGCAGAACAGGGTTAGACTGGAGCTGAGGAAGAAGTTCTTCAGCGTGAGGGTGGTGAGACTCTGGAATAGGCTGCCCAGGGAGGCTGTGGCTGCCTCTAGTGAGATGTCCCTGCCTATGGCAAGGTGATTGGAGCTAGATGATCCCTGTGGACTGATTCTATGATTCTATGATATGCTTGAGCACCTCCTGCAGATCAAGACTCCAGCAGCTCAGCCAGCATCTCCTGCACAAGGTGCCCAGCTTGGCCCTTTGTTCAGCCAGCTGAGCAGCAGCACAACCAAGAAAGCCAAATGCTCCAGAGATGAGCTCATCCCTCTCAAGCAGAGCAGGGTGTCAGACCAGAACCACTGCCCACAGCTGTCATTCTGGGGCTGGGGTCTCAGAGGAATGTGGACACTTCCATGGGTGAGATACCTTTGCCTAGGTGCTGAGTGCAGTCTCTGCTGAGGGGGATGAAGGTCTCCTCTGCCCCAGGGCTGGCCCCACCACGCTGAGCTCCAGCCACCTACATCCTCCTTGTGTCTCAGTATCTTGCAATCACCTCCTCCCTCACAGATCACTGTGAGCACTTCTCTAACTGCTTTTCCTTCCAGAGCTCTTCCTTTCACTTGCTCTCTCCCTCTTTTATGAGGTGTTGCTTGAGTGTTTTTTTTGAGCCTTCAGGAAGAGATTGTTTACAAACTTATTCATCTGGCAGCTGTGGCTTGACACACTCAACAGGAGCAGCAGCTCTTGTAGGTTTTGAAACAGAAGATGGTGTGCAGGCAGAGCTCAGTCTGTCCTGCAGCAGAAAGTTCTTCCAGGCATGAAGAGAGTCATTAGCCTTTGACTCCTGCTCATAAGCAGAGTCTCTAATGACCTCCAGTTTGCCTACGCCCAGCAGGAGCTCCTGGAGATTCATCTTCCAAATGAAAACTTATTGACTGCAGTTTGCAAAAGCCATGGATTTTCTATACCTAGGCAGACAATGATCTCTTCAGCTGGCTGCTCAAGCCTGCCCTTTCCTGCTTGCATCTATGCTGGGCACTGCAGTTTCTTCAAGAGACAGAAGAGCAGCTGAGGAAATCATCCTGGGGAGAAAACTCAAAGCTAATCCATTGGACTGCAAAGGCTCAGTAACAGGTTCCTGCTGGGAAAGCCTGGGGGTCAGAGCCAATGCCCTCACACCTCCACACTCCTGCTGGCTCCTGGTGTGTGCTGATGGAGCTGAGAAGGGAGTAAGAATCCAGTCATTCTGTGTTTGAGTGCTGCTGCACCAAATCACAAGGAGAATGATGCAGAAGAGCCTCGGGGCTGTGCTGCTGAGCAGCCACCCGGCAGCACACAGGATCACAGACTCACAGGATGTCAGGGGTTGGAAGGGACCCAAAGAGAGCATCCAGTCCAATCCCCCTGCCAGAGCAGGACCAGACAATCTAGCTCAGGGCACACAGGAACACATCCAGACAGGCCTTGAAAATCTCCAGAGAAGGAGACTCCACAACCTCTCTATGGAGCCTGTGCCAGTGCTCTGGGACCCTTACAGTCAAGAAATTCCCTCTTGTGTTGAGCTGGAACCTCCTGTGCTGCAGCTTCCATCCATTGCTCCTTGTCCTATCCCAGGGAGCAAGTGAGCAGAGCCTGTTCCCCTCTCCTAACCCCTAGCCTCAGATATTCATAAACATTGATTAAATCCCCTCTCAGTCTTCTCTTCTCCAGACTAAGCAGCCCCAGGTCCCTCAGCCTCTCCTCATCAGGCAGTGCTCCAGTCCCCCTCATCATCCTCGTAGCCCTCTGCTGGACCTAACATAGAGACTCACTCCAGGCTGCTCTTGGAGTACGGCTCCCACCTAGCCCATTGTGTGTGCTGAGCACTGACTGCAGTCCCTGTGAGCTCTGATTTACCTCCCTCCCTTCACAGGCTCCTTCAGCTCCCTGAAGTGAGTCAATCTGTTCAGCAAATGTCTCCTGAATCGAATTCCAGGGTCTGGTGCATCTCCTGAACAGGTACAGCCAAACAGACTGGCAAAGTGAAGTCAATTTATATACAGCAACTGCTATAAAACTCTGGGTATACAGTGGATGATTGTTCTTGCACCCAAGGGATGGGACAAAGACTCTTTACATTTTGTCTAATATCTGAACATTGCAGGTGAGCAGCTGGGGGCGTGCAGCCTGGAGAAGAGGAGGCTCAGGGCAGACCTTATTGCTCTCTACAACCACCTGAAAGGAAGTGGTAGCCAGCTGGGGTTGGTCTCTTCTCCCAGGCACCCAGTGACAGAAGAAGAGAATACAGCCTCAAGCTGTGCCAGGGCAGGTTCAGGCTGGATGTTAGGCAGAAGTTCTTCACAGCAAGAGTGATTGGCATTGGAATGGGCTGCCCAGGGAGGTGGTGGAGTCCCCATCCCTGGAGGTGTTTAAGGGGAGGCTGCATGAGGCACTTAGTGCCATGGCTTAGTTAATTAGAAGGTGTTAGGTGATAGGTTGGACTGGATGATCTCAGAGGTCTTTTCCAACCTGCTTAATTCTGTGATTCTGTGAGTTTGACTGGAAAGATCACTGTGGAAATTCAGGCTGCCCAGGGCCACATATTTCTGACATGAAGAAGAGACTAAGAAAGGCATTTGAGGTTAGTTCACAGCAAGTCTTGCTGAGGGTGAAGAGATAAGATGACCTCCTTTTCTCAGGAAAATCTGCAGTGCTTGTAGTGAGGAATAGTTTGTTTTTCTCCAAGAGGAGCAGCATTTGTATAGATTTTCTTAGAATAGCTTCCTTTTAATGCTACTAATTGTCTGTGAGAGTGTACTGCATGCTAATTGAAAGTACAGCCTTCCATCCAGCAATGTGGATTTACTACTTCATCTCATCTTTCTAGGAAATGGAAGTGAATCATAAATACACACAGATTACACGACAGGAAGCTGCCAAGCAGCTCTTTGTTTGCCCAGGAGTCCCACAGAGCTCCTCTGCATCCTTTCTGAGTGATGAATCCTGTTTAGGTTTTCACAGTTGGCACTGATTTCCCACCAAGAAGAAAGAGAAAACAAGACTTGGTGTTTTCATCTATGGAGGACAAAGCATGGCAAAAAATGAATCAGAGAATCACAGGATCAGAGAAGCATAGAACCATAGGATCATAGAACCACAGAATGATGGAAGCATAGGATCAGAGAATCATAGAATCATGGAAGCATAGGATCATAGAACCGTGGGATCATGGAATCATAGAATCATAGGATCATAGAATCATAGAACCATAGAATCATAGAATTATAGGATCATAGAACCATAAAATCATGGAATCACAGGATCACAGAACCATGGAATCACAGAATTATAGGATCATAGAATCATGGCATCATAGGATCATAGAACCATAGAATCATGGAATCATAGAATTATAGGATCACAGAATCATGGAATCATAGGACCATAGAACCATAGAATCATGGAACCACAGGAGTGGCTGAGTTGGGAGGAACCTCAAAGATCATCTAGTTCCAAACCCCCAACACCTCCTGCTAGAGCAGGTTGCTCAAAGCCTCATCCATCCTCATCCATAAGTTCTCTGGGCAACTTTATTCTGCTATTTTCCTGGTCTTTGGAAAAAAGGAAAAAGAAAAGTGCAAATCTGTGTTTAAGTCCAGGGGAAAAAATGGTTTCTAGAAGCTGAGCTGTGAGATCCTGGATGAATCACAAAGCAAAATGGATGCATTTTACTTTTAAGAAGGAGGATGTTCCTTTTTTAGCTTCTTTTTCCTCAGAAAGCAACCCCTGCATTGTTTAGAGCAGCATGGCTGGAGATTGACAGCTGACTTTACATAGGAGAATGCATTTTGGCTAAGCCTGCCTGTCAGTGCTGGAACAAGGCAGGAGATAGCACCTTGGAGCTTGCTTTCATTAGCTGTTTCCTGTATCCTGGAATCATCTTCCTGCTCAAGAGGCAGCTGATAGTTAGTGTGGCTGTGGTCTGCTTACAAACGAGGCCTAATTACAGAAGTGAAAGGAGGCACAGGAGTTCAAAAATAAGAGAGCTACAGTGAGCACAAAGAGCAGCCTGAGAGGGGATCAACAGCTAAAGAGTGGAGGTCAGGAGGCTGGGGCTGAGCTCTTCTCCGTGGTGCCCAGCGACAAGGGGCAATGAGACCAGACTAGAACACAGCAGGGCCCACCTCAACACAAAGGAAAACTTTGCTGAGGGTGACAGAGCCCTGGAGCAGGCTGTCCAGGCAGGTTGTGGAGTGTCCTTCTCTGGAGACTTTCAAAACTCTCCTGGACAAGTTTTTGTGCAACCTGCTTTAGACGAACCTCACCTGGTGGAGGGTTTGGAGGCTGTGATGTCCAGAAGTCCCTTCCAACCCCTACCATTCTGTAATTCAGCTAGGAAGGAAAGCTTTGAATTACCTGGCCTCCAAGCCATGATTTCATAGTCATGGAATGGTTTGGGCTGGAAGGCACCTTGGAGATCATCTCGTTCCAACCCACTGTCATCAACCATCACATGGGGGGAAAGTCATCTGACCTTTCTAGTGGAGGCACTGCTCAGCCATGGCAACATGGGAACAGAAATGGACATTTAAGTCACCTCAAAGATCACAACTCAGTTAACTTCCTGCTGCCTCAAACTGATGGTACACATCAGGACTCGGGGGGAGGCACGTGATGGGGTTACCCTGATGTTCAGTCAGACATAGAGCACTTGAAAGGGAGAAGGAAAGAAAGCAGAGCCCAGGGGACTTCAGGCTGAGGTGATGCCATCTCTTCTGCTGTGTAGATAGTCCAGGGCTGAAAACTAACAGCTTGAGAGATGTCCCTGCATGCAAAAATGAGCATTGGATGGTGTCTGCAAGCTGCATTAAACCACAAACTGTTGAGTGACTGACAGAGGNTCATGGAATGGTTTGGGCTGGAAGGCACCTTGGAGATCATCTCGTTCCAACCCACTGTCATCAACCATCACATGGGGGGAAAGTCATCTGACCTTTCTAGTGGAGGCACTGCTCAGCCATGGCAACATGGGAACAGAAATGGACATTTAAGTCACCTCAAAGATCACAACTCAGTTAACTTCCTGCTGCCTCAAACTGATGGTACACATCAGGACTCGGGGGGAGGCACGTGATGGGGTTACCCTGATGTTCAGTCAGACATAGAGCACTTGAAAGGGAGAAGGAAAGAAAGCAGAGCCCAGGGGACTTCAGGCTGAGGTGATGCCATCTCTTCTGCTGTGTAGATAGTCCAGGGCTGAAAACTAACAGCTTGAGAGATGTCCCTGCATGCAAAAATGAGCATTGGATGGTGTCTGCAAGCTGCATTAAACCACAAACTGTTGAGTGACTGACAGAGGCTAAGGGAGACTTTCACATCTCAAACTTCCTCACCTCAAACAGGCTTCAGAGAAGGTGGAAAATTCACAGGACTCTGCTCCTGGTTAACAGGAAATTGGCTTAGCGGCTTCCTGGTCTACTCCCTTCCTTCCTCTGTTCCTTCCAGCTTGCCTCAGGCTGGTAGATGAAAGCCCTGTGAAAGCACAAGGGTTGGGTCAGGCTGTGGGTATAGATAAGAATGGGCAGGGAAGGAGAAGAGGCTGGCTCAAGGGCACAGGAACTGTTCTGGCAGCTGTCAAGGTTGCCCAGAAGACAATGGGAGTGAGCAGACAACCACAGGCATCTCCAGTCGTGGTCTCCTCACATGCAACAAGTGACAGGCCAAGAGGAAACAGGCTCAGGTTGTGCCAGGAGAAGTTCAGGTTGGATAGTAAGAAACATTTCTTCACAGAGAGGGTTCTGAAGCGTGGGAGCAGGCTGCCCAGGGAGGTGGTGGAGACCCCATGCCTGGAGGGATTCAAAAGACAGGTGGATGTGGTGCTGAGGGCTGTGGCTTAGCAGCAGTGGTGGGATTGAGCACTAGGCAAGTGCCTGGACTCGATGACCTTAAAGGTCTCATCCAACCTCAACCATGCCATGAGGATGTGAAAAGAAAAAACCAGTTGGATGTGAAAGGCCTTGCAGAGAGGAGGAGCAGAAGGCTTGCACATCCAGAGCAGCAGCTCTGTCTTCTTGGGAGAGGTTCAGCGTGGCTGCCTGGAGTGAGTGGCCACTGCTGCTCTCAAAGGACAACTAGGACAGATTAAAAACAAAGTAGTTCTGCCCTGCCTCTGACTCTGCTTTATGTTCCCTTGTGTACAGGTAACACCCAGGGAGAAATCAGCAAGGAAGCAATGATGCATTGCCACAACCCTTGGCCTTATCCTGTGAACAGGGCTCTTCTGTCTCCTGCTATCTGCATCACTCCAAGATGTGAGCAGAATCAGTCCCCTGCTGCAGGATTTCCCACGAAATACTAAGGTCAATCTCTCAGTTAAATCCCACTGATTACTCTGATGAGACTCAGACTTTCTTCTCTATCTCTTGCCAGCAGCAATTCCTAGATTTCCAAAAGGCTCCCATTTGGCTGCTAAGAATGCATTCCTAAACCTGGAGAGAGACCCAAATAAATACAAGGCTCGGGCACAGAGCTCTCACTTCTGCAGTGCAGCTCTGAGAAAAGCAGCTCCTGGCTGCTTAGCAGTGACTCTACCATGGAGCCAGGCTGATTTCTCTGTACCCATTGCCCTGTAGATACAAGATCACTGCTAATGCAGTGAAAATATTATTCAAAAGACCCAGGATAAATGTTACAGATCCTGGATTTTTAAAACGTCTCTCCAACCCAAAATTTAACCTTTAACTTGAAAAAAAAAATTGACTTTGTCTATTTGGACTAAGAGCAAGCAACAACATTTTCCTCATAGGCTATTTAAAGGGATCCTGACTAGGTCTGAGGGTTTACAGGGAAAGAATAATACAGCATCTATACCTGGAGAAGAAAGAAGCTTGCACACAGCAAGCTTTGCAGAGAGGAAAAAGCCACAAGGAGCTCTGCAGAGCCATCTCATTGTTTCTGTTGCATGCATTCAGCTATTTGGTTTTGGGGATGTCTCACCTAGGTGACAGAAATGCCAAGCAGCAGCCCCCAGAGCAGACTGGCAGCTGCCTGCAGGAGATAGGATGAGTTTGTGCCACCAGCTTTGGCTCAGTTCTCAAGGCATTACTCAAGGCCTGTCCCAGTGTGACTCTAGTGACTGGCAGGCTGCATTCAAATCTTTTCCAGGGTCTTGGAACCAGGACTTCAAGTAAGCCAAGTGGCAAACCAGGAAGCTCAAACTCTTTCCTTACTGCTTGTTCTTGCCCTTTCTGTGTGCTTCCAGCTCTTCATGGATGAGAGAAGAATAACCCTTAAGTAATTTGTGCCTTAAAATGAGTTAAAATTGCAAAGCCATCCTCTTACTGCTTGTAAGAGAGAGTCATACTCTTACCCTCTCTCAAAATAGAGCTTTTTTTCCCTTTCCCTTGGATCACTTGGTGAAACTCTCCTCCATTTTATGAGGTTAAAGCTTTCCCTGCTCTGGGGTTATGGAAATGGAGTGCAGATCTGGAAGCTAAGTGCTGCCCAGAGGGAAAATCACTTCCAAGGCTTTGCTGGCTGGTGCAGGTATCCTGAGAGCTTCCCATCTGAACTCTGCAGCTCCTTCTCCTTCCTCTTATTTGCCTGGAGCTTTACTTCTGCCTCATTTAATCTCATTTAGTGCTGAAAGTAATTTGTCTCTATTTAACATAATGCACAGTCTCTATAAGCTGACAGAGGTGGTAGAAACTTAACTGGCTAATCTTTATATAATATTCCCAGTTTAGGTTTTCTTTTACTTGTGCCTGGTCAAATCCTTTTAAGGAACCTGAAGACAATTCCCACTGAAATTCCCTGATGAAAGATAAAATGCTCTTTTGGAAAGATAAACTTCCCACTTTCAAGCATCCTACACAACTCAGTGTTAA
Organism: Ramphastos sulfuratus; assembly: GCA_013399055.1. Taxonomy (NCBI): domain Eukaryota; kingdom Metazoa; phylum Chordata; class Aves; order Piciformes; family Ramphastidae; genus Ramphastos; species Ramphastos sulfuratus. The sequence continues at coordinate 28,874 of WBNM01030702.1, forward strand.
CTATTTACATATTTGATGTGGCACTGAAGAGGCTGAGGGAGTTGGGGGTGTGCAGCCTGGAGAAGGCTCCAGGCAGACCTAGCAACAGCCTGCCAGGACCTGAAGGGACTCCAAGCAGGCTGCAGAGGGACTGTTTGCAAAGGCCTGCAGGGACAGGACAAGGGCAATGGTTTGAAATGAGAGCAGAGCAGATTGAGCTTGGATGTGAGGAACAAGTTGTGCAGCAGGAGGCTGCTGGAACACTGCCACAGGCTGCCCAGGGAGGTGGTTGAGGCCCCATGGCTGGAGATATTGGAGGTGAGGCTGGAGAAGGCTGTGAGCAAGCTGCTGTAGTGGAGGATGTCCCTGCTGAGTGCAGGGGATTGGACTGGATGAGCTTTGGAAGTCCCTTCCAACCCAAACCATTCAATGATTCTAAATGAGAAGCTAACAAAAGTTATTATGAAGCTATGCAATGAAGACTGGGATATCAGAAAACATTTTTAGATATGCAGAATGAAAGAGGAAAGAAAATGAAAGCCAAATTCTGACATCTCCTGTGAGAAAATGCACTAAAATATGGTCACCTCCACTCATAGCCTTGCTGGGGATCACATCAGTGTCCTCTGGGTCAGCTTCTTGTTAGCAGCTCCCACACCTCCTCTTCTTCCTTTGCCAGCTGTTTCCCTTCCCCTCTTGGGATCCTCACAGAACAGATACTTCTCTTATCTCTCTTGGTTGTTCCTCACCTCCAAGTACATACAATTCTCCCTCACTGCTGGCTCCTTGTAGCTGTCTGCTCTCCAGATAATTCTTGCTGACCTGAGCTAAACACATTGCTCCTTTGGGCGCTCTCCAGGTGATCTGGCTGATAAATCTGCTTCTGCAAAACAGCTGGCCTTGTCCCAAAGCTCCTTTCTCTACTCTTCCTCCTGTTGCTCAGCCTGTAAAACATGAATCCTTCTTTACTATTTCAGTAGGGACCACGAAGTTTATTTGGTTTTCTCAAACAGAAGGCAACAAATTTTTTGCACCTGCTCTGTTGATACGAACTATTTCTTTTTCAAACTGCTCCAGTTTCTTACTACTGCTTTCCTCTTGCTAATTTCTGACACTATTAGGACATCACCAAGCAACACATTGAACATCCTCCACATTTAACTCAGTTTGCTGGAAGCATTTTTATTTTTCAGGAGACCTGCAGAACTGCAGAAGCTATCCCAGATCTAGTAAGTGTCTAAAAGAACTGCCCTAAGGATGCATCCCCATTTGCTGCCAAATGGGAGCTAATTCCATATTCAACATTTCTGGGACTGGTTTTGTTTGCCAAGACACTCAAGGAGCAGGGCACTGCTGGGGGAGGCAAAGAACAAAACCAACACCCCCAAAGCCAGTGACACAAGAAACCATTTGCAGTCTGCATTGATAGGATTGCTGGAGTAACAACATTCATTATTTTGTCTGCCTGTGCCCAGTTGATGCCAGGGAGGAATAATCTTTCCTGGTACTGGGCATGAACTCGTTAGACAAAATTTATCTGTCTTCTCACAGTCCAGCCTAACCTGTGAACTCAAACCATTCCTATTTGCATTTTCCCAACTGCCCTGGAGATGGCATTCCAAAACAGATCTGCAGGAACAGGAGTGGGATGGAAGGGCAGCACTGCTGGGGGAGCAAAAGTAAGAAAGGCAATATAAAAGAGCTCTGCTTAGGTGTGGACATCAGCATGGTGAGGCCAGACTGCTCCTGGGCCAGCCTGACAGCCTGGCTGGGGCTGTTGCAGCAGCCAGCAGTAACAAGGGTGGGAAAAGAATGGCATTTAGATTTGGCACAGAGGATTGGGGGGTCCAGGTGAGCTGCAGTGTGCAGTATTGAAACAACTTGGGCTGGTTCGGTGTGGATTGGCACTTATTTCCTTGAGACCCAGAGCTAGAAGTGGCTGCTAAGACCTTCTTTGTCCAGCAAAAGAGAGTCCTTCTTCTTCTGTTAGTTAGAAACACTCACCTGTTAGTTAGAAACACTCACCTGTTAGTTAGAATTCCTAATCTATTAGTTAGAAACACTCACCTGTTAGTTACAAACACTCACCTGTTAGTTAGAAATACTAATCTATTAGTTAGAAACACTCACCTGTTAGTTAGAAACACTCACCTGTTAGTTAGAAATACTCATCTATTAGTTAGAAACACTCACCTGTTAGAAACAATCATCTATTAGAAATACTCATCTATTAGTTAGAAACACTCATCTTTCTTAGCCCTTTTCCCTACCAATCTGTTGTAGTTTGTTTCCTTTATTTTCCCCCTGCTTGTAAAAGTAAGGATGCTCTACTTAGCTTTTCCTGTGAAAAAAGGAAGGTGAGGAAAGTTTCTACATGCACAGGTCTACTGGTGGCTGAGTGCAGGTCCTCCTGAAGGAGCAAGCTTCACAAAGGGTTTGCATCCACAACTCTCATTTGATGTTTAGGCCTGCCCAGCTGGCAGAACCAGGTCTAGAGTCAGCAAACCAATTCCTCTTCCATTTCTGTCTCCTCAGCCTTTGCCAGGTGCCCCAGCTGGAGTAAAACACAGTGGCACAACTGTACATACACAAGGAGGAAAGAACAAGGGAAATTACTTCCTTTCTGGGGCAGTCCTTAATGATGTACACAGCAGTGGCAGAGTTTTATCTAGGGGTCTGCACACTTTCTGTTTCTTCCCCAGGCAAAACAAAGCAGGACTTGAGGGTGGGAAAAAGTCACTGTGCAACATATTTCCCTTTCTGACCTTCCTCAGCTCCTGAGGTAAGCACTGGACCACCTCTTGTCTTTGTCCAGTTCCAAGCCATTCTGCAGACAGCCACAATCATCTGAAACCCTGAACCTAGACTGGTTAGGCTATATCCATCCACTGATTTCACTAGGAGCAACATTTCATCAGTGCCCTTACTTCTCTAGCAACAACTGCATTCATTACCTCACTAAGCTTTGTTTTAAAAGCCATTTGAGAAAAACAAAACAAAATAAAACAAAAACCAAACAAACCATAACCAGGACATCATTTGTACTGTTTTTATGGAGCTACTCAAGAATGAACTCATCATGGCAGTTGCCAGAATTCTTTTCTGAGGTGTTTGATAATCTCTCTGCCTAGCTCAAAGATGATTTGTCCAGGGAATACAGCTGAGACTTGAGCATAACTTATGAAATCACTGAGAAAACAACATTTTATATCCAATGGAGAGGGAGAGGAGAGGAGAGGAGAGGAGAGGAGAGGAGAGGAGAGGAGAGGACTCATTAAGGTTGGAAAAGACCTCTAAGATGAAGTCCAACCCTCAACCCAACACCACCATGCCCGCTAAAACATGTCTGCAGAGTTTTTAACACGTCCAGGGAGCTCCCATAGCAGGCAGAAGCACAGCCTAAGGAACATTTGTCTTTGCCATTGTAGACTGGAGATTAGGAAGAAATTCTTTACAGTGAGGGCGGTGAGATGCTGGCACAGGTGGCCCAGGGTGGTTGTGGATGCCCCTTCCCTGGAGGTGTTCAAGGCCAGGCTGGATGAGGCCTTGAGCAAGCTGGGCTGGTGGGAGGTGTCCCTGCCCATGGCAGGAGGTTGGAACTGGATGATCTTTGAGGAACCTTCCAACCCAAGCTCTGATTCTATGATTGTGAGGTGATTGAAATCACACCAGAAGATGGGACAAGGTATTGGTCTAGCAATTGGAGCTGTAAAAATCAGATCTTCAAGACATGGTAACATAGCACAGGTGTCCTTACCACTGAGAACTGATCAGCTGAACAAAACTTTCTTGGCTGCTTCCCTGCATTGTGCAATGTTCGCTTGGAATGGATTAAATGGGATTGCTTAGCAGCTGCAATTATTTAACCTACAGGATTTCTTGCATTGGAAATCTGAAGCCAGATGAGAGTCTTTGGAGGGAACATGCAGTTACTCAGAGATGCATGTGAAATATTTAGGGTGGAGTAATTCCTCTGGCAGGGTGAATATTTCATCTCTGTGATTTAGTCCTGGATCTGTAGCTGCAGTTTGCTTTACAGGCAGTTTTAGGGATTCTTTTAGTTCATTAGCCACAGAGAACAAAAGCCTGACAATGCTGAAATGAGGCTGCTGCTGAAGGTGCTCACTGCAGAAGCCCTGCTGGAACAGATGTGACAAACTCTACCAGCAGAGTATGCTGGGACAACAGCACTGGCTCCAGGGGACCATTAGAGTGGAGAACCAGCCCAGGGAGTCGTTGAGAGCAAGATTAAAGGACACATAGAGGGAACTTGGTGTATTTGTCAGTGGCTGCTCTATAGTTTGTCTGCACTCAAAATTTTGGTCCTCAGACTTCAGTCTAACTTTGGAGATTCTAAAGTCTATAGACACTGTCATTTCTTTTCCTCCAAAGACCTCAAGTGAGTAAAGATCTTCCAACTAGGGTTGAAAGTAATCCAACAGCTCACTCAGAACCACCATCCTGGTGATGTCATTCTTTCACAGAATCATAGAATGGTTTGGGTTGGAAGGGACTTTAAGGATCATCTAGTTCATGTCTCATCATCACCTGGATGTTGGCAGGCTTAGAGGCCATACATGAGGAAAGCTGTGCACACACAGGGCCTGTGGGAGATGAATCAGGTGCTGGAATCTGACTGTGAAGCTCTTGGTTGTTTTTTTCTTTCTGGAGAGGCAGAGATTGAGATGTTAGACACTTCAGGGTTTCATACAATATGATCCCTCAACAAGTTTCTGGAATCCAGGTCTCTCTTTTTGGTGCATTCCATTGGAGTGTGTTTGTGCTTCACACCATCTTTGTCTTTCAATGAATACTGAATTGTGGAACACTTTCAGCAAGGGGAGAATTTCAGACTGGGATAATTTCAGAGTGGGAGAACCTCAGCTACAAACAGAATATATTGTGAGGCTTAGAGGATTTATGGAGGATGTGTGGGTTCATAACCTCTTAAGAGAGGAAGGAAGCCTTCACACTAGCAAAGGCTGTAACCATTGAGCTGATGGATGAAATAGTAGAAATAATAATATTTAGTACAGACTTCCCTCCAAGGAAGCATTCAGGATTGGGGCTCCTAACTGGAATGCCAGACTAGTATGCTGTTGAGACTCAGCTGAGTCCCACTGGCTACCTTAAATATTGGCTTTGCTGGAACCTGTTTGCTGCCACTTAACCTTCCCTTGTGGCCTTTCAGTATCTTAGCCTACAAGAAAGCTGGGGAGAGACTTTTTAGGATGGCAGGGAGTGATAGGATTGGAGTCAATGGAATGAAGCTGGAAATGGGTAGATTCAGACTGGATGTTAGGAAGAAGTTGTTCAGCATGAGAGGGGTGAGAGCCTGGAAGGGGTTGCCCAGGGAGGTGGTGGAAGCCTCATCCCTGGAGGTGTTTAAGGCCAGGCTGGATAAGGCTGTGGCCAGCCTGATCTAGTGTGAGGTGTCCCTGCCCATGGCAGGGGAGGTGGAACTGGATGATCCTTGTGGTCCCTTCCAACCCTGACTGATTCTATCCCTAAGGACAATTCAGAGGCCTTCAGAGTGTCAGTGGAGGTGATGAGTTCCCACATTTGGGCTGTGATGAGGCTGAAGAAGTACCACCCTCAAATGCATTTTTTCTGTTGTTGGGTGAATCATCATTCAACTCATGGTGAGGATTTTGACCATAGCTGAATCTTTCCTGCAGGCTTCAAAGCCTCTGCTGGCACCCAGCAAGCACATATGATGGCATCTGCCCCCCCAGTCAGGGGGCTGGGACTTGCAGGCTGCCCCAAGGGCAGCACTCAGAGTGCTCCCTCACTTGCTTGGCCAGCATTTGGGATGTGTTGGCGTTGTCTCTCTAGGAACTACCCAAACCAGACTCTAAACGTTCCCCATTTCTCCTGCCTGGGGAGCAGAAGCCTGGCAGTGGCTCTGGACAGTGAGCCTCCCACGAGATGCCATCTGCCAGCCTGCCACAGGGCCCTGCAGACAGAAATATTTCTTAGTTGTTTGTCTTAAGGCTTTCTGTGGGCTTGTTGCAGCTCGAGAGAAGGGTTTCTACCAGGTCAGGTAGAACATCCTCTTCAATGTTTATTTCTTTGCTCAGTGCAACAATGAGCTCTGGGGTTAAATGCTACAGATAAAAAGGAGGTTGAACCAACATGCACAGAGGTGCAGCTAATACCTCTAAGTAAATGCCACCTGCACAGGACTTTGGGTGAAATGGCATTAACCAGCAGAGTGTCATTTCTCTCGTGGCTTCCCAACCACTCACTGTTCCTTCCTAACCTGATATTCTCCCCAGCCTCTCGTGCTTGCTCTTAGTGGCTCTGTAGCAGGGCAGAGGCTTTTCACTGTAGAGCCAGAAGTGCTTCAGGTGGGCTGTAAGCAGAGATGAGATAAAAGAACAATTTGCGCTTCTCTTACTGAAGTGTTTCCCTCCTTATCCTTGTAATTCATCTGAAACAGGCATGCAAGAGTTAAAGTGAAGGGAGAGCAAGGAAATGTCCTGTACCTGTCCATCCTTGGAGTAGTGCTTGAGGTACTAGATGGAGTTACTCAGAAAATCAACAGTTCACCAAACAATGAAAGCGGAGCTGGCACCTGGGGAAGGATTCAGGCAGAAGCTCAAGTGCTGCTCCAAATAGTTGAGCCACCCAATTCAGAGGAGATTAAAAGGATCCAATACAGGTCCTTGCCTTATTAATCCACAGGAGTCACTAATTTCCTCAGCAGCAGGCAAACAGCTCCTGTGTAAAAGATGGCAATGAACTCAGCGAGTTTGCTGTGCGATGGATCAGTAACGACTGTCTCACTAAGGGCACGCTAGGAGCACTCAGGTGACTCATCCAGCTGACCAGGGCCTGTTTCACAGAATAGTTTAGGTTGGAAAAGCCCTTTTAAGCTCATCCACTCCAACCATTCTTTAACCCTGCCAAGGCTGGGGCTAAACCATGGCCCTCAGCACCACAGCTCTGCCTCTTGGAAACCCCTCCGAGGATGGGGATTCAACCACCTGCCTGGGCAGCCTGTGCCAGGCTCTGAGAACCCTTTCAGTCAAGAAGTTTCTTCTCATGTCCAACCTAAACCTCCTCTGGTGCAGGTTGAGGCCACTTCCTCTTGTGCTCTCACTTGTTCCTAGGGAGAAGAGACCAAATTCCACCTGGCTCCAGCCTCCTTTCAGGGACTTGTAGAGAGCAAAGAGGTCTCCCTCAGCCTCCTTTTCTCCAGGCTAAAGCCCCCCAGCTCCCTCAGCTGCTTCTCCCCAGCCGTGTTCTCCAGACCCTCAACCAACTTCACTGCCCTTCTCTGGACCTGCTCCAGCCCCTCAATGTCTTTCTTGTATTGGGGACCCTAAAATCAAGCCCAGCACTCAAGGTGTGGCCGCCTCAGTGCTGAGTCCAGTGGGACAATCCTTTTCCTACTCCTTCTGGCCACAGTCTTACTGATACAAGCCAGGATACTGTTGGCCTTCTTGGCCACCTGGGCACGCACCAGCTCATTTTCAGTCAGCTGTTGACCAGCACCCCCAGGTCCTTTTCCACCAGGCAACATTCCAGCCACTCTTCCCCAAGCCTGGAGAGTTCTGTGCTTGTTAAGCAACTAAGCCTCATTGGGTGTATTCATTAGAGCCCAACAATGCTCTGCCATGCTAAGTGATGGGCAAAATGAGTCACCCACTCTATGGCATCAAGGGGCCACGATCAAGGCTCATCATAAGCTTTCATGGATATGATATATGAATGTCCTCAGATTGCCTGCACCTGAGCCAAATGTCCCTCACATGGAAAGAGGAATTTCATTTATCTATGAAAAAAATAGCCTCAAAGGCTTTGGGAACTCTGAAGATAGGCTGGGAGGAGAGAAGGGGGGGAAAAAATTCTATCTCAATATAATTAGGATCTTGATTTTTTGAAGGCCCTTTTCAAGCTGTTGTGCCTCGGGCCTCAGGCACTGTGGGCTTTGGTGGCATGGCACCTGTGCCTGAGGGCAAGGAGCCAGCTTGTGGAGCATGTAGGGAAGTCATGGCACCTGTGCCTGAGGGCAAGGAGCCAGCTTGTGGAGCATGTAGGGAAGTCTTCTTCTCATCACATTGCCAGAGAATCACAGCAGGGTGGGGGCTGGAAAGGACACAGGAACATGCCTAGGTGGGTTTGAATGCGTCAGAGAAGGAGACTCCACAACCTCTCGTGGCAGCCTGCCCCAGTGCTCTGCCACCCTCAAAGTGAAGAAATTTTGCCTTGTGTCTACATGGCACTTCCTGTGTTCCAGTTTGTGTCCATTGCCCCCAGCCTGTCACTGGACACCACTGAGAAGAGTTTGGCTCCATCCTCCTGACACTCATCTGCTTTGGAGAGTGCAAAGTAGGATGGGAGAGTGGTGAGACACTGGCACAAGTTGCCCAGGCAGGTAGTGGAAATCTCATCCCTGGAAGTTTTTAAGGCCAGGCTGGATGTGGCTCTGAGCAACCTGATCTAGTGTGAGGTGTCCCTGCCCATGGCAGGGGGGTTGGAACTGGATGGTCCTTGATGTCCCTTCCAGCCCTGGCAATTCTATGATGCTATGATTATCTGAGGGGTGGGTGCCAAGTGGCTGGGGCCAATCTCTTTTCAGTGGTCAGAAGCAACAAGCCAAGGAGCAACAGCTACAAACTGGAACAGAAGGTTTCACCTCAACATGAGGAGAAACTTCTTTACAGTGAGGGTGACAGAGCCCTGAAGCAGGCTGCCCAGAGAGGTTGTGGAGTCTCCTCTGGAGGCTTCCAAAACCCACCTGGATGCATTCCTGTGTGAACTACCCTAGGGCATGCTGCTTTGGCAGGGGGCTTGGACTGGATGACCTCTGGAGATCCCTTCCAACCTCCAAAGTCGTGTGATTCTGTGATTCTATGGCAGGGGCAGTGCAGCGCCTGGGGCCAGCACTCACCACACTTGTTTGGGAAGCAGCCTGTGTCATGGAGTTCCTGCTGGGGAAAGGAAGAACACAGCACAGCACAACACTGCTGGAAGGTTTCCGAGCCCCTGCATGCTGATAGGAGGGACAACAGAAGGAGCTCTGTGTCTCTCTGTGTGTGTGTGTGTGTGACAGGGAGCTCAACAGCTAAACGCTGCCAGAGCTCTTGCTGTGTTTAGAAGGTGCAGGCAGAGGAAACTGCCTGCCCTGGAAGAGGAGGGGATTTGGGCATGGCATTAGCTCAGCAGTTATCATTAATCATCTCTGATTGTAATGAGCAAGGAGATGAATCTGGGTTTATAATGATTTCCAGGTTGGGTTCAGTGTTGTGTTTTTCACAACCTCTCAGCCAAGCTTATTGAGTATCATTTCCCTTCTGCTTTCCAGTAATTAGGGAAATGCTATTTCACTTCATTGTGGAATATGTCAGCTCTGTGGGGCACTGGAACCAGGTTGGAATAGAAAAAGAAATTACTTGCTAGGTACAGGGTATGGTCTGCTCCACAGTGCAAGTTCAGCTTGTGTGGTTGTCTTGCTATGGCACGTGGCTGGCCAGCCCTAACCCAGAGCAGCAGCACCCATCCCTTGTTTCTAATAGCACATAACAAATGACAGGAGGAGAGGAAATGGCCTCGAGTTGCACCAGGGTTTAGGTTGGATACGAGAAGAAACTTCCTGACTGAAATTCAAAACCTGCCTGGATGGGTTCCTGTTTGCTCTGGTAGGAGATCCTGCTCTGGCAGGGGGTTGGACTGGATGATCTATTGAGGTCCCTTCCAGCCCTTGACATTCTATGATTCCATGATTCTATGATTCTATGATTCTGAAAGGGTTCTCCAAGCCTGGCCAGGCTGCCCAGGGAGGTTGTTGAATCCCCATCCCTATCCCTCAACATGCTTCTTAGAGGCAGAGATGTGGTGTTGAGTGGCATGGTTTAGCCCCAGCCTTGGCAGAATTAGGGCCTCCTGTTGGACTGGGTGATCTTGGAGGTCTTTTCCAACAAAGAGTGGTTCTCTGCTCCTGTGAACATAGTGGGCTGCTTCTGGGATAGTTTTATGGAAGATCATAAGCCAGCAGGCTATAAAGCCAGAGGTGCATAACAAAAGCAAATCACAAACACTCTCTAAAGCAACCTTTCCATTTTAACTTTGGGGAGGATTGCAAGTCAGGCAGTGAAGAAGCCATCTATGGGGTTTCCAAACAGCTTTTAGTAGCCTGTATTTTATGAAGCAAACAAGTGGGAGGCAGTAACTTCTTAACAACCCTTAGTTCACAGAAGATAAATGCTTGCTCCTGAGATTCTGACTTTGGAGAAGTAGTAGGTCTGACTGCCACACTGAGCTTTCTGGGCCAGGAAATCACAGAATGCTCTGGGTTGAAGAGGACCTCCAAAGCTCATCCAGTCCAACCCTTCTGCTGTCAGCAGAGGCAGCCTCAACCAGATCAGGTTGCCCACAGCCCTGTTGAGCCTCACCTTCAAAATCTAAGACAGCTTCCTATGCTTACACATTTCTCAGCAGAATTTGTGCTTTGCATCACAGAACCACAGAATCACAGAACCACAGAACCAGAGAATCATGGAACCACAGAACCACAGAATCACAGAACCACAGAAATACAGAACCACAGAACCACAGAACCACAGAGTCACAGCATCACGGAGCCACAACATCACAGAATGTCAGGGGCTGGAAGGGACCTCCAAAGCTCATCCAGTCCAGCCCCCTGCCAGAGCAGGATCACCTAGAGCAGACCACACAGGAACACATCCAAGTGGGTCTTGAATATCTCCAGAGAAGGAGACTCCACACACCCCCCAGGCAGCCTGTTCCTACACAGATATCTTGCCTGTCATGGATGCATCTGACAGTTCCTTCTGCCTCCTTGTCTTTGCTGTAGCATGGCTGTGTTCCTGTGGGATTTGCTCTAGCAAGAGAATTCGAACTAGATGATCTTCAGAGGTCCCTTTCAGCCCTCTGATTCTGTCCCTCTGTTCTCTGATTCTGTCATCTTTCCTCTTTTTTTTTCTTTCAGTAGTCAATGGAATAATTTAATTCTCAGAAAGTGATTATGCTCCTTACAGACTGCCATAATGAAGAAGGCAATGAACAACATAATTAGCACCTGAATTCTCTTCTGAATTGAACTTTGGGTAAGAAAGGAAAAGAAAAAGAAAAAAAAAAGAGAGAGAAATAATTTCCAGTTATCTCACAGTCTGTGCCAAGAAATGTTAGCAAAAAAGCCAAGAAAATCCCAGAGACTAAACCCCTCCTTGCTGAATGCTGCCAAGGATTAACTCTGTGCAGCAGCAACTCTGAGAGCTGAAGGGACTGAGTGTGGGTGAAGAGACAGAGAGATTGATTACACCAGAATCTGAAAGGGGCTCACAAGAAAGCCAGGAAGGGACTTTTTGCAAGAGCTTGTAGTGACAGGACAAGAGGCAATGGCTTTGAGCTGGAAAAGGGCAGATTTAGCCTGGAGATTGGAAAGAAATTCTTTACAGTGAGGGTGGGCAAACACCACCAGAGTGCCCAGGGAGGTTGTGGATAGGAGGTGTTCAAGGCCAGGCTGGATATAGACCTTGAGCAAGCTGGGCTGGTGGGAGGTGTCCCTGCCCATGGCAGGGGGTTGGAACTGGATGAGCTTTGAGGTCCCTTCCAACCTAACCCATTCTATGAATCTAGTTGGGGATGTCCCTGCTTATTGCAGCAGGGTTGGGCTAAATGACCTCTAGAGGTCCCTTCCAACCAGTGCATTCCATGATTCCAGGACTCTGGGATTCTGTGGTTGGCAAATACTCACCTCGGTCTCTTTTCTGAGATTCTGTGGCATGACAGCAAAGCTGGACCTAAACAGGAGGGGAAAGCTCACCTAAGGTGACAACAACAGCTCATAGCCAGCCTGGTTGTCCTGCTCGATCTTTCTCAACCAGCTAAAACTATTTGTGTCATATGAATTTGAGGTCTTCAGCAGCCAACTCGAGGTCTTAGGCAGCCAAGCTGAGGTCTTGAGCAGCTGACTGAGGCCTTGAGCAGCCAAGCTGAGGCCTTGAGCAGCTGACTGAGGCCTTCAGCAGCCAAGTCAAGGTCTTGAGCAGCTAAGTGTAGTTAAGAGGAGCCTCTGCCCATGGCAAGGAGGTTGGAGCAGATGATCTCTGAGGTCCCTCCCAAGCTAAGCCACAGTGTGGGTCTATGGTTGTATGAACAGGATGCTAGTGGGTTTGTTGGGCAGTTTCTCTGGATTGCCTCTCAACTGGATGAAAGCTCTATGTGAAAGTTAGCTTCAGTTCCTCACCCTCCAAACTGCCACCCTAACTTGATTCAGCTTTGTGGCCTCTTGACCTGGCGTAGCTCTCTTATCTGAGCTGACAGAGCTATGTCTCATGGATTCACAGATTGCATCGGGTTGGAAGGGACCCTCAAAGCTCATCTTGTGCAACCCTCCTGCAGTCACCAGGGACATCTCCAACTAGATCAGGCTCTGCTTGGGGCCACAGCAAGTCTGACCATGCATGTCTCCAGGGACGGAGCCTCAACCACGTCCCTGGGCAACCTGTTCCAGTACTTTAACATTCTCATTGTGCAGAACTTCCTCCCAATGTCCAACCTAAGTCTCCCCTGCTCCAGTTTTAAACCGTTGCCCCTCATCCTGTCACCATAAGCCCTTCTGAGCAGTTCCTCCCCAGCCTTCCTGTAGGTCCCCTTCAGATACTGAAATGCAGCTCCTTGAATTCTTCACCAGGCACTCTGCTTCCCTTCCTTCTCCTTCTCCTCCTTCTCCTTCACCTTCGCTTTCTCCTCTCCTTTACCTTCTCCTTCTCTCCTTCTCCTCCTTCTCCTATACAGACAGGTGTGGATGTCATCAGATACTGGACTTCTGATGTTAGTGCTCGTGGAGAGGCCAAATGCCAGCTCTCAGCTCTTTTAAAATCTGCATAGTCTTGAGTCAGCTGTGCACGGGGCTCTGGGTTAGCAGCACTGCAATTGTGACTTTCTCAGAGCCCCATTCTTTGAGCCCCAGCTTCGGACCATGTTGTATGCCAAGTACCCTTTGAAAACCAGAAAAGTTCTGCTCTTGGCTCTTACTGGAAGTGGCAGCAGCAAGTGAAAGGCTGAGCAGGGCAGGAATCTGAAGCATTCAGGATGTCAGCACTGTTTAAGGAGCCAGGTGTGCGTCACCTTCTTGTTTGCCAGCTAATTAGATTCCTTGTTTTGAAAGATGGATTAATGAATTAATCACAGGGTGCGGTGGATGTTGGGCTTTGGGTTTTTTTTCTTAACATCTGAGACCAATTTAATGTGAAGATTTGGGGATTGTTTTTTGGGGTTTGTTTGATTTTTTTATATGCATGATTCATCTCAGAGCTGGAAAACACAGAAAGCAGAGATGTGCAAACGATGGCTGTGCTCGAAACTGATCTTCGCTGCCATCTTTGGCACCAAGAGCTTCCTTTCGCCTTATCTGGAGCTGCAGATAGCAGCAGCAGCCCTGGATAGAGGGAATGATAGGAGGGCTCCCTAGCTACTAAAGGAAAGCAGAGTGGGAAAGGGTGTGGCTGGGATTGCTCCAAAGTTTCTGGTTTCTGCTTTGCAAAACTGAAACCAGAGGTACTTCACCTCTTGGGCTTCTCACACCGTGGCAGTCACAGAAATTCTGCTGCTTTATGCTCTTAGTTCCAGTTCATTCCATTTGCCATCATTCCTGATACTGCAAAATGCACTGACCCAAATATACTCACTCAAGTGCAGGAGACAGCATGGGCTGGCATCTGGCCCTGGATTCTGCAGAGAGGGAGACATACCTGAGGGAGGCTACAAGAAAGCAGGGGAGGGACTGTTTGCAAGGGCTTGTAGTGATAAGACAAGGAGCAATCACAGAACAGTCAGGGCTGGAAGGGACCTCAAGGATCAGCCAGTTCCAACCCCCCTGCCATGGGCAGGGACACCTCCCACTACATCAGGTTGCCCAGAGCCACATCCAGCCTGGCCTTAAAAACAACCAGGGATGAGGCTTCCAACACCTCCCTGGGCAACCTGTTCCAGGCTCTCGCCACCCTCATGGTGAAGAACTTCTTCCTAACGTCCAGTCTGAATTTACCCACTTCTAGTTTTGCTCCATTCCCCCCAGTCCTATCACTACCTGACACCCTAGAAAGTCCCTCCCCAGCTTTCTTGTATCCCCTTTCAGAATACTGGAAGGCCACAATAAGGTCTCCTTGGAGCCTTCTCTTCTTTTAAACTAGAGCAGGGTAGATTGAGATTGGGCATTAGGAAAACGTTCTTTAGGTGGTGAAATACTGAAACAGGTTGCCCAGGCAGGTGGTGGAGGCCCCAACCCCAGAAACATTCAAGGTCAGGCTTGATGGGGTTCTGAGCAACCTGATCTAGCTGGGGATGACCCTGCTCACTGCAGGAGGGTTGGACTAAATGATCGTTAGAGGTCCCTCCCAACCCAGTGTATTCTACAAGTCTGTGATTCCAAGGGCTTGTAGTGACAGGACAAGGGGCAAGGGCCTTGAGCTGGAAGAGGGGAGACTGAGACTGGAGATTAAGAAGAAATTCTTGACAGCGAGGGTGGTGAGACACTGGCACAGGTTGCCCAGGGAGGTCATGGATCCCCCATCCCTGGAGCTGTTCAAGGCCAGGCTGGATGGGGCCTCGAGCAAGCTGTGCTGGTGAAAGGTGTCCCTGCCTAGGGCAGGGGGTTGAAACTGGATGATCTTTAAGGTCCCTTCCAACCCAAAGCATTCTGTGACTCTGACTCTCTGATTCTATGTGCATTTGGCTTTTCACCTATTTCCCTGGGTTTCATTTCTCCTGTCCTAAAGAGCTGCCCACTTAATGGGCCAAATTCTGCACATCCTTTCCTTGATCACCTCTCTGAGCACACGGTGGGATCCTGGCACTTGGCACACAAGAAGAGAAAGCCTCAACGTTAGGCAACACCAAATCGTGTGATTGTGAGCAGGACAATGAGATGTGAATCATTTAATTTTCAACCATTTTGAAAGTGAGAGGCAGAGGCAGACCTTGAAAGGTATTTACCTTAATAAACTAAGCTAGATGTAAATGCCCAGGGACAGAGATAAGGTCCCTAGACACTTTAAAAAGTGCCTGGGAAATCTCCACTCTATCAATAAGAGTTAGGCAGCCAGACAACTATTACAGCCCCACCAGTCCAAAAACCTTTGTAAATGAGGTCTTTGTTTCCTGATCCCTTCTGTTCTCGCCTTCAGCTGTACAAATATGCTCTGTATGGATACAGGATGCCCCAAATCCTTCTCCTTCTGCTCCTCCTCCTTTATTCAGACTGAGGAAATGACAGAGACCAAAGTCCAGGCTGCATTGCTAGCAAAGGGGACATTGTGCAGACCAAACATACCCAGACCTGAGCCCCATGTCTGCCGCTCAGGAGAAGCAGCATTTTTCTGCAACACTGCCTGCTGAACAGAATCTTCAGCAGGCAAAACACAGAGAGACTGATTCCTCCTCATGATTCAAAGCATGAGTAGGCAAGGGGCTAAAAGAGAGCAGAAGCAGGTTTGGCATCAGTGCAGGAGTGCTGCCAACAACCCACACTAGTCCACTATTTAGGGATGTCTCCCAATTTCTCTTCACTTCTGCTTGGTTTGAATGCAATGAAACGGGGGAAGAGCTGACAGCAGCTGCAAAAACCCTGAAGCCATGCTTTGGGGTGCTCTGTGGAGCAGGGAAGGGACTGACTGCCAGCACTCAGCACTGGGGAGGCTGCACCTTGAGTACTGGGTTCAGTTTTGGGCCCCTCACTAGAAGAAGGTCACTGAAGGGCTGGAACAGGCCCAGAGAAGGGCAACAAAGATGGGGAAGGGTCTGCAGAACAGGGCTGGGGAGGAGCAGCTGAGGGAGCTGGGGAGGTTTAGTGTGGAGAAACAGGGACTGAGGGGAGACCTCATTGCTCTCTACAGCTCCCTGAAAGGAGGCTGGAGCCAGGTGGGGGTTGGGCTCTGTTCCTTGGAATCAGGTGATAGAACATTAGGAAATGACCTCAGATTGTGCCAGGGGAGCTTTATGTTGGATATCAGGAAGAATTTGTTTACTACCAGCGTGGTCAGGCATTGGAGTGGGCTGCCTGGGGGGGTGGTGGTGTCACTGTCCCTGGAGGTCTTCAAAACAATGTGCAGAAGTGGCACTTTAGGACATGGTTTAAAGGCCACAGTGGTGTGGGTTGATGGTTGGACTCGATGACCTTAGAGGTCTTTTCCAACCAAAACAATTCTATGATTCAGTCCAGTGCTGCTGAGATTTATTGCATCAGCTGACAAAATAGTCATTATGTGATGGGTTGGGATGTCTGGAGGAGAAAAAGAACACTTTAAAGCTGTTGCTGAGTACTGTGATGCATTTCAAAGCTGAGTACTGTATGTTCCCACCCAGGGGGGCAGGTAGCTGCATTCTGTATTTCTTTTGGTGTACTTCAGCTGAGGTGTGGCACTGCTGCAGCAGGACCTGTGGCCAATAACTTCTTCACGAGTGCTCAGAGGACATAGAGTCATTGAACCACAGAATGCACTGGGTTGGAAAGGACATCCAAAGCTCATCCAGCCCAACCCCCCTGCACTCAGCAGGGACATCCCCAACTAGAGCAGGTTGCTCAGAGCCCCTTCAAGCCTGACCTTGAATGTCCCCAGGGATGGGACCTCCACCACTTCCTTGCGCAAGCTGTTGTAAATTAATATTGTTCCTTGGAAGGAAGCTGCTGCTTGGCCCATGAAGGATACAGACAAGGCAGTGGGATGGATTTGCTGAGAGGGGCAGGGAAGGAGAGCTCTGTCACCAGCCTCAGCACCTCAGCAGCACAGACTGTGCGGGGGGAACCTCCTGCTCCTTCCTGCTCTCCCTCTCCTCACTCACCTCTCCAGTCTTACTCAGTGATGCACCCAGTCCCCCCCACACCCTGCTCCTCTTGCTCTGCAGCTGCCAGCCTGTGTCCTCAGCAATGTGGGACAGACATCCTCCCTGGATCAAAGCAAAGATCCCAGCATGGGCTGTGGCCTGCACTGGGAACAGGGAATTTCCCTAGGTAATGACAATGGGAAGTGCCCTG
This sequence comes from Ramphastos sulfuratus, assembly GCA_013399055.1. Classification (NCBI taxonomy): domain Eukaryota; kingdom Metazoa; phylum Chordata; class Aves; order Piciformes; family Ramphastidae; genus Ramphastos; species Ramphastos sulfuratus. The sequence continues at coordinate 45,861 of WBNM01030702.1, forward strand.
AGTGGACTCAGCTGGATCCTTAGATTTTCTGTGACATCCTCAGGAACTTATTTGCATTTCCAGCATGATGCTAATCTTCACTCACTCACACTCCTAGGAAAATTCGGGATGAAAGGAGCTCAGAAGTCCTCTGGCTAATAAGCACCAAGAACGTGGTCAGATGCAGCATTTCCTGGCTGCTGCATGAACACAATGTGACTCAGAGAAGACTCTCCCCTTGTCCTCCCAGCCTTGGCTTCCCAGCTGGGGCTGAGCATTGCTGCACAGCTTGCAGGAAAGTCTCTTGTGAACATGAGGGAGTTATGCCTTTTATTTACCTTCCTGAAGTGCTAAACATGATGTCCAAATTCTTTTCTCCCCATGGAGCCATCCCAGCTGTTCCTCGGTGGTTTCTTCACTGAGGGTTTCAGCAATAAATAGTTCAAGGGCATTTTGTGGCTTTGGAGCCTCTTCCTGTCACGGCTTGCTCCTCCCTAGCACCTTTTGGGCTGGAATGGGTAAGTGATAAACTGAGGAAATACAAAATAAAATGAAAGAAGGGTTTAAAAGAGGAAAACCTCCATCCTAAATGCTACTGAGTGCTCACTGCCACTTTCAGTGGCTTAGTTGTGCAGAAAAGGAGGCTGAGGGGAGACTTTCTCACTCTACAGCTCCCTGAGAGGAAGCTGGAGCCAGGTTGGGGTTGGTCTCTGCTCCTCATTAACAAGTGATAGGAGGAGAGGAAATGACCTCAGGTTGCACCAGGCAAGGTTTAGGTAGGACATTAAAAGAAACCTCTGAAAAGGGTCTCAAAAACTGGAATGGGCTCCCTAGGAAGGTGATAGAATCCCCATCCCTGGAGGTGTTTGAAAGAAGCAGAGATGTGCTGAGCATCAGTCTTGGTAGAGCTAGAGAGCGGTCGGACTCAATCACAGGAAAGGCTCTGTCCCTGAGCTAGAGTCAGCTCTGCTGCTGAGGGCAGCTGCTCCCGTGCCAGGCAGGACAAGAGATCTGTGCTCCTAGATAAATGCAGTCCAGGCATGGTTATGTAAAGCTGGAAGAGCCACACTGTGGCTGTGCCAGAATTACTGTGCACTTACCCTGGCATTACTGAAAGCAAAACCTGCCTCATTGCCTCTCTAGAAAGAGCAAACTGTTGCTGGTGATAATTAGTGCAGAGAAACTGCTGCTGTGGAAGTCAGCCTCATTGCTCAGTGAGTGGTGGTCTGCTCCTCTCCAGTAATGCCTATCATCTGATTAATTACTTAATGGCTGAGGAGAAGGGCTGTTAATCATAGAATAGAAAGCCTAATGAGCAGCAATGATAGTTCAGATCTGTGCAAACAAATGCACCAAAACCACGCAGCTTGAGGTATCAGCAACTGATGTGGTCAGCAGCTGCGAGCTCCAAATAGATGCCAGAGAAATGAGCACTGCCAGCTCCTCTCTGAGCTATTCATAAACCAGGCAGGTCTGAGACTGATCTATGAAATGTAAAACATTGTGTCTGTTATAGAAGAAAACAAGTCCTCTTTAAAAGTCACAGAATACTTTGGACTGGAAAAGACCTTTAAGATCATCCAGTCCATTCTCTAACTCTGCCAAGGCTGGGGCTAAGCCATGGCCCTCAGCACCACAGACTGCCTCTGGGGAACACCTCCAGGGATGGGAATTCAACCTCCTCCCGGGGCAGCCTGTGCCAGGCTGTGAGAACCCTTTCAGTCAAGAATTTTCTTCTAATCTCCAACCTAAACCTCTCCTGGTGCAACTTGAGGCCATTTCCTTGTCACTAGGGAGCAGACACCAACCCCCACCTGGCTCCAACCTCCTTCCAGGTTGCTGCAAAGACTAAGCTGAGATCCAAGTTCAGTGAATTTTTCCCCTTTTATTTCAGTGGTTCATTGTGTCTGAAAAATTACTTTACAAATTTGAATGTTTTTTCTTTTCCAGCTTCCTCTCCAGCTGATGAGAAGGAACAGAGGATACTTCTGGCAGTCAGAAATCCAGCTCCAGGGATACAAGCTGACCTCACTGTCACCTTGCTCCTGAGGTAAGGAATTGCATGTGAGAAAGCCATTTGTTGGGGCAAATCACTGTTAAAATGAGATGTGGTGACATTTGCCTTGCCATCATTTATATATTTACATATATGTTATTGATATATATGTCAATAACAGCCAATTACATTTTTCTACAGTTTTCTTTTTTCCCTATGACTTTTTTCTTCATTTTTTCCCCTTTTACCTATTCTCCCTTTTTTCTTTTACCTTTTTCCTTTCTTTCCCCTTTTACCCTTGCCTCCTTTTTTTAAAAACATTTTTCCCTTTTACTTTTTCTTCCTTTTTTCCCCTTTTACTTTTTTCCTTTCCCCCCTTTTACCCTTCCCCCTTTCTTTTAAATTTTCCCCTTTTTCCCTTCCCCCCCCTTTACCCTTTTTTCTTTTACTTTTTGCCCTTTTACTTTTTTCTTCCCTTTTCCCCCTTTCCCCCTTTTCCTTCT